>OZ025257.1:34547570-34616634 GCA_964019135.1 Arenicola marina | reverse complement strand
TAACCACCCCACCCCCAGCCACCCCGCCGACCCACCTTCTCCCTGCGGTCCCTGGGGCGGCCCAAGACCCACGCCCAGTGACCCACCCCCAGCCACCCTACCCCTAGCCACCCCACCCCCACCCACCCTATCCCTAACCACCCCACCCCTAGCCACCCCACCCCCACCCACCCTACCCCTAAACCACCCCACCCCTAGCCACCCCACCCCTAGCCACCCCACCCCTAGCCACCCCACCCCTAGCCACCCCATCCCTAGCCACCCCACCCTCACCCACCCCACACCTAACCACCCAACCCCCAGCCACCCCACTGACCCACCTTCTCCCTGCGGTCCCTGGGGCGGCCCAAGACCCACGCCCAGTGACCCACCCTCAGCCACCCTACCCCTAGCCATCCCACCCCCACCCACCCTACCCCTAACCACCCCACCCCAAGCCACCCCACCCCTAGCCACCCCACCGACCCACCTTCTCCCTGCGCTCTCTGGGGCGGCCCAAGACCCACGCCCAGTAACCCACCCCTAGCCACCCCACCCCTAGCCACACCACCGACCCACGCCCAGTAACCCACCCCTAGGCACCCCACCGACCCACCCCTAGCCCCCCCTTCCCTAGCCACCCCACGCCCAGTAACCGACCGACCTTCTCCCTACCGACCCACCCCCAGTCACCCAACCGACCCACCCCCAGTCACCCAACCGACCTACCCCCAGTCACACTGCCGACCCACCCCGTCACCCTACCGACCCACCCCGTCACCCTACCGACCCACCCCAGGGCCCATGACATGACGGATCTTAATATCATATTTGAATTTATATGTATTATCGCTTGAATCGCATCAGGCATGTTGATGTTTGTATTGTCTGTATGGAATACAGATCTTTCGTGTATATTTAGGCACAAAGGATCGTGATTTTAACTATGTTCAATGGAAGTGGTAGTTTTATATTATGTGATGTACGCTGGCTGTCAGGTATATCTGATGTACGCTGGCTGTCAGGTATATCTGATGTACGTTGGCTGTCAGGTATGTGTGATGTACGCTGGCTGTCAGGTATGTGTGATGTACGCTGGCTGTCAGGTATGTGTGATGTACGCTGGCTGTCAGGTATATCTGATGTACGTTGGCTGTCAGGTATGTGTGATGTACGCTGGCTGTCAGGTATGTGTGATGTACGCTGGCTGTCAGGTATGTGTGATGTACGCTGGCTGTCAGGTATATGTGATGTACGCTGGCTGTCAGGTATGTGTGATGTACGCTGGCTGTCAGGTATGTGTGATGTACGTTGGCTGTCAGGTATGTGTTATGTACGCTGGCTGTCAGGTATGTGTGATGTACGCTGGCTGTCAGGTATGTGTGATGTACGCTGGCTGTCAGGTATGTGTGATGTACGCTGGCTGTCAGGTATGTGTGATGTATGCTGGCTGTCAGGTATGTGTGATGTACGCTGGCTGTCAGGTATGTGTGATGTACGCTGGCTGTCAGGTATGTGTGATGTACGCTGGCTGTCAGGTATGTGTGATGTATGCTGGCTGTCAGGTATGTGTGATGTACGCTGGCTGTCAGGTATATCTGATGTACGCTGGCTGTCAGGTATATCTGATGTACGTTGGCTGTCAGGTATGTGTGATGTACGCTGGCTGTCAGGTATGTGTGATGTACGCTGGCTGTCAGGTATGTGTGATGTACGCTGGCTGTCAGGTATATCTGATGTACGTTGGCTGTCAGGTATGTGTGATGTACGCTGGCTGTCAGGTATGTGTGATGTACGCTGGCTGTCAGGTATGTGTGATGTACGCTGGCTGTCAGGTATGTGTGATGTACGCTGGCTGTCAGGTATGTGTGATGTACGTTGGCTGTCAGGTATGTGTGATGTACGTTGGCTGTCAGGTATGTGTTATGTACGCTGGCTGTCAGGTATGTGTGATGTACGCTGGCTGTCAGGTATGTGTGATGTACGCTGGCTGTCAGGTATGTGTGATGTACGCTGGCTGTCAGGTATGTGTGATGTATGCTGGCTGTCAGGTATGTGTGATGTACGCTGGCTGTCAGGTATGTGTGATGTACGCTGGCTGTCAGGTATGTGTGATGTATGCTGGCTGTCAGGTATGTGTGATGTACGCTGGCTGTCAGGTATATCTGATGTACGCTGGCTGTCAGGTATGTGTGATGTACGCTGGCTGTCAGGTATATCTGATGTACGCTGGCTGTCAGGTATGTGTGATGTACGCTGGCTGTCAGGTATATCTGATGTACGTTGGCTGTCAGGTATGTGTAATGTACGCTGCTGTCATCTTTATGTCAAACGATATTATATATTTCGACAATTTGGTTTTTAAATCTTTATATAACAATACAACTGATGATTTACCAACTTTTAATTAATGACTTGTATATTGCTTTATTTAAGAATCACTTGCGAGGTAACCTCATGAATCTCATATCAAGAGAAATACTGTGCAGTTTGAACTGTTTGTTATGCCACTTCCCCAGAAGTGGAACTTACCTCAATGGCGATAAAACACCAATGAAGCGGTTTATTTACAAGCTAACGATGAAGGACTAAAGGATTTCGGGTATGGCATTGTCTATAGAGAGGCTGTGTGATAACCATATTTAACTTCACCTACTTTAATTTTTTCACCTTGTTAGTCGTGTTTTATCAAATACTTAAGTACTTAATCAAACCAGCGTCGCTCGTAGGCGCGTTAATCAACTAGATCTATCAAGTCTCCGCACAAATACTATTTTCGCACATTTTTTCTGAACACATATAATGGTCACTTTCTGTTGATAATTCTATCTTTATTTGTGTATTGTTATTATTATGTGCCATGAACAATGTGAATTGTGTACCAACTTCAGTATTTCAGCCTGATATTGTACACTATCGGTACCAGATATGTTGAAATACCGCTTTATTATATAAAATATCGTCACTTGTCCTTGCCTTTCGGTGATTCCGCTAAGTCTATGGTGTGTCTGGATTGTAGACAACATCGCTCTAATAATAAACACGTGGCAAGTAACTGTTGATATGTCAGTGTCCTTCTTTGAGAGCAATGCATCAATGCGATAGCAGTGCAGTCACTCTTTGAGATCAATGAAGTCACTCAGAGATATCTGTGAAGTCACTACTAGATATCAGTGACGTCAGTACTAGATATCCGTGAAGTCAGTGAGAGATATCAGTGAAGTCAATACGAGATATTGGTAAAGTTACTCAGAGATATCAGTGAAGTCAATACGAGATATTGGTAAAGTTATTCAGAGATATCAGTGAAGTCAATACGAGATATTGGTAAAGTTACTCAGAGATATCAGTGAAGTCAATACAAGATATTGGTGAAGTTACTCAGAGATATCAGTAAAGTCAATACGATATATTGGTGAAGTCACTGAGAGATATCAGTAAAGTCAATACGAGATATTGGATGCAGTTACTCAGAGATATCAGTGAAGTCAATGCAAGATATTGGTGAAGTTACTCAGAGATATCAGTGAAGTCAATACGATTTATTGGTGAAGTCACTCAGAGATATCAGTGAAGTCAATACGAGATATCAGTGAAGTCAATACGAGATATTGGTGAAGTCACTCAGAGATATTGGTGAAGTCCATACGAGATATCAGTGAAGTCATTACGTGATATTGGTGATATCACTCAGAGATATTGGTGAAGTCCATACGAGATATCAGTGAAGTCAATACAAGATATTGGTGAAGTCAATACGAGATATCAGTGGTCAGTTCGAGAGGTCACTCAGAGATATTTGAGATATTATCACAGAGTGATGTGACAGATATCAGTGAAGTCTTGCTCAGATATCAGTAAAGTCCCGGTCGCAGATCATTGATACGACGTGAGACTGAACACAGATAAACCTTGAAACTTTTAGGAAATAGTTCGCAATGGAATAAAAAGGAGTTCTATGCCACTTGTGTGAACTAAACGGATCTGCAGCGGTCTGCTGCTTACCAAATGATGTAGGGAGGTTCTATTACGCATACTAGGTATTGCACTACGTTTCTGCGGCACCGCTACGCATGCCGATCCGTTAGCGCCGATACGTTTACGTTTCGGTTTTTCACTCTCGCGTGGCGCACAAATGACTTATTGCAGTCGGCGTTCAGTAGACATCCGTAAGGCTGGAAGCGACGGCGTTTTTCACGATATATCAAGGCGATTTCAATAGAAACAGAATAGAAAGCAACTAGAACAAATAGTTTAAATAGTTTGGTTTAAAAGTGTTAAAGAGTGTTTTATATATCTGTGTTATGTATATTTATATTGACTTCTTTCGCCGTTACCTTTAAACAAACAAAAACACAAACAATATGTAACAGTAGTTTCTTCAGGACTAATTCTCTGATGGATTAGGACAAGTGATGAAATAACTATTTCCCGAAAAAACCCTTGTTAGAAATCATTATTTCAGTCATGTTTTATCATTATTTCAGTTAACTTTATGAACAAACTGAACAGTTTTTCAACAAGGAATAAGTCCCCCGGCAAACAGAGTTAATGTTAAAACCTTATTGAAACAATTATATAATAAATGTGAAACCATCTAAAAAATGTACATGTTCATTTAACAATTGCTTTTCATATCGGTTCTGACCGCTTATTTAGCCTGGCCAATAATATTTCTAAATGTAGTGGGGAAATACGGTTAGACCTGAATAAATGAAAGTAATACATCAATGCTAAGTCTATGTAACACTCTCTTTTTAAAGTTTCCACCTTCCTTCTGGTATTAAATTCGGATGTGGATGGGTCGGGGATGGTGTGGGGGGGGGGGCTGATCTAACAGTCTTGCACATGCAGCTTCTATGTGGTCATCTAAGGAGAAAGACTTAGGTATTTTATTATGTTTTTAAGAAAGTAATTGCACCTGTTAATGCTCCTTTGTGAGGAAAATGTTTATATGAAACTTGAGTTGTTGAAATTATAAACAACCCACCATCGTCTATTGTCTCTCTTTCTATAGTACAGTCAGTTTTAGACGCAGATGTAAACACACATGTATGTTTCAAACAACCCTGGTGGTCTAGTCTTACTGTGCGGCATCGTGCACTGGGTGAACTGGCCACTGCGCTGGCCACGGCTACTGCAAACGACCGAAAAATGTTTGACTTACATTCGACAAATTCTTTTGCTTTGCAGAAAAATAAAAAATTGTGAAGGAAATTCCATTGAGCTGTGATACATAAGGGCAAAACGTTAGAAAGGCTATTTATACGTTGTCCCGCAAACCGATTCCGCAAACGTATCTATGTAGGTCAGGAAACACCAGAGTTCTGATGACGTAATTGCTCATCGGGTTACGTTAAGGGATATGTTCAATCGAAAACGTAGTGCAATAATATAACTATCTAGTATTGCACAATGCATCTATACATTTCTCGTAATTATATCATTTTAAGACAACGGATCTACGAGTCGTTCACAAGCAACACAAAGAAAGGAATTCCAAGCCTCTATTCAAATATTTATTTACACATTCTCTGATCGGCCGTCACTTAAGCTGTAATATGCAGATCACGTAAACTATGAAGACACCATCAAGGAATGAACAGCGCATTGCATAGAAATACAGCAAAATATGTATACAGATGTATAAAAATGTCAAAATAGGTATTGTTATACACCCTGTATCTGTCTATATAATGAAGGCACGATGTGTAAGACGATGGGACGATGTTAGCAAGGAATAAACCTGTTTATTGCAATACAGATTAAAAACAAAAAGACCAAAGCACGACTTCCATTTATTTGGTCACAATACTCTATTGTTGTCTACACGTTAAGAAGTCTCATTTGCGCTGGAATTAATTGATCAATCTATACGTACACGACCTCTTGTTTGTTTTGGAAAAAATGAAAGACCATTAGTGAGCGATAATCAGGTAAGATAACACTGTACAAACATATCTCTCAGGCGATGATCAGGTAACAGAAAATAGTGGGTAAAAGTGACTTCCACATGGCGTCAATAAAAGAAGACAATGGGCGCATTTCTGTGGTAACACGGGTGTATCCCTACGGTGGACCGAATACGCACATTACGCATCGGTTCACCGCCCGACACTTCTTTCACCCGGGTATGGGTGCGCGCGCATGCATTCGGTATGCTGATGTGCCCCGTTCTAAACAGCACGGGGCATTCGGGAGAAGATGGCGGCTGATTGAAAGATGATGAGAGTAGGTTGGTCTCAGTGCCCTAATGTGCACCGGATGTGAACGGTGTGTGCATTTCATTGGAATAGGCATATCCCTATCGGCACACTCGGAAGTTCCCTGTCACGTGTTGCGGGCCCGGGGCGGGATACCGAACCTGGCCCAAAGAAATGCGCCCATTAGCCATGACAGGGACTTCCACATTGCCTCAATAAGAGAAGACATTAGCCATGACAGGGACTTCCACATGGCGTCAATAAGAGAAGACATTAGCCATGACAGGGACTTCCACATTGCCTCAATAAGAGAAGACATTAGCCATGACAGGGACTTCCACATGGCGTCAATAAAAGAAGACACTAGCCATGACAGGGACTTCCACATTGCCTCAATAAGAGAAGACATTAGCCATGACAGGGACTTCCACATGGCGTCAATAAAAGAAGAAAATAGCCATGGCAGGGACTTTCACATTGCCTCAATAAGAGAAGACATTAGCCATGACAGGGACTTCCACATGGCCTCAATAAGAGAAGACATTAGCCATGACAGGGACTTCCACATGGCGTCAATAAAAGAAGACATTAGCCATGACAGGGACTTCCACATTGCTTCAATAAGAGAAGACATTAGCCATGACAGGGACTTCCACATGGCGCCAATAAGAGAAGACATTAGTCATGACAGGGACTTCCACATGGCGTCAATAAGAGAAGACATTAGCCATGACAGGGACTTCCACATGGCGTCAATAAGAGAAGACATTAGCCATGACAGGGACTTCCACATGGCGCCAATAAGAGAAGACATTAGTCATGACAGGGACTTCCACATGGCGTCAATAAGAGAAGACATTAGCCATGACAGGGACTTCCACATGGCGTCAATAAGAGAAGACATTAGCCATGACAGGACTTCCACATTGCCTCAATAAGAGAAGACATTAGCCATGACAGGGACTTCCACATTGCCTCAATAAGAGAAGGCATTAGCCATGACAGGGACTTCCACATTGCCTCAATAAGAGAAGACATTAGCCATGACTGGGACTTCCACATTGCCTCAATAAGAGAAGACATTAGCCATGACAGGGACTTCCACATGGCCTCAATAAGAGAAGACATTAGCCATGACAGGGACTTCCACATGGCCTCAATTAAAGAAGACATTAGCCATGACAGGGACTTCCACATTGCCTCAATAAGAGAAGACATTAGCCATGACAGGGACTTCCACATAGCGTCAATAAAAGAAGACATTAGCCATGACAGGGACTTCCACATGGCGTCAATAAAAGAACACATTAGCCATGACAGGGACTTCCACATTGCCTCAATAAAAGAAAACATTAGCCATGACAGGGACTTCCACATTGCCTCAATAAGAGAAGACATTAGCCATGACAGGGACTTCCACATGGCCTCAATAAGAGAAGACATTAGCCATGACAGGGACTTCCACATGGCCTCAATTAAAAAAGACATTAGCGATGACAGGGATTTCCACATTGGACTTACGAAGAGGCCGTTGTGCACATAAAGCTTAGGCCGGGCCCCAAAGCTCCACGCCCACTCACCCTGGGACCGGTTAACGCCAAGTCAAGTGCTAACGCTATGGAGACAACATTCCATTCACGAAGTTAACGATAGCAAGTTACATTATGCTACAGGGCGACGCGACGAACCAAGCGAAACGGCTGTCGAGATATTAATATCAATTAAAACTCTTAAACAAAATATATGTATAACAAGTACGCTTTGATTTGAAGCTTCGTGGCCGAACGCTTTCATTAAGTACAAAAATATAAATGAAAACTATTAATATATATATGAGCAACTGAAGGTTTGACTTTCAGACATATGGCCAAAGGCTTTGATTAATTACATCAATATAAATATCAATTAAAACTATTCATATAAAAGACATATTATACATGAGCACTGACGGCTTGATTTTAAGCCTTATGTTGATTCTAACATGTGGTTAACGATGATGCTGTTCACTGATGAAAATACAAATCCGCACTAGTTTCCGGCAAGGGGGTGGGGGTGATAAAGCATTCACTTTTGTAAAGAGGAAGATTGTCACGTTTAGGAATGTATAGAAGGAATGTAAAGAATGTATGGAATGCCAAAGGAAGAATCAATTATCACACTGTCGTTGTGGTAACAGAACAGGCGGGCTAGTATCCCTAGAGTAAATATCGTAAGTAATAATCTAAAGTGATACATCACCACATTACCCAGATTTAGCAGGAGCTCATGACGAGTACAGCCTCCGTACGATGACGCCAACTGACCAAGATGTGACTTAGGTTACGCATTATCCATGCCAGGCAGCTCCTATATAGTTCATATAACAGGAATACTTTCACGGTGAAATCGGTTGGTTGTGTATTCAGGACGCTGTAACCACTTTTGGTCGCATCGCGTCAATAGGAGACGGAAGGGAGAGGGGAGCCATGTCCCCGAGGGTAACTCCCTACTCTTTGCAAAGAAGGACATGGGATCTTTATCCTGCGACCACATAGACATGGCCACAGCGAGGCTCGAACACCATCGATCCACGTGCCGTTAGGCTCTCAGGTGGCCAGACACCTCAAGGGGAGCGCTCTAGCCCACTGAGCTACCGGGCAGGCCGGTGAAATCGGAGCCTGATCATGCCGGACACTGCTGAGCCATGAGTCCACGGTACGGCGTCACGGCCACCACCGCACTGCCTGAGCCATGAGTCCACGGCACGGCATCACGGCCACCACCGCACTGCCTGAGCCATGAGTCCACGGTACGGCGTCACGGCCACCACCGCACTGCCTGAGCCATGAGTCCACGGTACGGCATCACGGCCACCACCGCACTGCCTGAGCCATGAGTCCACGGCACGGCATCACGGCCACCACCGCACTGCCTGAGCCATGAGTCCACGGTACGGCGTCACGGCCACCACCGCACTGCCTGAGCCATGAGTCCACGGTACGGCGTCACGGCCACCACCGCACTGCCTGAGCCATGAGTCCACGGCACGGCATCACGGCCACCACCGCACTGCCTGAGCCATGAGTCCACGGTACGGCGTCACGGCCACCACCGCACTGCCTGAGCCATGAGTCCACGGTACGGCATCACGGCCACCACCGCACTGCCTGAGCCATGAGTCCACGGTACGGCGTCACGGCCACCACCGCACTGCCTGATCCATGAGTCCACGGTACGGCATCACGGCCACCACCGCACTGCCTGAGGCATCAGTCCACGGTACGGCATCACGGCCACCACCGCACTGCCTGAGCCATGAGTCCACGGTACGGCATCACGGCCACCACCGCACTGCCTGAGCCATGAGTCCACGGTACGGCATCACGGCCACCACCGCACTGCCTGAGCCATGAGTCCACGGTACGGCATCACGGCCACCACCGCCAACGCCACAGCACAAAGGAAAAGTCTGCCGCTTTCTACGGTTATCTCTCTCCAGTCATAACAGTCTACACACCAAAAACAAAAAGCAGATTAAATAATTAACTGTTTTACATGACCTTAACACATTGCAAATATCCCATGGCAAATACGAGTCCTAAGGACTTTTCTCGAAGACCATTTCAGTTTTCGTCAAATGTCTCAATGTCCACATTTCTAAGACGTTTCCTTAATGTCCTTAGATATGCATGTACGTGGTCTAAGTAGGTGTTACATGTTCGTAACATAGCTTAACATTTCCTCAACATTCAAGGATATGGACCGTCTGTTACATTAATTAACAGACATGTGACTTACACGTGGACAGACAGAATTCCGCGACGCTATACCACTCGGCTACTCCCAGGCTTACATATATATCTATACATGTACGTCGGATGTCTGTAAAGTAGATCTCTTTTTGATCAGATCATTGAGTACCAATGTCTCAATAAGGCAAAAATAAACAACAATAAATATACAACATCGTGGGGATAGCATGCGGCGAGGGCTCCAGAGTGATGCATATTATAGAGTGCCAAGCTATGAGTGTTGCCATCTCTACGTTGTCCAGCTGTGAGCTATGGGTGTCGACAAGCGTTGTCATGCCAACGTTGTCCAGCTGTGAGCTATGGGTGTCGACACTCGTTGTCATGCCAACGTTGTCCAGCTGTGAGCTATGGGTGTCGACACTCGTTGTCATGCCAACGTTGTCCAACTATAGGTGTCGACAGGCGTTGTCATGCCAACGTTGTCCAGCTATAAGTGTCGACAGGCGTTGTCATTCCAACGTTGTCCAGCTGCGAGCGTTGTCATGCCAACGTTGCCCTGCTGCGAGCGTTGTCACCCCCACCCCACCCTCCCTCTCACCCCTCAGTTACTCCCCGGCTCCTCCTTACGACCGGCCAAGAAGTCCCTGAACTGAGGCGACAGGTACTTCTCCTCGTAGATGTAATCCTTCTCCCCGCTTGCCGCGCCCTCCGCCGCCGCCGCCGCCCCCGTCGTCCACTGCACCGACGATGACGTCACGGCAGTGGCGCCCCCTGTCGAGGAGACCCGCGGTTGGGTCTGGGTGGAGAGGCCGTTGACGGACGTGACCCGGGGCGGGGGTAGGCTGGGGCCGGAAGCCGCCGGAGTGGCCGCGGGGGTGGTGGGGACGCTGGGCCGGCGGAGGGGCGGGAGCTCGGGAGGCTGCTCCGGTGTGGGTGCGGACGGGCGAGCCTGTGGGGGGGGAGGGGGCGGTGTTGTCGGCACGGGCGGTGGGGGGTTGACAGGCACTGAAGCATCTCTCAGTTTACTCCTATCTGTGGAAGATCAAACAGAGACATCCGCATAAATATATCTTAAGATAAAACAGACACCCGCTTAAATATATGTGAACATGTTTCAGACAATTCCGTGCATACTTACTGAGGTGTGCCATACAAAAATACAACTTATGCCTGAAGTAATGTTACGCCGCCCCAATCGTCAAGATTAGGCTCAGCCCACCGAGCACAACAGAGACATCTAAAACCTCTGCACACTCTTACCATACATAACAATAAAATAGGATTATTTTAACGCTGCTTATACAGTAATTTTCCACCAGAGAAATATTTCCAAGCAAGATATCCGGTGTGACGAAAAGTGCCTTCAACAACATGTCAATTTTATTGCACATTATATCTATATAAAGAAATGTTGGTGTTGTAGACCGCTTTTATGGACACGAAAGCTAAAGTTGGGCCAAGAAGGATCGCGGGACATTGAAATCGAGTGGGATGAAAGATGCAGATACCAGGTTCGAACCCACGACCTGTTGATAGAGAGGCTCCCTTTCACGCAAAAAGGATCTAAATATATATATTTTCATTTCTGAAAATATGTTGGATTGCTGTAAGAGCACCTTTAAATAACACAAAAATAAAAGCAGTTGGAAACAATTGCACTGTAATCCCGACCACAGGCGTAGCCAGCCGTACGCACGTACGTATGTATTTTTCTTTTCATGTGCAGCAGGTGCGTACACTTGCTCAAGTCCCTGCCTACGCCTCCCGAGTCGACCTACATGGGCTAGCCTACCCACCAGAGGGATTCGTTCTGGGTGCCTTCCACGGGGGATCCGGCGTGTCCCTAGCGGGCGCCTTCCATGGGGGGTCCGGCATGTCCCTGGCCGGCGTCTGCGGCGCCGATAGCTGGCGGTGAACGACGGATTGCAAGTTTCCATTCTCATCCATGGATTCCTGGCGGCGAGTGATGCGGTCGGCCTCCGCCAGGGCCGTGGTGGCGGTGCGCACCTTGTGGTAGATCGCCTTGCACTCCACCGTGTTAAAGATGAACAACCCTTCTCCGGTTTCCGACGACCTGTCTCGGGCAGGGGAGGGGGGGGGACCATGTAGTATTTATCTCTATGGGTGAAGTGAGAGGCGCTACCCGAGATAAAAACTACACCACTTTCAGCAGAGTATTTGCTACTGTTCCCGCGTTAAATGCAACATCTAATTATGACATTATGCTTATTATGACATTATGACATTTAGACCTCCTGTAGAAAAAGAGAGACGAAGTTCACAAGGCTCTTAATTAAAGCATAATTCAAAAAATACAGAATATAAATATGTTTATTACTTGTTTAATGAGAACTTCAAAAATTCAAATAAGTGCAACCTTCACTGATGTTTGCAGAACGTACAAAGTTACATAATTGGATTATATATATATATAATAATAATATTTATATTTAAAAGCATAAAAAAGAGTAAAATAAACTTTGTTTTCCTATATAAAATCTATATATCGACATTAAAACACACAATAATGCGTACAAACCTGAATAAATACAACATGTTCTTCTTAAATAAGATCATCCCAAGATACTGGAAATTAAATACGATACATACTTCCACGATGGTCTACCGAGACACGTGGTCACGTCCTTGCAATGACCTTGCCACCAGGACATCAAAGGACACTGACCTTCCGGACTCGAAAACGAACTTGGTGTCGTCCTGTCCATATTTTCTCAACGAGTTCAAGCGCCATTGGACGATATGGGCGCGCGTTTTGTTGTCTCGCAGAATGATGGCCTCTGTATCGATGTGGAGCAGGCACTCCCCGCTGAAGTCCAGGTTGTGGGACGGCAGCAGGTACACGTGATAGGTGTCTACGGAGTAAATGTGGACAACCATAGAACTGTGAACGGAGTGGAAATCCGATAATAGAAGAGATAAGAATTGTCTACACTAATCTTTGATAATGCTAGAGATGTGAATTGTCTAGACTAATCTTTGATAATGCTAGAGATGTGAATTGTCTACACTAATCTTTGATAATGCTAGAGATGTGAATTGTCTACACTAAACTTTGATAGTGCTAGAGATGTAAATTGTCTATACTAATCTTTGATAATGCTAGAGATGTGAATTGTCTACACTAATCTTTGATAATGCTAGAGATGTGAATTGTCTACACTAATCTTCGATAATGCTGGAGATGTGAATTGTCTACACGAAGCTTTGATAATGCTAGAGATGTGAATTGTCTACACTAATCTTTGATAATGCTAGAGATGAGAATTGTCTACAATAATCTTTGATAATGCTAGAGATGTGAATTGTCTACGCTAATCTCTGATAATGCTAGAGATGATAATTGTCTACACTAATCTTTGCTAATGCTAGAGATGATAATTGTCTACACTAATCTTTGCTAATGCTAGAGATGATAATTGTCTACACTAATCTTTGATAATGCTAGAGATGTGAATTGTCTATACTAGTCTTTGATAATGCTAGAGATGTGAATTGTCTACAATAATCTTTGATAATGCTAGATATGTGAATTGTCTATACTAATCTTTGATAATGCTAGAGATGTGAATTGTCTACACTAATCTTTGATAATGCTAGAGATGTGAATTGTCTACAATAATCTTTGATAATGCTAGATATGTGAATTGTCTATACTAATCTTTGATAATGCTAGAGATGTGAATTGTCTACACTAATCTTTGATAATGCTAGAGATGTGAATTGTCTACACTAATCTTTGATAAAGCTAGATATGTGAATTGTCTATACTAATCTTTGATAATGCTAGTGATGTGAATTGTCTACACTAATCTTTGATAATGCTAGAGATGTGAATTGTCTACACTAATCTTTGATAATGCTAGAGATGTGAATTGTCTACACTAATCTTTGATAATGCTAGAGATGTGATTTGTCTACACTAATCTTTGATAATGCTAGAGATGTGAATTGTCTACACTAATCTTTGATAATGCTAGAAATGTGAATTGTCTACACTAATCGTTGATAATGCCAGATGTGAATTGTCTACACTAATCTTCGATAATGCCAGATATGTGAATTGTCTACACCAGCTTTTGATAATAACAAAGATGTCAATTGTACACAACCTTTTGATAATAGCAGAGATGTGAATTGTCTACACTAATCTCTGATAATAGCAGAGATGAGAATTGTCTACACTAATCTTTGATAATGCCAGAGATGTGAATTATCTAAACTAATCTTTGATAATGCTAGAGATGATAATTGTCCACACTAATCTTTGATAATCATAGCAGAGATGTGAATTGTCTACACAAATTTTTGATAATAGCAAAGATGAGAATTGTCTACACTAATCTTTGATAATGCTAGAGATGATAATTGTCTATACTAATCTTTGATAATCATAGCAGAGATGTGAATTGTCTACACAAAATTTTGATAATAGCAGAGATGAGAATTGTCTACACTAATCTTTGATAATGCTAGAGATGTGAATTGTCTACACTAATCTTTGATAATGCTAGAGATGATAATTGTCCACACTAATCTTTGATAATCATAGCAGAGATGTGAATTGTCTACACAAATTTTTTATAATAGCAAAGATGAGAATTGTCTACACTAATCTTTGATAATGCTAGAGATGATAATTGTCCACACTAATCTTTGATAATCATAGCAGAGATGTGAATTGTCTACACTAATCTTTGATAATAGCAGAGATGAGAATTGTCTACACTATTCTTTGATAATGCCAGAGATGTGAATTGTCTACACTAATCTTTGATAATGCTAGAGATGATAATTGTCCACACTAATCTTTGATAATGCTAGAGATGATAATTGTCTACACTAATCTTTGATAATCATAGCAGAGATGTGAATTGTCTACACAAATTTTTGATAATAGCAAAGATGAGAATTGCCTACACTAATCTTTGATAATGCTAGAGATGATAATTGTCCACACTAATCTTTGATAATCATAGCAGAGATGTGAATTGTCTACACAAATTTTTGATAATAGCAAAGATGAGAATTGTCTACACTAATCTTTGATAATGCTAGAGATGATAATTGTCCACACTAATCTTTGATAATCATAGCAGAGATGTGAATTGTCTACCCTAATCTTTGATAATCATAGCAGAGATGTGAATTGTCTACACAAATTTTTGATAATAGCAAAGATGAGAATTGTCTACACTAATCTTTGATAATGCTAGAGATGATAATTGTCCACACTAATCTTTGATAATCATAGCAGAGATGTGAATTGTCAACACAAATTTTTGATAATAGCAAAGATGAGAATTGTCTACACTAATCTTTGATAATGCTAGAGATGATAATTGTCCACACTAATCTTTGATAATCATAGCAGAGATGTGAATTGTCTACACTAATCTTTGATAATAGCAGAGATGAGAATTGTCTACACTAATCATTGATAATGCCAGAGATGTGAATTGTCTACACTAATCTTTGATAATCATAGCAGAGATGTGAATTATCTACACAAAATTTTGATAATAGCAGAGATGAGAATTGTCTACACTAATCTTTGATAATGCTAGAGATGTGAATTGTCTACACTAATCTTTGATAATGCTAGAGATGATAATTGTCCACACTAATCTTTGATAATCATAGCAGAGATGTGAATTGTCTACACAAATTTTTGATAATAGCAAAGATGAGAATTGTCTACACTAATCTTTGATAATGCTAGAGATGAGAATTGTCCACACTAATCTTTGATAATCATAGCAGAGATGTGAATTGTCTACACTAATCTTTGATAATAGCAGAGATGAGAATTGTCTACACTAATCTTTGATAATGCCAGAGATGTGAATTGTCTACACTAATCTTTGATAATGCTAGAGATGATAATTGTCCACACTAATCTTTGATAATGCTAGAGATGATAATTGTCTACACTAATCTTTGATAATCATAGCAGAGATGTGAATTGTCTACACAAATTTTTGATAATAGCAAAGATGAGAATTGTCTACACTAATCTTTGATAATGCTAGAGATGATAATTGTCCACACTAATCTTTGATAATCATAGCAGAGATGTGAATTGTCTACACAAATTTTTGATAATAGCAAAGATGAGAATTGTCTACACTAATCTTTGATAATGCTAGAGATGATAATTGCCCACACCAATCTTTGATAATCATAGCTGAGATGTGAATTGTCTACACTAATCTTTGATAATAGCAGAGATGAGAATTGTCTACACTAATCTTTGATAATGCCAGAGATGTGAATTGTCTACACTAATCTTTGATAATGCTAGAGATGATAATTGTCCACACTAATCTTTGATAATGCTAGAGATGATAATTGTCTACACTAATCTTTGATAATCATAGCAGAGATGTGAATTGTCTACACAAAATTTTGATAATAGCAGAGATGAGAATTGTCTACACTAATCTTTGATAATGCTAGAGATGATAATTGTCCACACTAATCTTTGATAATCATAGCAGAGATGTGAATTGTCTACACCAATCTTTGATAATGCTAGAGATGATAATTGTCCACACTAATCTTTGATAATCATAGCAGAGATGTGAATTGTCTACACTAATCTTTGATAATTGCAGAGATGAGAATTGTCTACACTAATCTTTGATAATGCCAGAGATGTGAATTGTCTACAATAATCTTTGATAATGCTAGAGATGTGAATGGTCTATACTAATCTTTGATAATGCTAGAGCTGATAATTGTCTACACTAATCTTTGATAATGCTAGAGATGTGAATTGTCTACACTAATCTTTGATAATGCTAGAGATGTCAATTGTCTACACTAATCTTTGATAATGCTAGAGATGTGAATTGTCTACACTAATCTTTGATAATGCTAGAGATGTGAATTGTCCACACTAATCTTTGATAATGCTAGAAATGTGAATTGTCTACACTAATCGTTGATAATGCCAGATGTGAATTGTCCACACTAATCTTCAATAATGCCAGAGATGTGAATTGTCTACACCAGCTTTTGATAATAGCAGAGATGTCAATTGTCTACACTAGCTTTTGATAATAGCAGAGATGTGAATTGTCTACACTAATCTTTGATAATAGCAGAGATGAGAATTGTCTACACTAATCTTTGATAATCATAGTAGAAATGTGAATTGTCTACACACATTTTTGATAATAGCAAAGATGAGAATTGTCTACACTAATCTTTGATAATGCTAGAGATGTGAATTGTCTACACTAATCTTTGATAATGCTAGAGATGATAATTGTCTACACTAATCTTTGATAAAACCAGAGATGTGAATTGTCTACAATAATCTTTGATAATGCCAGATGTGAATTGTCTACACTAATCTTTGATAATGCCAGAGATGTGAATTGTCTACACTACTTTTTGATAATGCCAGAGATGTGAATTGTCTACACTAATCTTTGATAATGTCAGAGATGTGAATTGTCTACACTAATTTTTTAAAATGCCAGAGATGTGAATTGTCTACACTAACTGTTGATAATAGCAGAGATGAGAATTGTCTACACTAATCTTTGATAATGCCAGATGTGAGTTGTCTACACTAATGTTTGATAATGCCAGAGATGAGAATTGTCGACACTATCCCTTGGGGGAAATACAGCGATTATAATTGTTTACACTAAACTTTGAGAGATGTGACTGGAACAGAGATGAACATGATCCACATTAACTACTAGGGGGCCGTGTAAGAACAGAGATGAACATGATCCACATTAACTACTAGGGAGCCGTGTAAGAACAGAGATGAACATGATCCACATTAACTACTAGGGAGCCGTGTAAGAACAGAGATGAACATGATCCACATTAACTACTAGGGAGCCGTGTAAGAACAGAGATGAACATGATCCACATTAACTACTAGGGAGCCGTGTAAGGACAGAGATGAACATGATCCACATTAACTACTAGGGAGCCGTGTAAGAACAGAGATGAACATGATCCACATTAACTACTAGGGAGCCGTGTAAGAACAGAGATGAACATGATCCACATTAACTACTAGGGAGCCGTGTAAGAACAGAGATGAACATGATCCACATTAACTACTAGGGAGCCGTGTAAGAACAGAGATGAACATGATCCACATTAACTACTAGGGAGCCGTGTAAGAACAGAGATGAACATGATCCACATTAACTACTAGGGAGCCGTGTAAGAACAGAGATGAACATGATCCACATTAACTACTAGGGAGCCGTGTAAGAACAGAGATGAACATGATCCACATTAACTACTAGGGAGCCGTGTAAGAACAGAGATGAACATGATCCACATTAACTACTAGGGAGCCGTTTAAGAACAGAGATGAACATGATCCACATTAACTACTAGGGAGCCGTGTAAGAACAGAGATGAACATGATCCACATTAACTACTAGGGAGCCGTGTAAGAACAGAGATGAACATGATCCACATTAACTACTAGGGAGCCGTGTAAGAACAGAGATGAACATGATCCACATTAACTACTAGGGAGCCGTGTAAGAACAGAGATGAACATGATCCACATTAACTACTAGGGAGCCGTGTAAGAACAGAGATGAACATGATCCACATTAACTACTAGGGAGCCGTGTAAGAACAGAGATGAACATGATCCACATTAACTACTAGGGAGCCGTGTAAGAACAGAGATGAACATGATCCACATTAACTACTAGGGAGCCGTGTAAGAACAGAGATGAACATGATCCACATTAACTACTAGGGAGCCGTGTAAGAACAGAGATGAACATGATCCACATTAACTACTAGGGAGCCGTGTAAGAACAGAGATGAACATGATCCACATTAACTACTAGGGAGCCGTGTAAGAACAGAGATGAACATGATCCACATTAACTACCAGGGAGCCGTGTAAGAACAGAGATGAACATGATCCACATTAACTACCAGGGAGCCGTGTAAGAACAGAGATGAACATGATCCACATTAACTACCAGGGAGCCGTGTAAGAACAGAGATGAACATGATCCACATTAACTACTAGGGAGCCGTGTAAGAACAGAGATGAACATGATCCACATTAACTACTAGGGAGCCGTGTAAGAACAGAGATGAACATGATCCACATTAACTACTAGGGGGCCGTGTAAGAACAGAGATGAACATGATCCACATTAACTACTAGGGAGCCGTGTAAGAACAGAGATGAACATGATCCACATTAACTACTAGGGAGCCGTGTAAGAACAGAGATGAACATGATCCACATTAACTACTAGGGAGCCGTGTAAGAACAGAGATGAACATGATCCACATTAACTACTAGGGAGCCGTGTAAGAACAGAGATGAACATGATCCACATTAACTACTAGGGAGCCGTGTAAGAACAGAGATGAACATGATCCACATTAACTACTAGGGAGCCGTGTAAGAACAGAGATGAACATGATCCACATTAACTACTAGGGGGCCGTGTAAGAACAGAGATGAACATGATCCACATTAACTACTAGGGAGCCGTGTAAGAACAGAGATGAACATGATCCACATTAACTACTAGGGAGCCGTGTAAGAACAGAGATGAACATGATCCACATTAACTACTAGGGAGCCGTGTAAGAACAGAGATGAACATGATCCACATTAACTACTAGGGAGCCGTGTAAGAACAGAGATGAACATGATCCACATTAACTACTAGGGAGCCGTGTAAGAACAGAGATGAACATGATCCACATTAACTACTAGGGAGCCGTGTAAGAACAGAGATGAACATGATCCACATTAACTACTAGGGAGCCGTGTAAGAACAGAGATGAACATGATCCACATTAACTACTAGGGAGCCGTGTAAGAACAGAGATGAACATGATCCACATTAACTACTAGGGAGCCGTGTAAGAACAGAGATGAACATGATCCACATTAACTACTAGGGAGCCGTGTAAGAACAGAGATGAACATGATCCACATTAACTACTAGGGAGCCGTGTAAGAACAGAGATGAACATGATCCACATTAACTACTAGGGAGCCGTGTAAGAACAGAGATGAACATGATCCACATTAACTACTAGGGAGCCGTGTAAGAACAGAGATGAACATGATCCACATTAACTACTAGGGAGCCGTGTAAGAACAGAGATGAACATGATCCACATTAACTACTAGGGAGCCGTGTAAGAACAGAGATGAACATGATCCACATTAACTACTAGGGAGCCGTGTAAGAACAGAGATGAACATGATCCACATTAACTACTAGGGAGCCGTGTAAGAACAGAGATGAACATGATCCACATTAACTACTAGGGAGCCGTGTAAGAACAGAGATGAACATGATCCACATTAACTACTAGGGAGCCGTGTAAGAACAGAGATGAACATGATCCACATTAACTACTAGGGAGCCGTGTAAGAACAGAGATGAACATGATCCACATTAACTACTAGGGAGCCGTGTAAGAACAGAGATGAACATGATCCACATTAACTACTAGGGAGCCGTGTAAGAACAGAGATGAACATGATCCACATTAACTACTAGGGAGCCGTGTAAGAACAGAGATGAACATGATCCACATTAACTACTAGGGAGCCGTGTAAGAACAGAGATGAACATGATCCACATTAACTACTAGGGAGCCGTGTAAGAACAGAGATGAACATGATCCACATTAACTACTAGGGAGCCGTGTAAGAACAGAGATGAACATGATCCACATTAACTACTAGGGAGCCGTGTAAGAACAGAGATGAACATGATCCACATTAACTACTAGGGAGCCGTGTAAGAACAGAGATGAACATGATCCACATTAACTACTAGGGAGCCGTGTAAGAACAGAGATGAACATGATCCACATTAACTACTAGGGAGCCGTGTAAGAACAGAGATGAACATGATCCACATTAACTACTAGGGAGCCGTGTAAGAACAGAGATGAACATGATCCACATTAACTACTAGGGAGCCGTGTAAGAACAGAGATGAACATGATCCACATTAACTACTAGGGAGCCGTGTAAGAACAGAGATGAACATGATCCACATTAACTACTAGGGAGCCGTGTAAGAACAGAGATGAACATGATCCACATTAACTACTAGGGAGCCGTGTAAGAACAGAGATGAACATGATCCACATTAACTACTAGGGAGCCGTGTAAGAACAGAGATGAACATGATCCACATTAACTACTAGGGAGCCGTGTAAGAACAGAGATGAACATGATCCACATTAACTACTAGGGAGCCGTGTAAGAACAGAGATGAACATGATCCACATTAACTACTAGGGAGCCGTGTAAGAACAGAGATGAACATGATCCACATTAACTACTAGGGAGCCGTGTAAGAACAGAGATGAACATGATCCACATTAACTACTAGGGAGCCGTGTAAGAACAGAGATGAACATGATCCACATTAACTACTAGGGAGCCGTGTAAGAACAGAGATGAACATGATCCACATTAACTACTAGGGAGCCGTGTAAGAACAGAGATGAACATGATCCACATTAACTACTAGGGAGCCGTGTAAGAACAGAGATGAACATGATCCACATTAACTACTAGGGAGCCGTGTAAGAACAGAGATGAACATGATCCACATTAACTACTAGGGAGCCGTGTAAGAACAGAGATGAACATGATCCACATTAACTACTAGGGAGCCGTGTAAGAACAGAGATGAACATGATCCACATTAACTACTAGGGAGCCGTGTAAGAACAGAGATGAACATGATCCACATTAACTACTAGGGAGCCGTGTAAGAACAGAGATGAACATGATCCACATTAACTACTAGGGAGCCGTGTAAGAACAGAGATGAACATGATCCACATTAACTACTAGGGAGCCGTGTAAGAACAGAGATGAACATGATCCACATTAACTACTAGGGAGCCGTGTAAGAACAGAGATGAACATGATCCACATTAACTACTAGGGAGCCGTGTAAGAACAGAGATGAACATGATCCACATTAACTACTAGGGAGCCGTGTAAGAACAGAGATGAACATGATCCACATTAACTACTAGGGAGCCGTGTAAGAACAGAGATGAACATGATCCACATTAACTACTAGGGAGCCGTGTAAGAACAGAGATGAACATGATCCACATTAACTACTAGGGAGCCGTGTAAGAACAGAGATGAACATGATCCACATTAACTACTAGGGAGCCGTGTAAGAACAGAGATGAACATGATCCACATTAACTACTAGGGAGCCGTGTAAGAACAGAGATGAACATGATCCACATTAACTACTAGGGAGCCGTGTAAGAACAGAGATGAACATGATCCACATTAACTACTAGGGAGCCGTGTAAGAACAGAGATGAACATGATCCACATTAACTACTAGGGAGCCGTGTAAGAACAGAGATGAACATGATCCACATTAACTACTAGGGAGCCGTGTAAGAACAGAGATGAACATGATCCACATTAACTACTAGGGAGCCGTGTAAGAACAGAGATGAACATGATCCACATTAACTACTAGGGAGCCGTGTAAGAACAGAGATGAACATGATCCACATTAACTACTAGGGAGCCGTGTAAGAACAGAGATGAACATGATCCACATTAACTACTAGGGAGCCGTGTAAGAACAGAGATGAACATGATCCACATTAACTACTAGGGAGCCGTGTAAGAACAGAGATGAACATGATCCACATTAACTACTAGGGAGCCGTGTAAGAACAGAGATCAACATGATCCACATTAACTACTAGGGAGCCGTGTAAGAACAGAGATGAACATGATCCACATTAACTACTAGGGAGCCGTGTAAGAACAGAGATGAACATGATCCACATTAACTACTAGGGAGCCGTGTAAGAACAGAGATGAACATGATCCACATTAACTACTAGGGAGCCGTGTAAGAACAGAGATGAACATGATCCACATTAACTACTAGGGAGCCGTGTAAGAACAGAGATCAACATGATCCACATTAACTACTAGGGAGCCGTGTAAGAACAGAGATGAACATGATCCACATTAACTACTAGGGAGCCGTGTAAGAACAGAGATGAACATGATCCACATTAACTACTAGGGAGCCGTGTAAGAACAGAGATGAACATGATCCACATTAACTACTAGGGAGCCGTGTAAGAACAGAGATGAACATGATCCACATTAACTACTAGGGAGCCGTGTAAGAACAGAGATCAACATGATCCACATTAACTACTAGGGAGCCGTGTAAGAACAGAGATGAACATGATCCACATTAACTACTAGGGAGCCGTGTAAGAACAGAGATGAACATGATCCACATTAACTACTAGGGAGCCGTGTAAGAACAGAGATGAACATGATCCACATTAACTACTAGGGGGCCGTGTAAGAACAGAGATGAACATGATCCACATTAAGTACTAGGGAGCCGTGTAAGAACAGAGATGAACATGATCCACATTAACTACTAGGGAGCCGTGTAAGAACAGAGATGAACATGATCCACATTAACTACTAGGGAGCCGTGTAAAAACAGAGATGAACATGATCCACATTAACTACTAGGGAGCCGTGTAAGAACAGAGATGAACATGATCCACATTAACTACTAGGGAGCCGTGTAAGAACAGAGATGAACATGATCCACATTAACTACTAGGGAGCCGTGTAAGAACAGAGATGAACATGATCCACATTAACTACTAGGGAGCCGTGTAAGAACAGAGATGAACATGATCCACATTAACTACTAGGGAGCCGTGTAAGAACAGAGATGAACATGATCCACATTAACTACTAGGGAGCCGTGTAAGAACACAGATGAACATGATCCACATTAACTACTAGGGAGCCGTGTAAGAACAGAGATGAACATGATCCACATTAACTACTAGGGAGCCGTGTAAGAACAGAGATGAACATGATCCACATTAACTACTAGGGAGCCGTGTAAGAACAGAGATGAACATGATCCACATTAACTACTAGGGAGCCGTGTAAGAACAGAGATGAACATGATCCACATTAACTACTAGGGAGCCGTGTAAGAACAGAGATGAACATGATCCACATTAACTACTAGGGAGCCGTGTAAGAACAGAGATGAACATGATCCACATTAACTACTAGGGAGCCGTGTAAGAACAGAGATGAACATGATCCACATTAACTACTAGGGAGCCGTGTAAGAACAGAGATGAACATGATCCACATTAACTACTAGGGAGCCGTGTAAGAACAGAGATGAACATGATCCACATTAACTACTAGGGAGCCGTGTAAGAACAGAGATGAACATGATCCACATTAACTACTAGGGAGCCGTGTAAGAACAGAGATGAACATGATCCACATTAACTACTAGGGAGCCGTGTAAGAACAGAGATGAACATGATCCACATTAACTACTAGGGAGCCGTGTAAGAACAGAGATGAACATGATCCACATTAACTACTAGGGAGCCGTGTAAGAACAGAGACGAACATGATCCACATTAACTACTAGGGAGCCGTGTAAGAACAGAGATGAACATGATCCACATTAACTACTAGGGGGCCGTGTAAGAACAGAGATGAACATGATCCACATTAACTACTAGGGGGCCGTGTAAGAACAGAGATGAACATGATCCACATTAACTACTAGGGAGCCGTGTAAGAACAGAGATGAACATGATCCACATTAACTACTAGGGAGCCGTGTAAGAACAGAGATGAACATGATCCACATTAACTACTAGGGAGCCGTGTAAGAACAGAGATGAACATGATCCACATTAACTACTAGGGAGCCGTGTAAGAACAGAGATGAACATGATCCACATTAACTACTAGGGAGCCGTGTAAGAACAGAGATGAACATGATCCACATTAACTACTAGGGAGCCGTGTAAGAACAGAGATGAACATGATCCACATTAACTACTAGGGAGCCGTGTAAGAACAGAGAAGAACATGATCCACATTAACTACTAGGGGGCCGTGTAAGAACAGAGATGAACATGATCCACATTAACTACTAGGGAGCCGTGTAAGAACAGAGATGAACATGATCCACATTAACTACTAGGGAGCCGTGTAAGAACAGAGATCAACATGATCCACATTAACTACTAGGGGGCCGTGTAAGAACAGAGATGAACATGATCCACATTAACTACTAGGGAGCCGTGTAAGAACAGAGATGAACATGATCCACATTAACTACTAGGGAGCCGTGTAAGAACAGAGATGAACATGATCCACATTAACTACTAGGGAGCCGTGTAAGAACAGAGATGAACATGATCCACATTAACTACTAGGGAGCCGTGTAAGAACAGAGATGAACATGATCCACATTAACTACTAGGGAGCCGTGTAAGAACAGAGATGAACATGATCCACATTAACTACTAGGGGGCCGTGTAAGAACAGAGATGAACATGATCCACATTAACTACTAGGGAGCCGTGTAAGAACAGAGATGAACATGATCCACATTAACTACTAGGGAGCCGTGTAAGAACAGAGATGAACATGATCCACATTAACTACTAGGGAGCCGTGTAAGAACAGAGATGAACATGATCCACATTAACTACTAGGGAGCCGTGTAAGAACAGAGATGAACATGATCCACATTAACTACTAGGGAGCCGTGTAAGAAGTCCAGAATATAATTATAATAGTGCAAAATTATTTCTTTTCGTGGGGATATATGTGGCGGAGCAGGGTTACACTGGGTGCTCAATCCTTACCTTTGGGAAGACCTGTGGAGGGAGGCGAGGCCTCTGGGTCGTCATTGGACATCTCTAGCGGGGCGGCCGCCAGGAGAGTCCTGAACGCGTCCAGCCACTCCGAGACATCGAGTTCTGTCAGGAGACACACGGGCACACGTTTTATCCCTACAGGTGGCGCTACAGTGTATTTGTTACAGACTTCAACGGGGTTTGTCGTTGAGGGGGAGGAGGGGGCACTTTCTTTGTTTCATATTCCTACATTGTCGTTCCCTGGTCCTCTGGGCTGCACGTTTAACCACTTTTGGAGCCATGTCCCCGGGCGTAACCCCCTACTCTTCGCAAAGAAGGACATGGGGCTCGAACCTCCGATCCATGTGCCGTTAGGCTCTCGGGTGGCCAGAGCACTCAAGACAAGCGCTCTAACCCACTGAGCTACCGGGCCGGCCCCGGGTTACCCCGAGGACATGGTTCCGGAAATTGGTTAAAGCAATGTCAAATAAGTATATTCTGTCTAATTTAAATCCTGAAATCTTGTGGGCTATCCGGAGAGAAGCAAACTTGTTCCCCAAAGCAGAAGTTGGTAGTCGGTTTTATATCCCTGCGCGCCTGTTCGCTGTTCGGTATTCTGTGTGATGTCGACCGCGGCTCGCTAGGACATCCTAGTCATAAACTAGTCCGCGCAATTTTATGTTGAAATTGTTGTTTTACAGACACAACGAGATATAAAAGAAACGTGCATCATAATTTTTAGATACTTTTAGTCTTGATTCTAAAATGATGGCGCAGGTAGGTAGGCTGCTTTAAAGCGTCCTGATTCTATAACCGACCAGCCGTCTTACCGGACTCGAAGCTGAGCATTCTGGAGCTGTCGTCGTGGAAGACGAGCGCCAGGGCGTGGGCCTTGGTGGCGGCTGTCAGGCGCGTCACGCGGTAAATATCGGCCAGGCTGAAGTACTTGGTGGCCAGGCGCAGCATGGACGTGTTCTCATCCGGGTACCGCTCCAGCCGACTCGGACCCTTGCTTGTGGCCTTCCGCAATATGACCCACTTCTTCTTCCATACCTGGCGAAACGGTGACGTCACTAGATGGTCATACTCGATTATGTCTTCTGTAGTGACACGATGACGTCACCATGTTATTACTGATTACACATATACATAGTGACATGATGACGTCACAAGCATCTCATTACTGACTACATACATATATCGCGACACGGTGACGTCACCAAAATGTCATCATAGCTTTTTTCATGGTGACTATGGATGTTGTTTTCACAGACCGATGAATATGTCATGCACAAAAGTCGCCGTAAAACATGTAAACATGATATGTAAGCATGATATGTAAGCATAAAATGTAAACATGACATGTAACATGACGCCACACATCGATCCAACGACTACGCACGAAAATTACCTTTTCGTCATAGCCTCTTGGGTCCGCAGTAGTTTTATTCATAATCTAGAACTCCTTTTTATTAGAATTTTGACAATTTCCTTATTAAAAAAATCCTCTTAGTTGAATATTGGTCTATTTTCGACCCGATTATCGCTCGACAAATGTTTCACTTAGCGCTAAGTAGACTTGCGGGTGTGGGTTTATATGTTTCACTTAGCGCTAAGTAGACTTGCGGGTGTGGGTTTATATGTTTCACTTAGCGCTAAGTAGACTTGTGGGTGTGGGTTTATATGTTTCACTTAGCGCTAAGTAGACTTGCGGGTGTGGGTTTATATGTTTCACTTAGCGCTAAGTAGACTTGCGGGTGTGGGTTTATATGTTTCACTTAGCGCTAAGTAGACTTGCGGGTGTGGGTTCATATGTTTCATTTAGCGCTAAGTAGACTTGCGGGTGTGGGTTTATATGTTTCACTTAGCGCTAAGTAGACTTGCGGGTGTGGGTTTATATGTTTCACTTAGTTCTAAGTAGACTTGCGGGTGTGGGTTGATATGTTTCACTTAGCGCTAAGTAGACTTGTGGGTGGGGGTTTATATGTTTCACTTAGCGCTAAGTAGACTTGCGGGTGTGGGTTCATATGTTTCACTTAGCGCTAAGTAGACCTGCGGGTGTGGGTTTATATGTTTCACTTAGCGCTAAGTAGACTTGCGGGTGTGGGTTTATATGTTTTACTTAGCGCTAAGTAGACTTGCGGGTGTGGGTTTATATGTTTCACTTAGCGCTAAGTAGACTTGCGGGTGTGGGTTTATATGTTTCACTTAGCGCTAAGTAGACTTGCGGGTGTGGGTTGATGTGTTTCACTTAGCGCTAAGTAGATATGCGGGTGTGGGTTTATATGTTTCACTTAGCGCTAAGTAGACTTGCGGGTGTGGGTTTATATGTTTCACTTAGCGCTAAGTAGACTTGCGGGTGTGGGTTCATATGTTTCACTTAGCGCTAAGTAGACTTGCGGGTGTGGGTTTATGTGTTTCACTTAGCGCTAAGTAGACTGGCGGGTGTGGGTTGATATGTTTCACTTAGCGCTAAGTAGACTTGCGGGTGTGGGTTTATATGTTTCACTTAGCGCTAAGTAGACTTGCGGGTGTGGGTTTATATGTTTCACTTGGCGCTAAGTAGACTTGCGGGTGTGGGTTTATATGTTTCACTTAGCGCTAAGTAGACTTGCGGGTGTGGGTTTATATGTTTCACTTAGCGCTAAGTAGACTTGCGGGTGTGGGTTTATATGTTTCACTTAGCGCTAAGTAGACTGGCGGGTGTGGGTTGATATGTTTCACTTAGCGCTAAGTAGACTTGCGGGTGTGGGTTTATATGTTTCACTTAGATTACAAAGCTGTTTGTAACCATAAAATTATATCAGACCATAATTTGTTTACGTCAACACAATTCCAAAATAAATGCTCGATTGTTTCGACCTCTGTTTTGCAAAAACTGCACCTGTCTGTATTTACCAGCTTACACTTGTACAAAACAATATTTGTTGGTACACATCCATGTATAAATTTAAATTGAAAACTTCTTGTTCTTTCATCCAAGGTTCAACTAACTGGTAAAACAAAGTACTCTTTCCAATCTTGTTCGGTAATTTCTGTATCTAAACGTTCAGACCACTTAACTTCGTTGCATTTACTAAAATTCAGATCTCTCAATAATATTTTATAAAAGGTGTTCACAACGTGGTCTTTGGTTGAAGCCAATAAAACGTGTTCACAATTGCCAGTCTTACCTTACTTTCACGGATTCTTTGCTTCCACTCTTTAGGGATACACGAGATTAGACTATAGAAAACTATTGATTTGAATTGCGTATTTTGTCATAAATTGTTTCCAGTCATTTTTATCACATTCGGCATTAATTAAATCATTAAAATCAATAATACCCTTTTGGAGAAATTCACTTTTACGTTTCCTTAAGTTACGTTTCCTTAAGAATTGTTCAAGAAGTAAGTGTTCCATAACGGTATGAACCTGTAGTTTCGTGTAGATTGCAGTGCTTGCACCCGTGACCGAGCTCGAAATACCTCCGCCCAAAACGGGTTCGATAGTTGGTGATACTGTCGAGTGGATAACACATCTAATTCCCAACATAGATCTTTCTCCTGACAAACGAAGGTACAGAATATATCCTGCCAAGCGCCTGCATTTTTAAGCAATTTGTATCCACGACAGCTTTAACGCTTGCGTGAAAGTTTCAACGTGTGGAAGAGCAACCTCCCTGCTTACACATCTGTGCCATGCGATTTTGTGCTATTCCAGCTTTTCTTCTCCATATGAAAGAACGAATAATGCCGTTTATTTTACAGAAAACCTTTCTACCCGGTGCTGGTAGTACTGATAAAACATGAACTAATTTTGGTAATGCTACTGTTATTAACACTGTTATTCGCCCTCTTAATGATATATCTCCAGACCCCTGCAGTTCGCTCTACTTTTGTCTTGAACCCCGAACATTTTCCAAAGTGTTGCAGCGTATTTAAAGCATTCTTTAACGATTTGACACTACCATCAAGCAGCAAAAAAGCATCGTCGGCATATTGTCCAAGTTTAACCTCTTGACTTTCCAAGATCACACCCCGTATGGCCAGAATAAACACATAGGGGAATAACGGGTCACGTTGTCGAAAGCCTCTACCTAAGTCAAAAAAGGAGGAACATTTGCCATTGTTCAACACACAGCTAGAGGATCACCTATACAGAATGTTGCACCATTTCATAAACAAAGTCCCGAATCCATAGGCTATTAAAACTTGCGAAATATATTTCCAGCTAAGCGTATCGAAGGCATTTTCCAAATCTATCAGTAAAAGAAATCCGTTAAACGGCCGTTCCTGCAAATAGTGCATTACATCATAAAGGAGTCTGGTATTTTCACCAATATATCTACCTCGCAGAAAACCTTCCCAACGCCTCCACTAGTCTCTGCAAATGGTCATGAAAACTGGCGGAATCGTTGTTCGGTCCATATATATTGACTAGCGTGACACTTGTTTCATTTACTGTGAGATCTAATATTAAGATATTCCCCTTATCATTCTTATTGACTTCATGGGCCACATAATCCAATGACCGGTGAATAAGGATTGCAACACCTCCAGCTTGAGTAGACACTGAGTTAAGATAACAATCTGCTTCCCATTCATCTTTCATTGAGTTCTCTAACTTTGGGTCGAGGTGGACATCTTGTAGGTAAATAATTGAGAAACGTTTACTAATTAGCCAGTCTTTTGCGTCTCGTCGCTTCAGCACTGAGCCAATTCCGCGTGCATTCATGCAGCATATAGCGACCTGATTACTCATACCTTGCTAACAGATAAAGATGCATTTCCATCGCTCCACTCCGGCATGGCCATACGTATAATCATCTCCAACTCTATAAACCATGTCCATGTATGACTTCCAAGTAAGCAACCATATCACAGTATATGACCATGTCTATTGTGAACTTTTAAGTAAACCGAATAGTGTACGCTCATATAGATACAAATACATAAGAAAACCCGGCGCTAATTCTGAGGTGAAGGGGGGGGGGCGCAAGTCCCTGGGATGTTAATCCGTATGAAGTACCGGACCAGCACTCCACACAGAGAGATGGGGCCTTAGTTTGAGTACTCGGCCAGCGTAACATTCAACCCACTTTAATGTATGACAAAGATTTGTCGTTAAATGCATATTGTCACTCAGAAATAAATGGAGTGGGCGGTGGTTTTCAACTCGTCTGCCTGAACTGTCTCTGCGTACACTGAGTGAAGCCTCGAGTTATGCGCAAGTCTAGGGCCAACAAGGATAATTTAAACCGGTCGCAAAAATAGACAACGGGCTCTAACTGAGGACGCCCTTCAGATAGTGGCGGCCCCTTCAGATAGTGGCGGCCCCTTCAGATAGTGGCGACCCCTTCAGATAGTGGCGACCCCTTTAGATAGTGGCGGCCCCTTCAGATAGTGGCGGCCCCTTCAGAGAGTGGCGGCCCCTTCAGATGGTGGCGGCCCCTTCAGATAGCTTCAGATAGTGGCGGCCCCTTCAGATAGTGGCGGCCCCTTCAGATAGTGGCGGCCCATCCAGATAGTGGCGGCCCCTTCAGATAGTGGCGGCCCCTTCAGATAGTGGCGGCCCCTTCAGATAGTGGCGGCCCCTCAAGATAGTGGCGCCCCTTCCAGATAGTGGCGGACCCCTTCAGAGAGTGGCGGCCCCTTCAGATAGTGGCGGCCCCTTCAGAGAGTGGCAGGCTCTTCAGATAGTGGCGGCCCCTTCAGAGTGGCGGGCCCTTCAGATAGTGGCGGCCACTTCAGATAGTGGCGGCCACTTCAGATAGTGGCAGCCACTTCAGAGAGTGGGGGGCCCTCCAGATAGTGGCGGCCCCTTCAGAGAGTGGTGGGCCCGCCAGATAGTGGCGGCCCCTTCTGATAGTGGCACCCCCTCCAGATAGTGGCGGCCCCTCCAGATAGTGGCGGCCCCTCCAGATAGTGGCGGCCCCTCCAGATAGTGGCGGCCCCTCCAGATAGTGGCGGCCGTTCGACGTGCAATCGGTAGATATCTCGTGGAACACACTGGGGGGGTCCAGCCCCCTTAAATAGCCCTTTAGTTTTCACGGTTATCGCATTAGCGATGACAGAGTCTGAGTAAAAAGAAAAAAGAAACAAAAAACGCTTCTCCTTCAGTTTCCAACGACTCAGCGCTCCTACGATGTATAATCGACGTGTGTATGCAGTCTGCTCAAAGGCGCGTCCTGATTCCATGGAAACGGACCCGATATGACTGCACTCTCTCTTGTCGCCTACTTCCTAAATGCATTTTCACACTCGCTCGCCAGGGCGGCGCTGCGCAAATCTACAAATTAGTTCCGGGACCCAGCCTAAGCCTAATAACACACCGTATCACGTGATGAAAAGAAAGTTGTCACAATTATAACTTTTTTGAAAGGGTACTAGATCTTTTTTCCTGTTACAGTATTCAATACACAGAGCTCGTTATTTTTATGTTTAATTACAGCCGATTTGACAGTTTTTCAAGAATCTTGAAATTTGCTCCCGGGCGACAGCGGCGGTAAAAGCGGAGCTTGCGTGGCGCCACCGTGCGGGGAACTTGATGTGACTGGTGACTGGATATGAACCTACCCCGAGTTTACGGGACTTTATCTTGGTGTAGCCTTGCTTGATGATGTCACCTCCAGCCGTCAATTGAGCCATTGCGGCGCGCTTGGAATTAGGTCAGGTCAACGGGCCGTCACAACGCCTGGAATCAGGTCAGGTCAACGGGGCCGTCACAACGCCATCCCTGCAACAGTACACATCGTTTATAACCTGCCAATGCCTCATCGTGACAAACACCGTAAATTACACGTGTTCAGCAAATTCCCAATTATAGTAACTACTACAGTCAAGACTATTTGGGAAAGGCACAGACATTTGTAGAAGTTACTCGTACAAGTTTCCCTCTGAATAAGGAATTTCAAATTGCTTTATAAAAATAACCTGGATGCATTGTGCGATCTGCATCAGTGTTGTCTCGTCAAAGAAGTATCTAGGCCTGCAATCTTGTTAGAGTGTGGCGAGTTCACCAAAGTATGGCGAGTTCACCTGTGGCGAGTCCATGTTTTGGCGAGTTTACTGTAAACCCGGGAGATGGGGGGCGGGCACGGCGGGAGCAGCTGAGCCGACTAAAGTTCCATATAAACGATAGGCGATTTTAGCCCGGGGGGGGGGGGGCTATTATACAAATCTGGTGGGGGGGGGGGGTTCTGCGAGTTCCCCTTGATGTCTGAGGTAGCCGACATTTATGACGAAAAAGATACCCCTGTAGAGCAGATATTTTAAAAATTGCGACCCCTGGGGAGACTGATGAAACTTACGACGGGAAGGGGGGGGGGGGGGGAGGAGAGCAAATGCCAGGTTTGCCCGGAAAAAGACACCGAGTGAGACTGCATGGAACTGCGACAGAGGGCGGGTCAACGGAACAAATACCTCTTACTACGAACGGAGTTCGGCTGTAAATCGCCCCTTCTGAACTGTTTTTTGAGGTGAAACGCCCATTCCAAGCGGATTTTGGAATTGGGGCGGGGGGGGGAAGCTTTACCGTGGAACCCCCCAAACCCAGCAATGTTTTAAGTACACCCCAGGAATTTTAGTCGACTAAGCTCGGTAGTCGGCTAATCTAAGTACGTGAATCGGCCATAGGGATCTGGTGTGGGAGGCTTAGCCGCAATGGTTTGTGGGGGTGTCGCCTTCCGGGGACAGACTCGAACGGAAATCTGTTAAAAATAGATTAAGATTAGGTCACTAGAAGACTACTAGAGCGGCCAGCCACGGCACGTTGCTAATCAGCAAGCGACTTAAACATCTGGGCGATCTGTTTGTAACAGCAAATTCGAAATCGACATAAAGACAACAGCAGCATATTATTATATATATTCGGGAACAGCGGAAGCCAACAAAGCGGCCAAGGGAAAGACGGTCACGGGAAAAGCCAAGGGGACAGCAGCCATGGGGACGCCGGGTCTCGAGAAAGGCGGCCACGGGGACGCCGGGCCTCGAGAAAGGCGGCCACGGGGACGCCGGGCCTCGAGAAAGGCGGCCACGGGGACGCCGGGCCTCGAGAAAGGAGGCCACGGGAACGCCGGGCCTCGAGAAAGGCGGCCACGGGGACGCCGGGCCTCGAGAAACGCGGCCACGGGGACGGAGGGCCAGGGGGACGGAGGGCAACGGGGACGGAGGGCCACGGGGACGGTGACCATGGGGACGGTGGCTACGGGGACGTCGGGCCAGGGGGACATCGGGTCACGGGGACGGTGACCATGGGGACGGTGGCCACGGGGACGTCGGGCCAGGGGGACGTCGGGCCAGGGGGACGTCGGGCCAGGGGGCGGTGGCCACGGGGACGTCGGGCCAGGGGGACGTCGGGCCCGGGGGACGGAGGCCAGGGGGACGGAGGGCCACGGGGACATCGGGCCACGGGGACGGTGGCCACGGGGACGGTGACCATGGGGACGGCAGCAATGGGGACGTCGGGCCACAGGGACGTCGAGCCACGGGGACGTCGGGCTACGGGGACGTCGGGCCACAGGGAGGTCGGGCCAGGGGGACGTCGGGCCACAGGGAGGTCGGGCCAGAGGGACGTCGGGTCACGGGGACGTCGGGCCAACGGGAGGTCGGGCCACGGGGGCGTCGGGCCACAGGGAGGTCGGGCCAGGGGGACGTCGGGTCACGGGGACGTCGGGTCACGGGGACGTCGGGTCACGGGGACGTCGGGCCACGGGGACGTCGGGCCACGGGGACGTCGGGTCACGGGGACGTCGGGCCACGGGGACGTCGGGCCACGGGGACGTCGGGCCACGGGGACGTCGGGCCACGGGGACGTCGGGTCACGGGGGCGTCGGGTCACGGGGACGTCGTTTACGGGGACGTCGGGCCACGGAGACGTCGGGTCACGGGGACGTCGTGCCACGGGGACGTCGTTTACGGAGACGTCGGGCCACGGGGACGTCGGGCCACAAGGACGTCGTGCCACGGAACGTCGGGTCACGGGGACGTCGGGCCACGGGGACGTCGTTTACGGGGACGTCGTTTACGGGGACGGCGTTTACGGGGACGTCGGGCCACGGGGACGTCGGGCCACGGGGACGTCGTGCCACGGGGACGTCGGGTCACGGGACGTCGGGCCACGGGGACGTCGTGCCACGGGACGTCGGGTCACGGGACGTCGTGCCACGGGACGTCGGGTCACGGGGACGTCGGGCCACAGGGACGGCGTTTACGGGAACGTCGGGCCACGGGGACGTCGGGCCACGGTGACGGCGTTTACGGGGACGTCGGGCCACGTGGACGGCGTTTACGGGGACGTCGGGCCACGGGGACGGCGTTTACGGGGACGTCGGGCCACGGGGACGTCGGGCCACGGGGACGTCGTTTACGGGGACGTCGGGCCACGGGGACGTCGGGCCAGGAACACGTCGGGTCCCGGGGACGTCGGGTCACGGGGACGTCGGGCCACGGGGACGTCGTGCCAGGGGACGTCGGGTCACGGGACGTCGGGCCACGGGGACGTCGTGCCACGGGACGTCGGGTCACGGGACGTCGTGCCACGGGACGTCGGGTCACGGGGACGTCGGGCCACAGGGACGGCGTTTACGGGAACGTCGGGCCATGGGGACGTCGGGCCACGGTGACGGCGTTTACGGGGACGTCGGGCCACGGGGACGGCGTTTACGGGAACGTCGGGCCACGGGGACGGCGTTTACGAGGACGTCGGGCCACGGGGACGTCGGGTCACGGGGACGTCGTTTACGGGGACGTCGGGCCACGGGGACGTCGGGCCAGGAGGACGTCGGGTCACGGGGACGTCGGGTCACGGGGACGTCGGGCCACGGGGACGTCGGGCCACGGGGACGTCGGGTCACGGGGGCGTCGGGTCACGGGGACGTCGGGTCACGGGGACGTCGTGCCACGGGGACGTCGGGCCACGGGGACGTCGTTTACGGGGACGTCGGGTCACGGGGACATCGTTTACGGGGACGTCGGGTCACGGGGGCGTCGGGTCACGGAGACGTCGTTTACGGGGACGTCGGGCCACGGGGACGTCGGGTCACGGGGACGTCGGGCCACGGGAACGTCGTTTACGGGGACGTCGGGCCACGGGGACGTCGGGCCACGGGGACGTCGGGCCACGGGGACGTCGGGTCACGGGGACGTCGGGCCACGGGGACGTCGGGCCACGGGGACGTCGGGCCACGGGGGCGTCGGGTCACGGGGACGTCGTTTACGGAGACGTCGTGCCACGGGGACGTCGGGCCACGGGGACGTCGTTTACGGGGACGTCGGGCCACGGGGACGTCGTTTACGGGGACGTCGGGCCACGGGGACGGCGTTTACGGGGACGTCGGGCCACGGGGACGGCGTTTACGGGGACGTCGGGCCACGGGGACGTCGGGTCACGGGGACGTCGTTTACGGAGACGTCGGGCCACGGGGACGTCGGGCCACGGGGACGTCGTTTACGGGGACGTCGGGCCACGGTGACGGCGTTTACGGGGACGTCGGGCCACGGGGACGGCGTTTACGGGGACGTCGGGCCACGGGGACGGCGTTTACGGGGACGTCGGGCCACGGGGACGTCGGGTCACGGGGACGTCGTTTACGGGGACGTCGGGCCACGGGGACGTCGGGCCAGGAGGACGTCGGGTCACGGGGACGTCGGGTCACGGGGACGTCGGGCCACGGGGACGTCGTGCCACGGGGACGTCGGGTCACGGGACGTCGGGCCACGGGGACGTCGTGCCACGGGACGTCGGGTCACGGGACGTCGTGCCACGGGACGTCGGGCCACAGGGACGGCGTTTACGGGAACGTCGGGCCACGGGGACGTCGTTTACGGGGACGTCGGGCCACGGGGACAGCGTTTACGGGGACGTCGGGCCACGGTGACGGCGTTTACGGGGACGTCGGGCCACGGGGACGTCGGGTCACGGGGAAGTCGGCCACGGGGACGGTGGCCAGGGGGTCGGTGGCCATGGGGACAGAGGCCAGGGGGAATGTGGCCATGGGGACGAAGGTCGGTTGGTTATTCAGGACGCTTTAACCACTTTTGGTCATATCGCGTCAATGGGAAAAGAATGGAGATGGAGCCTTGTCCCCTACTCTACGAAGAAAGACATGGGATCTTTATGCTGCGACCACACAGACATGGTCAGAGCAGGGCTCGAACCACCGATCCACGTGCCGTTGTAAGGCCACGGGGACGTCGGGCCACGGAGACGTCGGGCCTCGGGGACGTCGGGTCACGGAGACGTCGGGCCACAGGGACGGCGTTTACGGGGACGTTGGGCCACGGGGACGTCGTTTACGGGGACGTCGGGCCACGGGGACGGCGTTTACGGGGACGTCGGGCCACGGGGACGGCTTTACGGGGACGTCGGGGCACGGGGACGTCGTGCCACGGGGACGTCGGGTCACGGGACGTCGGGCCACGGGGACGTCGTGCCACAGGACGTCGGGTCACGGGACGTCGTGCCACGGGACGTCGGGTCCCGGGGCGTTCGGCCCCAGGGACGGCGTTTACGGGAACGTCGGGCCACGGGGACGTCGTTTACGGGGACGTCGGGCCACGGGGACGGCGTTTACGGGGACGTCGGGCCACGGGGACGTCGGGTCACGGGGACGTCGTTTACGGGGACGTCGGGCCACGGGGACGGCGTTTACGGGGACGTCGGGCCACGGGGACGTCGGGTCACGGGGACGTCGTTTACGGGGACGTCGTTTACGGGGACGTCGGGCCAGGAGGACGTCGGGTCACCGGGACGTCGGGTCACGGGGAAGTCGGGCCACGGGGACGTCGGGTCACGGGGACGTCGGGCCACGGGGACGTCGGGCCACGGGGACGTCGGGCCACGGGGACGTCGGGTCACGGGGACGTCGGGTCACGGGGGCGTCGGGTCACGGGGACGTCGTTTACGGGGACGTCGGGCCACGGGGACGTCGGGTCACGGGGACGTCGTGCCACGGGGACGTCGTTTACGGAGACGTCGGGTCACGGGGACGTCGGGCCACAAGGACGTCGGGCCACAGGGACGTCGGGCAACGGGGACGTCGGGCCACGGGGACGTCGGGTCACGGGGACGTCGGGTCACGGGGACGTCGGGTCACGGGGGCGTCGGGTCACGGGGACGTCGTTTACGGGGACGTCGGGCCACGGGGACGTCGGGTCACGGGGACGTCGTGCCACGGGGACGTCGTTTACGGAGACGTCGGGTCACGGGGACGTCGGGCCACAAGGACGTCGGGCCACAGGGACGTCGGGCAACGGGGACGTCGGGCCACGGGGACGTCGGGTCACGGGGAAGTCGGCCACGGGGACGGTGGCCAGGGGGACGGTGGCCATGGGGACAGAGGCCAGGGGGAATGTGGCCATGGGGACGAAGGTCGGTTGGTTATTCAGGACGCTTTAACCACTTTTTGTCATATCGCGTCAATGGGAAAAGAATGGAGATGGAGCCTTGTCCCCTACTCTACGAAGAAAGACATGGGATCTTTATGCTGCGACCACACAGACATGGTCAGAGCAGGGCTCGAACCACCGATCCACGTGCCGTTGTAAGGCCACGGGGACGTCGGGCCACGGGGACGTCGGGCCTCGGGGACGTCGGGTCACGGAGACGTCGGGCCACAGGGACGGCGTTTACGGGGACGTTGGGCCACGGGGACGTCGTTTACGGGGACGTCGGGCCACGGGGACGGCGTTTACGGGGACGTCGGGCCACGGGGACGGCTTTACGGGGACGTCGGGGCACGGGGACGTCGTGCCACGGGGACGTCGGGTCACGGGACGTCGGGCCACGGGGACGTCGTGCCACGGGACGTCGGGTCACGGGACGTCGTGCCACGGGACGTCGGGTCCCGGGGCATTCGGCCCCAGGGACGGCGTTTACGGGAACGTCGGGCCACGGGGACGTCGTTTACGGGAACGTCGGGCCACGGGGACGGCGTTTACGGGGACGTCGGGCCACGGGGACGTCGGGTCACGGGGACGTCGTTTACGGGGACGTCGTTTACGGGGACGTCGGGTCACCGGGACGTCGGGTCACGGGGACGTTGGGCCACGGGGACGTCGGGCCACGGGGACGTCGGGTCACGGGGACGTCGGGCCACGGGGACGTCGGGCCACGGGGACGTCGGGCCACGGGGACGTCGGGTCACGGGGACGTCGGGTCACGGGGGCGTCGGGTCACGGGGACGTCGTTTACGGGGACGTCGGGCCACGGGGACGTCGGGCCACGGAGACGTCGGGTCACGGGGACGTCGGGCCACAAGGACGTCGGGCCACAGGGACGTCGGGCAACGGGGACGTCGGGCCACGGGGACGTCGTTTACGGGGACGTCGGGCCACGGGGACAGCGTTTACGGGGACGTCGGGCCACGGTGACGGCGTTTACGGGGACGTCGGGCCACGGGGACGTCGGGTCACGGGGAAGTCGGCCACGGGGACGGTGGCCAGGGGGTCGGTGGCCATGGGGACAGAGGCCAGGGGGAATGTGGCCATGGGGACGAAGGTCGGTTGGTTATTCAGGACGCTTTAACCACTTTTGGTCATATCGCGTCAATGGGAAAAGAATGGAGATGGAGCCTTGTCCCCTACTCTACGAAGAAAGACATGGGATCTTTATGCTGCGACCACACAGACATGGTCAGAGCAGGGCTCGAACCACCGATCCACGTGCCGTTGTAAGGCCACGGGGACGTCGGGCCACGGGGACGTCGGGCCTCGGGGACGTCGGGTCACGGAGACGTCGGGCCACAGGGACGGCGTTTACGGGAACGTCGGGCCACGGGGACGTCGTTTACGGGGACGTCGGGCCACGGGGACAGCGTTTACGGGGACGTCGGGCCACGGTGACGGCGTTTACGGGGACGTCGGGCCACGGGGACGTCGGGTCACGGGGAAGTCGGCCACGGGGACGGTGGCCAGGGGGTCGGTGGCCATGGGGACAGAGGCCAGGGGGAATGTGGCCATGGGGACGAAGGTCGGTTGGTTATTCAGGACGCTTTAACCACTTTTGGTCATATCGCGTCAATGGGAAAAGAATGGAGATGGAGCCTTGTCCCCTACTCTACGAAGAAAGACATGGGATCTTTATGCTGCGACCACACAGACATGGTCAGAGCAGGGCTCGAACCACCGATCCACGTGCCGTTGTAAGGCCACGGGGACGTCGGGCCACGGAGACGTCGGGCCTCGGGGACGTCGGGTCACGGAGACGTCGGGCCACAGGGACGGCGTTTACGGGGACGTTGGGCCACGGGGACGTCGTTTACGGGGACGTCGGGCCACGGGGACGGCGTTTACGGGGACGTCGGGCCACGGGGACGGCTTTACGGGGACGTCGGGGCACGGGGACGTCGTGCCACGGGGACGTCGGGTCACGGGACGTCGGGCCACGGGGACGTCGTGCCACAGGACGTCGGGTCACGGGACGTCGTGCCACGGGACGTCGGGTCCCGGGGCGTTCGGCCCCAGGGACGGCGTTTACGGGAACGTCGGGCCACGGGGACGTCGTTTACGGGGACGTCGGGCCACGGGGACGGCGTTTACGGGGACGTCGGGCCACGGGGACGTCGGGTCACGGGGACGTCGTTTACGGGGACGTCGGGCCACGGGGACGGCGTTTACGGGGACGTCGGGCCACGGGGACGTCGGGTCACGGGGACGTCGTTTACGGGGACGTCGTTTACGGGGACGTCGGGCCAGGAGGACGTCGGGTCACCGGGACGTCGGGTCACGGGGAAGTCGGGCCACGGGGACGTCGGGTCACGGGGACGTCGGGCCACGGGGACGTCGGGCCACGGGGACGTCGGGCCACGGGGACGTCGGGTCACGGGGACGTCGGGTCACGGGGGCGTCGGGTCACGGGGACGTCGTTTACGGGGACGTCGGGCCACGGGGACGTCGGGTCACGGGGACGTCGTGCCACGGGGACGTCGTTTACGGAGACGTCGGGTCACGGGGACGTCGGGCCACAAGGACGTCGGGCCACAGGGACGTCGGGCAACGGGGACGTCGGGCCACGGGGACGTCGGGTCACGGGGACGTCGGGTCACGGGGACGTCGGGTCACGGGGGCGTCGGGTCACGGGGACGTCGTTTACGGGGACGTCGGGCCACGGGGACGTCGGGTCACGGGGACGTCGTGCCACGGGGACGTCGTTTACGGAGACGTCGGGTCACGGGGACGTCGGGCCACAAGGACGTCGGGCCACAGGGACGTCGGGCAACGGGGACGTCGGGCCACGGGGACGTCGGGTCACGGGGAAGTCGGCCACGGGGACGGTGGCCAGGGGGACGGTGGCCATGGGGACAGAGGCCAGGGGGAATGTGGCCATGGGGACGAAGGTCGGTTGGTTATTCAGGACGCTTTAACCACTTTTGGTCATATCGCGTCAATGGGAAAAGAATGGAGATGGAGCCTTGTCCCCTACTCTACGAAGAAAGACATGGGATCTTTATGCTGCGACCACACAGACATGGTCAGAGCAGGGCTCGAACCACCGATCCACGTGCCGTTGTAAGGCCACGGGGACGTCGGGCCACGGGGACGTCGGGCCTCGGGGACGTCGGGTCACGGGGACGTCGTGCCACGGGGACGTCGTTTACGGAGACGTCGGGTCACGGGGACGTCGGGCCACAAGGACGTCGGGCCACAGGGACGTCGGGCAACGGGGACGTCGGGCCACGGGGACGTCGGGTCACGGGGAAGTCGGCCACGGGGACGGTGGCCAGGGGGACGGTGGCCATGGGGACAGAGGCCAGGGGGAATGTGGCCATGGGGACGAAGGTCGGTTGGTTATTCAGGACGCTTTAACCACTTTTTGTCATATCGCGTCAATGGGAAAAGAATGGAGATGGAGCCTTGTCCCCTACTCTACGAAGAAAGACATGGGATCTTTATGCTGCGACCACACAGACATGGTCAGAGCAGGGCTCGAACCACCGATCCACGTGCCGTTGTAAGGCCACGGGGACGTCGGGCCACGGGGACGTCGGGCCTCGGGGACGTCGGGTCACGGAGACGTCGGGCCACAGGGACGGCGTTTACGGGGACGTTGGGCCACGGGGACGTCGTTTACGGGGACGTCGGGCCACGGGGACGGCGTTTACGGGGACGTCGGGCCACGGGGACGGCTTTACGGGGACGTCGGGGCACGGGGACGTCGTGCCACGGGGACGTCGGGTCACGGGACGTCGGGCCACGGGGACGTCGTGCCACGGGACGTCGGGTCACGGGACGTCGTGCCACGGGACGTCGGGTCCCGGGGCATTCGGCCCCAGGGACGGCGTTTACGGGAACGTCGGGCCACGGGGACGTCGTTTACGGGAACGTCGGGCCACGGGGACGGCGTTTACGGGGACGTCGGGCCACGGGGACGTCGGGTCACGGGGACGTCGTTTACGGGGACGTCGTTTACGGGGACGTCGGGTCACCGGGACGTCGGGTCACGGGGACGTTGGGCCACGGGGACGTCGGGCCACGGGGACGTCGGGTCACGGGGACGTCGGGCCACGGGGACGTCGGGCCACGGGGACGTCGGGCCACGGGGACGTCGGGTCACGGGGACGTCGGGTCACGGGGGCGTCGGGTCACGGGGACGTCGTTTACGGGGACGTCGGGCCACGGGGACGTCGGGCCACGGAGACGTCGGGTCACGGGGACGTCGGGCCACAAGGACGTCGGGCCACAGGGACGTCGGGCAACGGGGACGTCGGGCCACGGGGACGTCGGGTCACGGGGAAGTCGGCCACGGGGACGGTGGCCAGGGGGACGGTGGCCATGGGGACAGAGGCCAGGGGGAATGTGGCCATTGGGACGAAGGTCGGTTGGTTATTCAGGACGCTTTAACCACTTTTGGTCATATCGCGTCAACGGGAAAAGAATGGAGATGGAGCCTTGTCCCCTACTCTACGAAGAAAGACATGGGATCTTTCGTCGGGCCACGGGGACATCGGGCCACGGGGACGTCGGGTCACGGGGGCGTCGGGTCACGGGGACGTCGATTACGGGGACGTCAGGCCACGGGGACGTCGGGTCACGGGGACGTCGTGCCACGGGGACGTCGTTTACGGAGACGTCGGGCCACGGGGACGTCGGGCCACGGGGACGTCGGGCCACGGGGACGTCGTTTACGGGGACATCGGGCCACGGGGACGTCGTTTACGGGGACGTCGGGCCACGGGGACGTCGTTTACGGGGACGTCGGGCCACGGGGACGTTGGGCCACGGGGACGTCGGGCCACGGGGACGTTGGGCCACGGGACGTCGAGCCATGGGAACGTCGGGTCACGGGGACGGCGTTTCCGGGGACGTCTGGCCTCGGGGACGTCGTTTACGGGGACGGCGTTTACGGGGACGTCGGGCCATGGGGACGTCGGGCCACGGGGACGTTGGGCCACGGGGACGGTGGCCAGGGGGACCGCGACCAGGGGGTCGGCGGCCAGGCGGACGAAAGCCACGGGGATGGTGGATACGGGGATGGTGGTCACGGGGACGGAGGCCACGGAGACGGTAACAGTAACAGCACACGTTGAACATTTTAATAATATCCTGGCAGTCAGCACTAAATGAAAACACTCAATAAATGCACCCCCCCCCCCTCCTCTTTTAAGACTTGTTCAAGTTTGCAATACAGCTTTATACTGATCATTTTCCATAGATTTTCAATATTTACAGCTAGAAAATTGTGACATCAAACCCTCAATTGCATAGGTATCAATAATTACATATGTAGACAAAATATATCATTTTTCTTATAATTGTGTAAAATACAATGTCATATACCAAGACACCTACTTGAATATATACCGTATTTCACGTATGTTTTCGGACACTGTATGTTTTCGGACACCCCCTCAAAGGCAGAAATAGGATAAATTTAGCATACTGTAAGTTTTCAGACATCCAACGCAGATAATTTTTCAAGTGTATGTATATTTTTGGACACTAACGGACCTTAATTAACAATGCGTCTTGGCTCCTTTGTTATTGTGTAGTGCCGGCCCCCATGATTGCACTTCATTGCTTGTGATTGCAGGCTTTCGGCGAGAGGGGCAAGTCGCTGTCTAGGTGGTTATTTGTGCCGTGTATCAGGTGTGAAAGAGCAACACCTTGGTTGCTAAGTAATGAGCTGGGCTTTGGTCTCCATTGTGCTGGCCGGCGGACGAGTCAGTCGGCGGATGAGTTGTTTATATACCGCAAAAGTAAACAAGACTTAAATCACGGAATGCATGAAAGTATTTGATTAATTTATTTTACTTTACTATTTTAATTAATCCCCTTTGTTCTTGTAACTGTGTTTTATCTCTCAGAAGTTACCATTATATTTGGCACAATGATTGCAGGTCATTGTCACTGATTGCAATTCATAACCACTGTTTGCCTAAAGCCATATCTTCATTGACATTAAAGTTATCGAGTATATTTTATCTCCTGTAACAGATGAGAGATCTGACGCTAGCAGATTGCACTCCGAGTATCCTCAAAACAATATTATACTCTTGATCACCTTACCCGCTGTTAAGGTGTGAAGCAGCAACACCTGGGTGTTAAGTGATATAATCGGCATCAGTCGACTCGCAATGTAGTAATTCTTAATCGATATTTTGTTATGTATGTATGTTTTCGGACAGTGGATGCGGGAGTCCATTTTATTGACTGTAAATATTCGGACAGCCAGAAAAACAATTATTTTTAAGTGTCCGAAAACATACGTGAAATACGGTAGTATATAAATATGTAACTTAAAATATAACTTGATATAACTTTATAAATAATCTATTATTGCAGGTGCTCAGTCTGTAGCAAACTTTATGGCTTAATTATCTATTCAATTACTGTTCAACTTTCCAGCTCAGAGATGCATTATTATACTACATTTCATTATTGACAATATAAATTAGTATAAAAATATTTCATAATCAACTAGTTTTGGTGCTCATAACATATGATTGATTTATCACTTGTCCAGCAGCACAAGCCTATGTAAGAGCTATAAATATACTGTAATAGATACAAAATTAGAGTAAATTGGTGGAAGGAGAAGAGCTAGGGCAGGGGGATCTATATGTATTGTATTCTTGCAGTAACCCCCCTCTTGCTCTTGCTCCCTCCTGTACATGTGCCTATGATACAATACATAAACAGACCAAGTTAGGAGCTGACCAGGGTATTAGCCAACGACATGCTGTTTACCTGCCCAAGGCCTTTTTGTCAGGAGGTTTAGAAGAATATCACAATTTTTTATGCCATCAAAAACTACTTTTGTTTATAGAATTGTAAATTGCTAGCTCAAAATGTGAAAAATGCTAGTGCCTTGTGTTGTGCATACCCTGAATACTTTTTCTAGCTAGTATCTTGCAGCTGACTACATTAATTATTTAATTTTTAGACATTTAAAGCAATATATTCCGTAATTTTTTGTATTACCAACCTCTTCTCCATGTCAAATAAGTACATTCTGTCTTGTATTTAAATCCTGAAAGCCTGTGGGCTATCCGGAGAGAAGCAATTTGGTCACCGGAGCAGAAGTTGGTGGCCGGCTTTATATCCCTGCGCGCCTGTTCGCCGTTCGGTATTTTGTGTGTGATGTCGACCGCGGCTCGCTATCACGTCCGCGCGCGATAAAAATAAACCGCGCAGTTCTATGTTGAAATGTTTGTTTCACAGACTCAACGAGATATAAAACATATGCATCATAATTTTTGAGATACTTTTAGTCTTGATTCTAAGATATAAAAAATCTAAGATGGCGCATGTCAGTATATTGCTTTAAGATATTAAACTATTATTTAGTAATGACCAGGTCATTCCAAACATTTATGACTACAAACTAAACACACAACAACGCAATATTTGAGCTGCCTTAAAAATGACATGAGATGAGAATTAGCAACATGCGATATATGCCATCATATGGACCTCTTTTTAGGGGCCTCTTTTAAACTTAACTGGCAACATGGACTTCTCAAAATTGACATGCAACATGCAGCACTTTTAAAATAGATATGCGACATGGCCAAACAGGGCCGACCACATCCACTCCCCCCCCCCCCCTCCCCCTCTACCTCCCTCAGCGGCCAGGCCTTCACTGCAGTTCAGACTGTTGAGTCACTGTTGTCTTTGTTGACAATGAGACTGACACAAACGACAAAGTAACACTGACAATGTCACTGATAGCCGTGTGGTCAGGCACAGAAGTATCGCCATCCTAACCCCATTTTTAATTTGACAATTTGCCCACTGGGATCACCTAAAGATTCCTCATTACAGTGAGGTAGATTTACCTTTCTGAAACTTTACACAGTCACACAGTGTGAGTTTGGTAACTTCCTGAAGTTTGTCGGCACGGAAACTTCCTCTTTGCGATTGTGGCATAGCCAACAGGTGGCGCTATTGGTCCGCGCTATTAAGCTGGTTCCATGTGTCACTGAACAGACCCAGTCGAGGAGGGGTCACTATTCTACTAAACGGACTGACGTCACAATGTAGCGCGCATGCGCAATCGCGACGAAAACGTAAGTCTCGTTCTCGCGCAGGGGACAACACAAAAGGCACGTGCGCGTGCCTAATGTAAACACACCGTACTTCTGCATGTATGTGACAATTTGCGTGTATTTTACAATTGCGTGTATTTGGCAATTTGTCCAATTTCTACAAGAACATGTCGCCCGATCATTTTGACAACCTTTCCTAATGAAGCCAAGAGAGGATATAGCAGCAAGCTGCAGGTTGCTGGCATTGAACAGTGCCCCTAGAGGAGCCAGCAGGAAAGTGGGTGAAAGACCCAACCAAGTGGCCAGAGGTCGGCTATGGTGACCTATATGGTGGTGGTGGGGGGGGGGGGGGTCGTGTTTCCACATCACGAAGAATACATTTCTTTATTCCCAGGTCACGATGAATTAAATAGAGAACTCTCCGTATACAATGGAAGGGGCGGATACATCATATAAATTGGCGATTTCCCAATTCACGGATAAGGTATTTGGTATTAAAATTTTCAGTTCACGATTGGTGAAAATCATTGATCACGATGGTTGGCTAATATCCCAGTCCCAGTTCCCGAGGATAATTCTCCTCATTCCCAGTTCACGGTAAAATGAAAAGCCCCTTCCTGAGGAACGTAAATACCCCCCCCCCCGCCCTCCCCACCCCCTGTATGCCTACATCATCGAAACTCCAGGTATGATATTTTGTCTAATGATATAAATTTACTGAACTTGTATTGTATGAATTTGCTAGCTGAGACTTTAGGGAAAACAGTTTGAATCCATTGATGAGGGAAGGGGGGGGGGGGGTCTGATTCTCAAATCACGGGAAAAATTAATAGCTTTTCCCTCTTCACGAGGAAAATAAGCACCCAATCCCGAATCACTGGAAAAATTACGAAATTTTCCTGGCATTATAAGCCTAATTATATGTATACTCAGCAAATTGCAGTCAAATGCAGCCAAAACACCCGAAATGAATTAATGACTGCAGATGTTCTCATACCAAAGACTTGTTCCAATCTTGCTTGTTACAATATGGAAGATTCCATCTACGCAATTCTTCCGTTAATTGGGCTTTGTTTAAATTTGACAGTTTTAATTTTATCGTTCTAGAGACTTCCACCATTTTGGACAGGGAGCTAATGTTTAGGGGCCCTGAGGAGGGGCAGGGGGTGGTGGTGGGGGGGGGGGGCTAGCCATGTCGCATGTCGATTTTAAGAAGAGGTTCATGTCGGGTGTCGCTAGAAAAGTAAGGTGGGTTGGCATATTTCGATCATTTTGTGACTGTCTCTCTGCGAGGACTGCAGCAACGCATCACTACAAACTAAGCAGTACATATTTCAATACGGAGTCGCCTTCTGTTTAGTGCCGCCCTCCAGCCACGATGTCGTAAATGTTAAAGTCAGTGACGGTTTTAAAAGGCCAATGCCAATCTGGCTAAATTCGATTATAGGCGGGTAAAATCGATCACTTGGTAATTTTAAAAACTAATTCCACATTTTTGGTGTAGGTCTATCAAGAAAAGTCTCTTTTATTAGGAAACTTACGGGAGAGCCCACACCGCCGAAAATGCGAGGGACGGAGTTGGTCTGAGCCCCCTGTATCCTCCACTAGGCCTAACCATGGTCCCTCAACCCCGCCCTGCGCTGTCCGTATAGCTGTGCTACCACACGCACATATGTAGATCCAGGCTAGGTCATGTGGCTGAGCGAAATAGCAGGATCAACTGATCGAATTTTCCACCAAGCGCAAAATTCTTGGAGGCTGAATTCGATCATCTTATTTCCTTAATATCGCATAAAAATAGATGTTCCTTTACTATTAAACACATTAAACAAGTTCTCTGTCCTTTAAACTTCATATAGTTGTATTACGAAAAATAAGTGCTGCTGTAAGCCGATCATAACTTCGGCTTATAGGTGGCTATGTGGGTGTATCTTTGGTGGGGAACGTCCCAGCCAAAAAAGAGAGCGCGCCAACTTTATAGTTTCGCGGGTGCGACGGATTAAACAAATCAGGTTACAGTACTGATTCCGCCAACTCTCCCGAGACGTACGTCATAAAGCTCATAAATAATAAACGTTTGGCCTTCACAATAGTACAAATTTCAAATGTAATTAGGCGGCAGCGAAAGGAGAGGAAATATCATGTGATCGAAGTTATGCGCTGATCGAAATTACCCGACTTTTAAGTGTAAAGCCGTCTGCAGGGGCCGTAGATGTATAATACCATGCAGCAACTGGTAGACATTCTCACAAAATGTTGATTCATTACACTCGACTCTGAAGGAAAACAGTATACAGTACTAATAAAGTATTCTACGGTCTTAGTTTTAGGCGATATTTTTTTTTACAACAAAACCAAGTCGTCCCAAATTCTCTTCGAGCCAGACTTATTTTTTTCACAAAAATATGGTCTTTCCCTAACCACAAATCGCGTACTTTTCTCTCACTCTCCATATGCCATGGGAGGCACACCCACACCACTGCAGTAAGGTAGTATCTCCTCTCCCCAATTCCATGGGGAAGGCTCGGTAATTAGGTAACTGTTGCATGCGATTGTTAACCAGCTATGAAATCGCTGAACACGTGCGGTCATGGCTACCTTTAAAGTCAACCCGACCGCCGCCAAAACAACGGGAGAGTGTCTATACAGTCATCCGGTCATAGCGTGGAGAATTTTGGAATAACTTTTTTTTTTAGAAAAAAAATAACTCGTTCCGCGTCGAAGTTTGAAACGAGTTTATTTTTGTTGAAAGAGAATTTAGAACGACTTTATTTTTTTTTGAGAAAAAATAAGTCATGCTCCAAGAGAATTTGGAACGATTTTATTTTTTTGGGAAAAGACACGCAACAAGTTGCGCGACAAAGTTTGGAGTGACTTATTTATTTTGTGAAAAAAAATAACTAGTTCCGCAACCAAGTTTGGAACGAGTTTTTTTTTTATATATGGTTTGTTGTTTAGACCACCTTAGTGCACACATGGGATAAACCGCGCCAAACAACACCAAAGACAGCTGGGGGTTGCACATGCAACGTACTTTTATAAAGTCGATAACGCTACGACAACGGGGCATTCGGAAAAATAATAACTCAGGAATCGCACTGAGTTTGGAACGAGTTATTTTTTTTGAAAAATAATAAGTCGTGTTCCAAGAGAATTTGGAACGATTTTTTTTTTTAATAAAAATAATATCAAGATGTCCTAAATCGGGCACCGTAGTATTCGGCATAAACTTGAAAAGAAATTTATAACTGACGACCCGATGCATCCAGATGCCACGCTGCGTATGCTTGCCTAATGGGTAGATATGCCAGAACATATACAATCAAAATATCATATTCATTTGTAACGAGCCTGATACCAAACAGACGCTTAATTGCCGGCAGAGCCCAATGCAAAAGAATTGCCTGTCACAATACATGCGTTGGCGGAGATAGTGGGGAAGGAGGGGATGGTGGGGACGGCGGAGATGGTGGAGCTTTAGGGCTGCGAGCCAACGCTGTAATCGCTCGTTATTCACGGGAAATTAAAAAAATGACAGCGCCTTTCCAGCTCGGTTGTGATTCGTACACCCCCAGACCCTGCACCTCTTAGTCATAGCCAATAAACGCGCTTTGAAACATCTTATATGGCAAGAGATCGTTGACAGACCGAAAGTAGCCTGCTCGCTCAAACCTATCGGTCGGCGCACGTGCGTTTGTTTTCCCCTGCGCCACCCGCGCGCCATCTGTCGAACGAAGTGTGCGTAACAGGAAGTCCGTTTAGTAGAATAGTATCTTAGTGGAAAGGGGCCCGTTTGAAAAAAATATATATATCATTCCCAGTTCAGGGACGATTTTTTTTGTGGTGGCCCCATGGAGCGTTGTGCACACGCAAATGCTCGTACATTTTTTTCCAATGAATTTTACAAGATTTGGGATATCATATTCACGTCATATATATGTATATATATGTATGTATGTGTCAATATCCAAGAAAGTATAATCATGGCAATTATCGTCTGCTCATTTGGAACGACTATGCAGACAGTATTCTTAGAGCCGACCTTGCAGGTGGAGCAGTTTGACGGATCAACGGAGATTTGGTCCAGTGTGCTGGCATTGGGCGCTCTGGCCAACTGAAGCCTAACGCCACGTGAATCGGTCGTTCCCAGCCCCGCTGCGGCCATGTCTGTCGCAGAATAAAGATCTCGTGTCCTTCTAATTCGCAAAGAGTACGAGGTTACCCCGAAGACATGGCCCCGCTCTTCCCTCAATTCCTTTTCCCATTTACGCAATATGACCAGAATTGGTTGAAGCGTCCTGAATATACAACCCATCAACCAACCAACAAAGATTAGATGAGGGGGTCTAGGGTTTGAGCGTCAGGTCAGGCGGCGACAGAGGTTGCTCGCAAAGTGGGCTAATCTCGACCAAAAAGCGTCTATTTTCTTTAATAATTTGAAATGAACTTATTTTTTGTTCAAACAGTGTCCAGTGGTATTCCAATAAATTATGTTTCAATAGAAAAAACGAAAACATCTGCAGTATGTGGGGAGTGCTCATTTTTTGAAAGGCAGCGGGGGCATGGTCGAACCTTGATCCCTGTGGTCTAACCTGGACCCCCTGGGATAGGTGGGTGACTGAATCTGCGTATCGTGATTGTTAGTGTGTGAAAGCAACAATATCAATTTACATAACTGTGCTCTACTGCGCCACGATAGATAAAACGGTCCCACAAAATTATATTTATTAGTCTTATTACACGGTAGTCATAACGAAAATATAGAATGGGCATCACGCCAAAGAAATGCCATTTGGAACGAATGCGTTACGATGCCAAAATAAATCCTTTATGTTACAACACATCTGAAAATTAGTTTACGTCAGAATATTGTTATTGTTATTGTTGCATGTATTTCTGATCATCAACTGCTGAAAAATAGTGTATTTTATAACATGTATTGTTATAACATAATGTTAAATTAAAGAAGGGATCGAGGTTAGACCACGGCCGTGAAAAAGGTGGGGTAACCTCGATCTCTCCCAAGGTCAAGGTCGATCTGGGGAAGAACTGTCATGATGTCACACCTGTTGTAAACATCGTCTGCTGTCACTCTTTATTATAAAATAAGTTCTCATACTCAGTGTTAATAATGCATACTGCTTGTTTTTGAAACTCATGTGTCTTAACTTTTGAGATAAGCTGTACAAGCATCTGTTAACGTTGGGTTGAAGGACTTACTTATAATTCAAATTTGATAAAAAAAATACATGCCTACTATCCAGCGTCTCTGTGTCTAGGTATCAGGGGTATCCCTAAGATTGTGATCGGAAAACCTATTCGGCGAAGAAATTTCGATTTGTGACGTCATCAACAGGAAATAGCATGTCGGGGTCGAGGTTACCCAAGGATCCAGATTAGCCCACTTTGCCTATATAGGTCCCTTTTGTGCAGTAACGGGGGTTCAACCGGACTAATAATCCCCCGTGCATCGAGTAATACCAAGGACAGTGTATAATTATACACTATTATCCTAGGTGATACCAAGAAATAACACGGAATTTGAAGGTGAATTGATCTAATATATAAAAGTGTATAAGCAAGCTCAATCGCTCTCATGACGAAGTCCGTGTTAGTACCGATATCGATACGCAGGCCGATTACAAAGCAATGCACATTTATACAAACTAGGTTGCCGAAACTAGGTTCTATCTCACACATCGATTATTTTAAGTGCTAACGCCCACTGGACGCGCAACGCGGCGACAGAACTGACGCTGGATCGAAAATTAGAACAGTTGAGTTTCACTTGGCTGACGCTCATTGCACGCGGTTCCGCCGCAGCCTCTCCTACCGCGTACAGCGGTCGTCAGCACTTAAAGAAGAACTATGCATAATGCATAGATGCATAATATAATAATCCTGACCAAATACGGGAACTATATATATATAAGTTGTGGCATAGTTGATTGTTCTATTTCAGGATGAAACGTAGGCCCTACGTAAGGCTAAATGATGTCTATACTAAAGTTATTGCCAAAATATGTAAATGAGGTACGAGATCTATACATGCTTACACGCCTGATGTAAGACTTGAAGTGCGGCAAGCGGCATTATAAAGTGGTGTGACCCCGCCGGCGGTCCGGGAACCAGGGTAATCTGTACCTGAGCACCGAATGAAGCGCCCTCTATATAGAGACGCCACGTGCACTTCCTCAACCAAAACAAAGTTTGTGAAAGAGGCCAGACAAGTTTATTTATTGCTGAAACTTTGGCGAATTTACGTCGGTACCAAAAGCGGCCTAAATTCCTTGACCTTATAAAAGAGGAATATAAGTTCTGCTGGACAATGGGACAGATCGAGTGGGCCATGTGGGCCAACGAACAGGCCATCGTGAGCGGAGTCTGTAAGTTGTCAGTTGTCACTGGTTTGATTCGCCATATCTGACTTCACCTCCACTCGCCTCCACTCAACAGCTTAAAGTTGGGCTTAGTGTAAAAGACGAAACGAAACGAAACGAAATGAAACGAAAAGACCGCGGTGCATGCGTGCGTGGCATTGACTGACGTTTCAGGGTGGGGGAACAATGATCGTACAAGCGGCCTGGTGAGAACGTGTGTGTCCTCCTGGATTTATGTGTCTCGTGACGCCGAACTTCTATCCTTAAGCAGTGGGCTCTATCCATAGGCCCTAACTCCTAACCCTCATCCCAATCCCTCAACCCTAATCCCTTACTCCTAATCCTAAATCCCATATCGCTAATCTCTAATCGCTGACCCCAAATCCCTGATCCCTACGTCTGTGAGGGACTTATTATTGTTAATGTCGGAGATTAAGGGTCAGGGGTCAGCGATTGTGGTTCAGGGATTTGATCAAAGGTCAGGAATTGAGGATTAGGGCTCAGATATTAGGGTTAATTTAGGGCTCCGTGATTAGGAGTCAGGGATTAGGAATTAGGGGTCAGGGATTAGGAGTGGGCGATTGGGAATTAGGGGTCAGGGATTAGGGGTCAGGGATTCAGATGAGTTAGGGCCTATGGATTTCCCTGGAGGTTCGGTTTAAGGCCCACAGCGTGGCCCAACGTAGGGGGGGGGATGGCGGCAAGGGAGACATAAAACCCGGAGGACACACAAGGCCCCCACAAACGTACGCTCAGCTTTGGCGCCCAAAACTTCGGTATCCTCTGGATGCACGGCCGAGATATATCAGTCAAGCAGATTTGCATAGTGCCCACGGGGGGGGGGGTCCGACATGCACGCCTTCAGCTCAGGGCAAGGGCGAGAAAGTATGGCCCTACTCCCATTGACAGGCATAGTAAATCAGTGCAGGTTGGAGGGACATGCAAGCGGGAATCCCAGGCCATCCTTCGCGAGGTGCCGACAGGTTCTAGTGAGGGGTTGAGATTAGAGACTCTTACCATATATCTTTCGTTTCGTTTCGTCTTTTACACTAAGCCTTAAAGTTGCATATCAAGCTCTTTCCCGCCAAAACTAATGAGGTCAAAATATATATAAGAATCAGTCCTTGAATCATTCAAGACTTCTTTTATCTATACTCCACCCATACCAGACTGCCAAATAGTGCCTCTTAGCCTTGTCTGTGATATCAATTTACCACAAATTTTCATTTTAGTGGTAAACGTCATCAGTTTGTGTGCTTCGCGTAGCCTGAAAATCAGATGTTAATGTTGTGACAGTCTGAAGGATCGACACTCACATTTCGGCCCATATTTTCCCCGAATTTGCCGCGATCGCTCTGAAATTCATTGACGTGAGAAAGCAATACCATATAATTTTAATGATACCAAACTTAGGTTTGTACTGCAAGGTTATTCTTTTTTAAGTTACAAAGAATATTTCTCCATGCTGACACTCCATTGGCAGCAGGCACTTTGTCGCAAATAGACTAAATCACAGACAATGAAAGGCTCTATAGCTATACTGCCAATGGACTTTTAGCATGAAGAAATATTCTTTATGTCTTAAAAAAGGATAACCTCACAGTACACACGTAAGTTTAATATCATTAAAATTCCTGCAGGGACCTCAATCACAGCTCACCTTGAAGTTTTTAGACATTTATAAGGTACCTAATTTCTTGGGTATAAGTCACATCTGCCGATTTTGAGAAATATTTAGACTTGAGCTGTATAAACTTAAAAGTCGTAAACCAGTGTATAATTCACACACCGAAGGTGTGAGATTTGCCCATGTCGCAGTGAGCATCGACAAATATGTACTACCATAATTCTGCCTTTGCGGAAGCTGGACTTGATATTCTGACATGTGCCCTCCGATGTTAACTATTGCCTGTAGTCACTTGTAACTCTGCGCTCCCACGCTGTTTGTTGGCAAAGGCTATAAGAACGGACTGATCTATATTGGTTTGATGGGTACTTGGAGCGCAGTTTCAGCGGCGCCAGCTTAATACCCTGTGTCTGGCTTCATTAGCTGGATGGGATTATGATAACCAGGGACGATCAAAGAACAAAACCTAGTCTCCCGGCCGGGGGCAAGTTGGTAAGTTGGTGATGTCTCAAGAGAAAAGCTTGGACTTGGGTCATATGTAAGTCGCACTGGTATAGAAGTTGCACCCCTCAGACATGACGAAAAAGGTTGGACTTATATACCAGAAATTATGGTACTGGTGCTACATCAACTGGTGTTCGAAAGTGAATATGAGAGATAGAGAAAGCTAACTATTCCAGTAGATTGATGGAAAGGGAATATGTGATAGGAGGCAGAGTAAGTATTATAGTACTGACATAGGGTGATGTAGGGCTTGGTTTAGGAGGCTGCTGGTATGGGGAGGGTAGAAAAGTTTGGCTAAATAATGTTAGGTCAGTATGCCAAATTTTTATCTGCAGCATGATAGCCTCGCAGGCTAATGGTCAGATGACCAGTTGGGGTTAGGAATGGCCACAATAGGAGCGGTTATCCTAATACATCTTTCATCTTGGAGGGACTTATACATACCGGTAGGTGCAACTTCTACTGTGGTGCTAAACTTACAAACTTATATGTGGACCAAGTTGGAATATTTTATAAAAATCAGTCAGTGTGACTTGTATCTCAGCAATTAAAGATTAGTTACACCCTCCCCTCATTACTGCTAGGACTAGTACATTTCATCAACCTTAAAAAAATGATTTATCATTTTATATTTGCAGTGTACAGACATCAGCTGATCAGGTCACACTGCACACTGAGCAAAATCTGATAATGTATATATTATATATGGAAATGAATGATTGAATTTAAAATGACTTTACATTTATTATATCCTAAAATATATATATATACACAAAGATTACAATAAATATATGCATGAATTCAATATCAAGACAAATGAAGCAATATCTTCAGCACATGCTTTATTTGTTCTCCAGTGGATACAAATAATCACATGTAAGACATTTTTCAGTTCTCAGTTGCAGAGAGTACATGCAGAATGCAGTCAATTGATTTATTATTGACAGTATCTTATAGTTTATTAGATATTAGATATTTAATGATTAATAATACTGGTAAAACAGTAAACGAGTATACAGAAGCGATTTATATCGAATAATTATGAATACCAATAGTAGTAAAAAGTTCCATCACCCTAATATCAGTTCAAACTTTAAAAAACAGATATAAAATTGTAGGATATGTATTGATATGTGATGTCTTCCAGTAATAGGCGTATAAAAATAATTAATATTATTTAGTCAATTTCATGTATGAACTGATCACTATGCTTAAATCTAAAATGCATCTGCTACATCATGTAGTCATCATGGTAATAGTTTTAGATGTCATTGCTTAAGCTCAACTGTTGTTATATTTGAGTTGAGTCGAGTTCCCTGACATCAGAAACGGTTTCATGATGTTGCCCGGGTGTAACTTCCGTTGAAGTGACGTTGTGGCCGTGAATCTCAGTAGTTTGGGGCGACGGTTGTGCTACCTGGTTGATCTGTGTCCTACTGGAGCATCCTTGGCGGACCAAAGCGGCGCTGTCGGGATGTAAAGTCCAGAAGAAGCCCCGACCACTGCGCTCCCCCTTCACGAAGCAATGATTGGCGCTGAGGTTCTGGCGCACGCTGTTTTTCCACGACGAAGTGCTGCTCTGGTAATAAGGATAATTATCGGTTATCCACTGGTATATGTCAGCGATGAGCAAGCGGTTTTGATCGCCGGTCAGGAGAGCCTTGGCCGTCATTGTGAAGTAGGAGTCTTTGGGTTTGTTGGTCACTCCGCTGTTGTCCCTGTGGTTCTTGTAACTGCCGTCGCAGCTCCCTCTATCGCGACTTTCGCTGAGTTCGCCGCTGGCCGTAAGCTCGACTTTCTGTTCAGATAATTTCGTCGCCTTCTTCGGGCGCCCCTTTTTCCGGCCGGTGGTCGCCTTCGTGCGGCCATGCTGCAGTGTTGTATCCCCGTCCGCAGAGAGACTGGTGCTCGTCTCTTTCGGCTGGAATGGCTCGTCAGATGTGAGCTGTGCATCTTGATGAACACTGTTCACTTGCTGCGCTGTGGACAATTTCCAGTCTGGTTGAGAGCACTGCGTTTGAGAAGGTATTGTAACTGGTATGAACGTTGGTCGAAACGGTTCGGACACGTTGCGTTTGGTGTCCACCGGGTGATAGGACGACGAGCCAAACGATGGAGATTGTAGGTTTCCGGTTCTATTGCCGAACAGTGTCGACATGCTAGGGAACACTCCGGCCGATGTCATGGAACTTGCGCCGTTAAAACTACCCCTGGCAGCACTGGCGTCGTGCCTGCTTTGACGATGTCCGATCCGGGGATCCGATCGTGATATAGCGGTTGAGGCTCTTTGCCACTCGGTCGAATCAGCGGTTCTGGATCCAGTTGAACCGAACGCTGATTCCTGAAGATAAACTGTGCGCGGCATAATCTCTGGCTGTGGTGGAAATACATCTCTTTTCGACTGACTGACAGGGGGTGGCGGCAACGAAAGGACATCAGTCGATGGCGTCGAATGTCTACCCAAAGATAGTATCGACTGGCCGAACAAAGATGGCGTCGAATGGCCGTTTAAAGATGGTGTCGAATGGCCGATCAAAGATGGCGTCGAATGGCCGATCAAAGATGGCGTCGAATGGCCGATCAAGGATGGCGTCGATTGGCCGATCAAAGATGGCGTCGAATGGCCGATCAAAGATGGCGTCGGATGGCCGATCAAAGATGGCGTCGAATGGCCGATCAAAGATGGCGTCGACTGGCAGGCCACAGATGGCGTCGAATGTCCGCCCAAAGATAGCGTCGAATTGCCGAACAAAGGTGGCGTCGAATGGCTAATCAAAGATGGCATCGAATGGCCCATCAGAGATGGCGTGGACTGGCAGGCCAAAGAAGGCGTCAACTGTCCGGGCAAACACGGCGTTGTGTGTCCGGCCAAAGATGGTGTTGAATGTCCGGCCAAAGATTGCACTGAAGGCTTGGCCAACGATGTCGAATGGCCGGTGTGTGGTGATTGTCCCTTTAGGACGACTTGCCCGTTCAGAGCGGATGCCACGTGTGTCGCTGTCGATATCGCCCCTGGTGGGGCATTGTCAGGTTTCAACAGCTGTGCCGATGACGTCACGGTAACGCCGTCGAGAAAGCGAAAGCCAGTCAGTGAACGCGATCCTATGGATTGGCGGCGTTTCTCTTTGAAGGGAGTTCGCTTGTCTGGGGAACAAAAGTTCATGAGTTCTGAGAAACTCATGTCCACTTCCTGCATGCAGGCATTCAGCGTGACGTCACCGAATTCCGGACACAGCGACATGGATGTATCCAAACACTCCTCGATGGCGCGATCGACGTGGTGATATCCGGTATCCATGACTACGACGTCCGCGCGTCCAGGAAGCGCCGGCTTCGTGCGCATTGTTTGCGACTGCACCGTGTCGTGACATTCACATGTATCTGTGGCACGCGGTGTTGTTTGGGTTGTTCACGATACTGCTATGGGCTCTGTCTGCGCACACAATCAAGTTCTGCCGCCGTGTACCGCTCGCCTGATGAACTTTCTGCTGGCGAGTTTGCGTGTTCTGTGTGTGGCAGAGAACCGCAGTTGTACATTTCCCACTTGTCACACTTGCACAAAAGCTTGAGCCGGTATTATTGTTGTTGCCATTTCACAGAGACCGGAGTGAGTTTTCAGCAGTGCACGTGGCTCGTTTGGTAACGAGCACTGGACCCAGACGGCAGACAGGACGGCGAAACTTCTGTGTAAATCATTGTTTTGGTATAGCTCACTATCACTCGGCCTTGTATCATAGTTGTACAAGCAACTAAAATCGCCTATACGAATACTTGTGTTGAGCTAATCGAAAATGTGAGATGTGTCAGCCTGCTTTGGTGGAGCTGCAAGTCAGGTGGAAATAAGGACAGGGGGGTGGGGGAGGGGCACAAGTTTGGAGTTATACAGCAGAAAAACTTCAGAAAGGCAACTCACGATAAGACATTAACTTTGGAGTCGTGTAGCAGACTTCAGAAAGGCAACTCACGATAAGAAATTAATGCCAGCTTCTGTTATGTCATGTTTTGGGAAAGAATTTGACCATGGGGTCCTTATAAACTCTATGCGAGTGATCAGACCAATCCAGGCTGTCAATCATTCATTGTCGTCACTGCTTTTATCCAATCATGTGGTGAAAAAAAGGTCTTCCACGTGCGTTATGTCGGACAAACAAAGCAGCATGTTACTTTGTTGTCAGTCTCAGAGATGAGTATTTCTCATTTGTACCTACCATCAGCTTGTCTATTTTATACTCACAATTAAGGGAAAAGGACTCCAGCGTGGCCGGGGCTTAGTGTCGGAGTGTGGATCGGTCTGTTGCTCCGCCATAACCTCGCGCGGGTTATGACGCTGGATCATATTATCCTGCACAAACGTAAGAATTTGCACATGTGTGGTTCGAACGACGCACCACAGGCTTGGGCTGGCCCAGCCGAGCACCCTCGCCAATAGCCCAGCTACAAGGCCACGAAGTGACATCTGGTTAAATTAGGACGTTTTAACCTCTGTAGGTCATATGGCGACAATGGCGAGGTTCAAGGAAGAGGAGCCACGTGTCGGGGAGTAACCCCCTACCTTTGCGAAGTAACTTAGGTCGTGTTCGATTTACCTGAAACCGACGGGAAACCGAAACCGATTTTGAAACCGGTGTCAACGGTTTGTCCACCTAAAGGCTAACGCATGTTGGCAATGGCCATGTGAAGTTAATGCCAGCATTAATATGCCGTCTGTTTCCTTTTCTACCCGCGATTGGGCTGTCCGTAAATAAATTAGTGTCATCGTTTTGTCCAACAGTCTCTATTCATTATATGTATGATTAACTGTGGTGTGTGTTTGATCGAACTGATAGTTTCGCGGAACGAAAACCGTCAAACCTCTCTCGATTGTTTTATGGTTTCGAGCAAACCGGTTTCGATTCCTCTCCTGTCGAACAGTCAGTTTGGCAAACCGGTTTTGTTTTTATGTAAATGGAACACGCCCTTACCTTATCGCCGGGAACACGTCCTTACCTTATCGCCGGGAACACGCCCTTACCTTATCACCGGGAACACGCCCTTACCTTATCGCCAGGAACACGCCCTAACCTTATCGCCGGGAACACGCCCTTACCTTATCGCCGTGGAACACGCCCTTACCTTATCGCCGGGAACACGCCCTTACCTTATCACCGGGAACACGCCCGTACCTTATCGCCAGGAACACGCCCTAAACTAATCGCCAGGAACACGCCCTTACCTTATCGCCGTGGAACACGCCCTTACCTTATCGCCGGGAACACGCCCTTACCTTATCGCCGGGAACACGCCCTTACCTTATCGCCAGGAACACGCCCTTACCTTATCGCCGTGGAACACGCCCTTACCTTATCGCCGGGAACACGCCCTTACCTTATCGCCGGGAACACGCCCTTACCTTATCGCCGGGAACACGCCCTTACCTTATCGCCAGGAACACGCCCTAACCTTATCGCCGGGAACACGCCCTTACCTTATCACCGGGAACACGCCCGTACCTTATCGCCAGGAACACGCCCTAAACTAATCGCCAGGAACACGCCCTTACCTTATCGCCGTGGAACACGCCCTTACCTTATCGCCAGGAACACGCCCTTACCTTATCGCCGTGGAACACGCCCTTACCTTATCGCCGAGAACACGCCCTTACCTTATCGCCGGGAACACGCCCTTACCTTATCGCCGGGAACACGCCCTTACCTTATCGCCAGGAACACGCCCTAACCTTATCGCCGGGAACACGCCCTTACCTTATCACCGGGAACACGCCCGTACCTTATCGCCAGGAACACGCCCTAAACTAATCGCCAGGAACACGCCCTTACCTTATCGCCGTGGAACACGCCCTTACCTTATCGCCAGGAACACGCCCTTACCTTATCGCCGGGAACACGCCCTTACCTTATCGCCGGGAACACGCCCTTACCTTATCGCCGGGAACACGCCCTTACCTTATCGCCAGGAACACGCCCTAACCTTATCGCCGGGAACACGCCCTTACCTTATCGCCGGGAACACGCTCTAACCTTATCGCCGGGAACACGCCCTTACCTTATCGCCAGGAACACGCCCTTGCCTTATCGCCGGGAACACGCCCTTACCTTATCGCCGGGAACACGCCCTTACCTTATCGCCGGGATCGCTGATCTCGAGTTCTCCTTGCTGACCAACTTAAGGATTGGTGTCGAGATTACTGGACCAGGAAGCCGGCTGTGATGATAAGACGACCTCTCTGAAGGCTGTGGCCTCCTGGACGTCCGTATGTCTTATTACTTGACCTTTATGCCAGGATCTAATGGATGCATGGCTAGATTGGCGTTTTAAGTCAACATTTATGGGTGAAACGGTCTGAGACACACAGCAGGTGAGATTGTGCCCCGAAAAACGATGTAGACACGCCACATTCATACATATAATTATATATACATGTATATATATATATATATTATATAAGGGCTTATTGTTACCCTTGCATCAGTTGGATTGAAGGGTAGCACGCTACCGACTATTTAGTCCAGTTATTGCAAAGGGATGGTTATAAAGACTTTTTTAAACTACTATTTAAACAAAAAGTAAACATTGGGCGAGCGGGATCGACGCACACACTTGTGTGGAGACGTCAGGCCGCTGACACAACCCGCATTTATAAAATCTTCCGACAGAAAGCTCAACGGCGTCCCACTTGCCGTATATTCACCGACTGCAAAGCCTCTTTTCGAGGGAATGTTGCATAGGGTTTACGGCTGTTTCATAGGCTGTTGCAATAATAACTTTTTTTTCTTCAAATTAATGGTTTTGTTGAGGGGAGGCAGGTCTATTGAACAGTGCGCATGTTACATTGAATGAAAGGGCCCAAACATTCCCCTTGTAGTCACCTCTTCATGATCCCTCCCAGCCCTTCGGGACTCTCACCTCGCAACCCCAATTCGCAAGTGCGAAGCGGACTTTAGTCAGCCGATCCGCGTGGTATGTGCTGATGAAAGCATACTTGTGATTGGGTAAAGACAAACCCCTCCCGGGACATTGAAATGGCGTTGAATGAAGCTTGCCCCAGATACAGGTGACAGGTTCCGTACCCACGACCTGTTAGTCTGCAGCTCAGCATGCTTACCGACTGAGCAATGGGGGCTCCCCCAGCAGCCAAACTTAGTTCAAAAATAGTTAAAGTAGCATTGTCTCCTTGCTATTATATTAAATATTTAGTTGTATTATTAGCTCTCCGGTTCTTTGATTTAGAAGGCTATATCTTGCTTACTTATGAGGACATTAGTGCTGTTATTGTCTACGGGAGTACGTGAGGAGCGCTGAGGTATGGAGGCGGCATTGCATTCAGATTTGTATCGCACTTGGCAGCACCGGGCGGAGTCAAATAAAAAGGTCGTGAAATGGCATGTTCGGTGCGTGTGGTAATCCCCAGAGCCTGGTTGCTGCGAGACTGCCTGGACCTCGGCGAGGCTGTCTGTACACTGTCTGGAGTCCCGGGCCAGACTATACTGATAACGCTCCACTGGGAGAGAAGGAGAGGACAAAGATATGGACCCAAAGACTGAACTACTTTTTTCTTCTTTCCAACTGCGTTTTCATAGCACACGCATGTTTCGGTTGGTTGGTTGGATATTCAGGACGCCACTTTTGGTCATATCGCGTCAATGGGAGAAGGAAGGGAGACCAGAGCCATGCCCCCGGGGGTAGCCCCCTACTCTTTGCGAAGATAGTCATGAGATCTTTATCCTGCGACCATACAGACATGGCCACAGTCGGGCGCGAACCACTGATCCACGTTTCGTTAGGCACTCCGGTGGCCAGAGCACTCAAAGCGAGCGCTCTAACCCACTGAGCTATCGAGGCGACCCCCGCATGTTTCCATAGCGGTAGCAATGACTGAGGTTACTGCTTGGTTGGCATCCGTCCGTCTGGGTAAAAAGACTATGGCTATGTTATATAATATATATAATAGCAATATTTTCTATACTAGCCGCCCCGCTCGCTCCGCTCGCGGGACGTCTAGCGTTCGTAGTAATAAGCGAAATAACACTATGACAGTATTTTGTTTTATACGTTAAATAGTATACGGAAAACTGCTGTATAAACAGCTTTAAGTGTAAAATAATGTTCAGGATTATTGGTTGGCATTTGATCCCGTGAGGTAAACATATTGTTATTGGATCCCTGTCTTGTCTCTTCAAGGTCTGCTGGTCGGGGGTATCACTGGCGTGGCTGGTTTCTTCGTCAACTGGCAGTTCGCTGCATTCGCCCTGTATCCTTCGCTGTCCGGATTTGTTCTGGATCTTGTACAGTAATATGGCATAAGCATACATATGTTACATTTCCCTATCATGCTTCAATTATATGTTTATGTACGTATATATTTATTTAATTGATCACTTGCACAAGTTGTTATTAGTCTATTTGTTTTTATGTATTTTGCCAGTACTATTGTGACCTTCCGAAAGTTAACGGATGACGATTTCCAATGGCGACAATAGGTTGTGTTGTGTGATCAACATTATATATATATAATTGTATTTTTGTAGTATTTTTTTTAACTCGCCCAAGCGTTAACATCGTAGCCTGTTTGTAAGTATAATACCCTCATTGTGAATTGTGATCGCCAAAACTAGATCTACGCGGGGCGGGCATGCTCGCAGTGCCGGTTAGCGGGCGCGGGTCGGGCATGCTCGCAGTGCCGGTTTGCGGGCGCGGGGCGGGCATGCTCGCAGTGCCGGTTCGCGGGCGTGGAGCGGGCATGCTCGCAGTGCCGGTTCGCGGGCGTGGAGCGGGCATGCTCGCAGTGCCGGTTCGCGGGCGTGGAGCGGGCATGCTCGCAGTGCCGGTTCGCGGGCGCGGGGCGGGCATGCTCGCAGTGCCGGTTCGCGGGCGTTGAGCGGGCATGCTCGCAGTGCCGGTTCGCGGGCGTGGAGCGGGCATGCTCGCAGTGCCGGTTCGCGGGCGCGGGGCGGGCATGCTCGCAGTGCCGGTTCGCGGGCGTGGAGCGGGCATGCTCGCAGTGCCGGTTCGCGGGCGCGGGGCGGGCATGCTCGCAGTGCCGGTTAGCGGGCGCGGGGCGGGCATGCTCGCAGTGCCGGTTCGCGGGCGTGGAGCGGGCATGCTCGCAGTGCCGGTTCGCGGGCGCGGGGCGGGCATGCTCGCAGTGCCGGTTAGCGGGCGCGGGGCGGGCATGCTCGCAGTGCCGGTTCGCGGGCGCGGGGCGGGCATGCTCGCAGTGCCGGTTCGCGGGCGTGGAGCGGGCATGCTCGCAGTGCCGGTTCGCGGGCGTGGAGCGGGCATGCTCGCAGTGCCGGTTTGCGGGCGCGGGGCGGGCATGCTCGCAGTGCCGGTTCGCGGGCGCGGAGCGGGCATGCTCGCAGTGCCGGTTCGCGGGCGCGGGGCGGGCATGCTCGCAGTGCCAGTTCGCGGGCGCGGAGCGGGCATGCTCGCAGTGCCGGTTCGCGGGCGCGGGGCGGGCATGCTCGCAGTGCCGGTTAGCGGGCGCGGAGCGGGCATGCTCGCAGTGCCGGTTCGCGGGCGCGGGGCGGGCATGCTCGCAGTGCCGGTTAGCGGGCGCGGGGCGGGCATGCTCGCAGTGCCGGTTCGTTGGCGCGGGGCGGGCGCGGTCAGACCCGTATCTGTGCGGGGCCTTCGCGGGCAGGCCTTCGCGGGCAGGCCTTTGCGGGCAGGCCTTTGCGGGCAGGGCAGGCCTTTGCGGGCAGGCCTTTGCGGGCAGGCCTTTGCGGGCAGGCCTTCGCGGGCAGGCCTTCCCGGGCGGGCCTTTGCGGGCGGGCCTTTACGGGCAGGCCTTTGCGGGCGGGCCTTTGCGGGCAGGCCTTTGCGGGCGGGCCTTTGCGGGCGGGCCTTTGCGGGCGGGCCTTTACGGGCAGGCCTTTGCGGGCGGGCCTTTGCGGGCAGGCCTTTGCGGGCAGGCCTTTGCGGTCAGGCCAAAGCATGTGGTGTAATATATACAGTGAACAAATAATGAGATGTGTTCCTGAGCCTGACCCAGTCCCGCGTCTCTACTGATCCTGCTGTTGGAATGGCCTCGTGGTGCGCGCAGCAAGGGAACGACGCAGGAGCGCAAGTGAGTATGGTGGCAGGCCTCACTGGTGGGGGGCGGATTTAAACCGGACCCTTTGACCTATATAGGTCATATCGCGACAATGAGAAGGGTCAAGAGAAAGACACATTGATGGACTGTGGCAGGGTGAAATTATCGATGAAATCCTGTTAAATCAGATCAAATCGACGTGGCTGGACACTACTACTGGAAAATATCTAACACAATATATGTGTGGTGTGCTAACAATACGTGTGTTTATGTGTTTCATCGGCCTCCCATAGAAGTTATCTGACGCACAGTTATTTGTCTGCAGTTTTAAAATGTCTGCTAATGTGCAAACTGTTACATTTTCCTGCATATACATGGATTCCACAGCACCACAGCACCACAGCACCACAGCACCACAGCACCACAGCACCACAGCACCACAGCACCACAGCACCACAGCACCACAGCACCACAGCACCACAGTTTCATTCGGCGTATTTTGTTTCCCGAATATCGATTCACGTCCATGAATTAGTTTAAACAAAATTTCTTTTATTACGCAATTGGAAAACAGGCAATGCCTATACAAATTCCTTTTGCTAAAGAACATCAATTCACGTCCATGAATCGATGTTCTGTGTTGCGCCTCGTGTTACTTAGTTTACCCCAGAGATAGTAATCGATGAGTAAAACACAACATATTGCCGCCATGTGAAATGTGATAACATATTTCACCTTTTAAGGTACTGAAAATAGTTTCGTTTTATACCAGGTACACGTAATCCCGAGTTGTATAAGACAACGTATGTAACAGGCGTATGTAACAGGCGTATGTAACAGGCGTATGTAACAGGCGATACCGGTAGATTATGTTGGCGTTGCAGTACAAGTGGTTCATTAACCATCGACCATTTAACTTCCAGGGGACAGCTTCCCTTGACGCGTCTCATTAATAAGTTGGCACCATGTACCAGCAGCTACTACATGAGATTTGTCCTCCACCTGCTGTGAGTACCTGCCTTCTTTACAACCGATGTCCCTTGGCCCTTTAGACCAGGTTAAGTCCCACGTCTGTCACCAATTTCCTCCTGTTCTCTTTGCTTTTTAGTTGTACGTCTTGCGTATAAATAGTGTTGTCTCGCCTTGTGTCAATGCGGATGCAATATCGCCATGCAAACGATCTCCACAACTTAACAACTATCAACGTAATATTTAAATTTAAACCTTCTCAACATTATGATTTTCAAAATTGTTTTAAGAAATGTCTTACCTTATTGTGTGAATGTTACCGCTGTACGAAATAGATATGTTATCATATTTAAAAGTGCACACAATGTTGATGACGGAGTACACACGAAAGCCATAACTTTCCATACAAGATTTACCAGTTTGACTTTCAAAAAGTGGTTATCAACATGCTTTGTTTTTTATTTCGAACAGTAAGTGTGTTCTTATACACTCCGAACCTACATACATAATTATCTCCATTGAAAACATTTCTCAGGGACCATATTTCTGTGTGAGTGACGTTAATGTTGGTGGTTGCTTCAGGCTGAGTGTGCCCTGCTGCTTCCTGCTCCCCACCATCATGGGCGCCATCGCCTTAATGGTGGCCGCCATTATATATCTGGTGGTAAGTGCCGGCATCGCTCACGTATTACTCACGTCGCCAATCGCTTTGTCACGACTGTCGCCCCAAGTGGATCGCAACTTGGGAAACAACCTCCGGGTAGTACATGTATATATATGTATATATATGACTGGTAGTACATGTATATATATGTATATATATGACTGGTAGTACATGTATATATATGACTGGTAGTACATGCATATATATGACTGGTAGTACATGTATATATATGTATATATATGACTGGTAGTACATGTATATATATGTATATATATGACTGGTAGTACATGTATATATATGTATATATATGACTGGTAGTACATGTATATATATGTATATATATGACTGGTAGTACATGTATATATATATATATATATATGACTGGTAGTACATGTATATATATGTATATATATGACTGGTAGTACATGTATATATATGTATATATATGACTGGTAGTACATGTATATATATATGTATATATATGACTGGTAGTACATGTATATATATGTATATATATGACTGGTAGTACATGTATATATATGACTGGTAGTACATGTATATATATGTATATATATGACTGGAAGTACATGTATATATATGACTGGTAGTATATGTATATATATGTATATATATGACTGGTAGTACATGTATATATATGTATATATATGACTGGTAGTACATGTATATATATGTATATATATGACTGGTAGTACATGTATATATATGTATATATATGACTGGTAGTACATGTATATGTATGTATATATATGACTGGTAGTACATGTATATATATGTATATATATGACTGGTAGTACATGTATATACATGTATATATATGACTGGTAGTACATGTATATACATGTATATATATGACTGGTAGTACATGTATATAAATGTATATATATGACTGGTAGTACATGTATATATATGTATATATATGACTGGTAGTACATGTATATATATGACTGGTAGTATATGTATATATATGTATATATATGACTGGTAGTACATGTATATATATGTATATATATGACTGGTAGTACATGTATATATATGTATATATATGACTGGTAGTATATGTATATATATGTATATATATGACTGGTAGTACATGTATATATATGTATATATATGACTGGTATTACATGTATATATATGACTGGTAGTACATGTATATATATGTATATATATGACTGGTAGTACATGTATATATATGTATATATATGACTGGTAGTACATGTATATATATGTAAATATATGACTGGTAGTACATGTATATATATGACTGGTAGTATATGTATATATATGTATATATATGACTGGTAGTACATGTATATATATGTATGTATATGACTGGTAGTACATGTATATATATGACTGGTAGTACATGTATATATATGACTGGTAGTATATGTATATATATGTATATATATGACTGGTAGTACATGTATATATATGTATATATATGACTGGTAGTACATGTATATATATGACTGGGTAGTTATAATGTATATATATGTATATATATGACTTGTATATATATGTATATATATGACTGGTAGTACATGTATATATATGTATATATATGACTGGTAGTACATGTATATATATGACTGGTAGTACATGTATATATATGTATATATATGACTGGTAGTACATGTATATACATTGTATATATATGACTGGTAGTACATGTATATATATGTATATATATGACTGGTAGTACATGTAATCTATATGTATATATATGTATATATATGACTGGTAGTACATGTATATATATGACTGGTAGTACATGTATATATATGTATATATATGTATATATATGACTGGTAGTACATGTATATATATGTATATATATGACTGGTAGTACATGTATATACATGTATATATATGACTGGTAGTACATGTATATATATGTATATATATGACTGGTAGTACATGTATATATATGTATATATATGACTGGTAGTACATGTATATATATGTATATATATGACTGGTAGTACATGTATATATGGATAAGTATCATTAGTCATGTCATGAACCATTTTTGTTTCTGTATAGTTCACGCATAACTCACGCATGGCATTTCACACAATACTCCATTTCGTACGTTCTAACTTAAGGTTCGTACGTTCTAACTTAAGGTTCGTACGCTCTATTTTAGGGTGGGCGCACCGTAGGAAGGGTGCGCCGTGGCGGACGCACAGGCCGTGGGTGTTTGTGTAATGTGGTGTCCGCTTCCTGGTTGTAGGCTGCCATCAAGGGGGAGCAGTGGAGGCCCGTGGGTCTGGACCGCAGCGGTGACGACACGGCCAAGCCACTGGCCCCGCCACCCCAGCCCCCCAAACGCCCCCCGCCCAGGCTGGTCACGGGGGCGCGCGGCGCCGCCACGGCTAGAGCTACAGGCGCGTCGGCCATCGAGGAGAACGCCGTGTAGGGGACTCCCCCCACCTCCTTCTCACCCCCCCCCCCACCCCCACCCCCGGTCACCTCTCCCAGCCCTCCTCCGCCACGCACAGAGCTACAGGCGCGTCGGCCATCGAGGAGAACGCCGTGTAGGGCAAGCCCACCTCCTCCCCCCTCATCACCCCCCTCAGCACAACCCCCCCCCCACCCCTCATCACCCCTACCCCAACCTCCCGGCCCTATAACGCTGTTTAGGGGAGTCCCCAACCCCCCCACTCATCACCCCCCACCCCACCCTCCTCCGCCCCTATAACGCTGTTTAGGGGAATCGCCAACCCCCCCACTCCTCCCCCCCCCCACCCTTCT
>OZ025257.1:34305757-34547370 GCA_964019135.1 Arenicola marina | reverse complement strand
ACCCCCCCCCCTCCATGACCCCCCTCCGTCCCTAAAACGCCGTGTAGGGGACCCCTTCCCAACCCCCTCACCCCACCCCCACCCCCACCCCTCACCTCCCCCCCCCCCTCCTCCGCCCCGCCCTGTCGTGGTGTCATCACCAGGGGAATGGTTCACGCAATGAGGGTGTCTGATGGCTGATAGTCAGTCACTCATTGACCCCACACCTGCACTGATTAGGCGGTACTTGTGTGCCTGTATGTATCTCGCATGTGGCCTGTCGCCGTTGTTTATATAGACAGTGCCTTGTTTCCATAGTCATCGTGCGTATAGTGGCTTTCAGGCGTAGAATGTTAAGGATCTGTAAGAATAGTGTCTCAGCAAAGCACGTTTAAGAAAATCCAAGAGAGTCCAGAAATAATGCCGATGTAATATCTAAGGAGATACTATTTTCAATGTGACATTGTATGAGCGTTTACCATAATACACTTGAGACACATGGGATTGTTATTCGCGACTGCTTTCTTTGAGTGGATTTTGGAGTGACACTTTTCCTGTCGTTGCTCCCCCAACTTCGATGGTTATGTAGAGTGTTGACACAGAATGTTCAATAGTTCATTTAATGGAATGGATGATGAATCTCAGTTGCATTCTAATTTTTTATTCCGTTCCTTATCAATTTAAAGCAATTAGATTAGAAGCGTTCGATTGTGAAACTGCAAGGTGTCTGCTAGAAATTACGAACGTATCCTTTGTAAATTACGAAGATAAATTGTTGCTTATGAGATTTGTTCCTTACCTCAATAAATCATGTCATTTATCTGTAATTGGTATATTGCTTGAAGAATTCGTTACAAACTCATGAATGGCAGCAGGCGTGGCATGCCTACAGCGGACCAATTGGATGAATGACAACATACGTGGTATGCATAGAGAGGACCAATCCGGATAGTAAAACACGATGGTGTACAAAGCTGCAGGCAGCATTGAAAACCAGGAAAATCATCGAATGAATAGAACTGATAAACTGGACTTTGTTGCACTGGTTGCCAATAGAAGATACATATTGTAGTGAATATATCCTCCCGGTGGTTACGTTATTATAGTACACTAAGGAATCCAAGCAAATAGTGCACGAGGTGTCGGGGGGAGATCGAGTTGACGCAGTATCCCCCTCCCCCTCTCTGGTAAAACGTACATCATCGGTGATGAGATATCCAATAATTATGTGACATTTGCTGTGGCGGTCACCGTTTTGTAAGATTCAGACGCCGATCGCTGTGCTGTGATCGTCACGTGGTCTGACCTCCACAGCCATTACCCGCGGGTCATCGGAGGCGCCATCTTGAAAATGCGTTGTTCTTTCCATAAGCTGTGTACTACTACCATAATACCACTGTGTCGAGCATTGGACGGTTCACAACACAGTGAACATATTCCCAATCTCTCTGTTCTCTATCCCATTGCATATTTTGCTTATATAGAATATTTCCAATGAGGAAATATTTCAGATGAGTAATATAATATACTAGCCAAGATTGTGTTGACAAAATGAATGATATATAAGCGCCAACGGCTCTGCGAAGTAGATAATCATGTTCCGTAATTACTGTTGATCATTCGCTTGTTGCCATTCACCAAATACACTCCTGCAGCGATGTGCTATTTATGATCTAGATTGGCCACATATAGGTGTGTATGATGCATGGCATATACAGTATATATAGCATATAAACTATATATAATACATAAAGTATTTATTTATGTCGATCTTCAATATGCTTCATATAAAAGAGATAAAACGTAGACTGCTTTGTGTTTTCTCTGTTCCCTTTACTTTTACGGGGGGAGGGGGTGGGGCGGCGTAGGGTGAACAAATAAACTGCAATGGTAATTTAACGTAATAACGTATACAGGTGTGGATTGGTTGGGCGCCCGCTGTGCCTGTTCGCGGGCCCGGGGCGGGCATGCCGCGGGCGCCCGCAGTGCCTGTTCGCGGGCCCGGGGCGGGCATGCCGCGGGCGCCCGCAGTGCCTGTTTGCGGGCCCGGGGCGGGCATGCCGCGGGAGCCCGCAGTGCCTGTTCGCGGGCCCGGGGCGGGCATGCGGGCGCCCGCAGTGCCTGTTCGCGGGCCCGGGGCGGGCATGCCCGCGGGAGCCCGCAGTGCCTGTTTGCGGGCGCGGGGCGGGCGCGGTCAGATAAGCAGTATTTTTATTCACATGACAGCTAGACGTAAAAAGAGGTTGACTTTGAGTCCATATGCAGAAGAGCCATGACCAAACATCAATCGACCCATAGCAAAGCATGCTTTCTTGCATTAATTACAAACGTTTGTTTCCGTAATTTTTGTGTGTGCGAGACAAAGGCCTAGTTGCTGCGGGACGGATACCGCTGCCAACGTGTTAAAAACAAACCTGATAATATCTCGCCCTAATTCTTTAATTCCCTGTGGCTATGCGACGTATTTCTTCAACCCTCGCACACTCTCTACTTCTCTGTCCTTCTCTCTTTATCTCTCCAACGATTGAGACTTGTTACAAACTTGAAATCACACAGGCGTTGAAATGACGATAACGGGGTAACTGGGGAGAGGGCCAGTAAATGCCTACACGGCCACATACACTACATACAAAACATGGCCCGTCGACATTTCTTTGTCCTAATGTGAGGGCTCTGGACGACCTAACTTGAGGCAGACATTCTTTTGGCGGCTAGTGGAAACGTTGAGGAGTTCCAGGTCTACTGGTCCAGGAATCGTAAAACAGCGGTTTGTTTTATGGAAGCAGAGTAACCGGAAGTGTAATTGGTTGGTTGGATATTCAGCACGCGTTAACCACTTTTTGGTCATTTAGCGTCAATGGGATAAGAAGGAAGGGAGAGTGGAGCCATGTCCCCGGGGGTAACCCCCTACTCTTTGCGAAGTAAGATATGGGTTTTTTATCCTGCGACCACAGACATGGTCACAGCGGGGCGAGAACCACCGATCCACATACCATTAGGCTCTCGGGTGGCCAGAGCACTGAATTGAAAGTTTAATTGGAAGTTAAGCCTAAAGATTGTGACAGACAGATGGCTGTACTTAATCACGAGTTGTATATCGCTTTGCTACCCGCCACAACCACTATTTTGCAAGGGAATGTTCATGGCCATGTCTATAAATGGTCTGGTCGGTCTGATATAATCTAACTTGGTGGGACTGGTATAACCGATATAACTTGGTGGAATACAATAGATATCGCCTCTTATATAACGGTTATATTTAATATACAGTGAACGAGAACACGTATTGTTATTTATTGCTTTATTTCCGTTTAAATGCACCGACGATTTCATACGTGTTGCTGTCTCACTCACACATGAACATGAAATGAACAGTTCTACATAATTAATCATTTCCCAAGTAAAGCAGCTGTGTTCTCGGGTGTAGTCACCAGACTGAGCACAATATTGTCAAGGGCGACAAAAGCGCTAAAGGCTGGGGGAACTTGCTCTTTGTGAAAGAGCATCCCGCATTTGAACCCGATACCAAAACACCTGTTTCTAGTGGCCCCAACCACAGGCGCCTCAATCGTGGGTGGGTGGGGCAGGCGGTTCTCTTTATATGATACATGTGTGTGAAGCCGCCCCCCCCCCCTCCCCTCCCGCCTCACCCACCCACGATTGAGGTACCTGTGCCCCCCAACACTCTGAACGCTGTCAATCTTCCGGCAGAGGGCGTTCCGCTGACGCTACAATTATGCGAGGAACGAGCGCCCTCTGCCGAGAGAGTGGGACGATGTATATAATGATGGCCGTTCTATGATCTGTGTCTTTTACCCCAGGGTTGCCCCAAGTCACCACCTCACAACGCTCATGAATACAAAACCAGTCATTTCCATCTCTTCGTGCGTCAGAAACTTGCAGCCTACATTGCAACCCAATATGACATTTAGCAGATCCTAAGAAAACCGATTTTCACCTCTTTCTAGATTCCGGATCTTAAACATTGAAAACGCGAACATATCTATTGACCGAATATATTGTTCCAGGCACATTCGGTTTATAGAGTTTAATCTGTTAATGCGAAGTATGGGGAAAGCGCAAGTCTTATATAAGACAATCAATAGACATTTCCGAGCATTTTCCAAACCCAAATTGTCCGTATAAACGGCCATCGCTGAGCTTGTCCCACGCATACCCGAACCTATCGTAGCCATACTGAGACCTCGGTGGGCCCACAACACGTGAACAGTCAAACTACCAGTAGTCCCCATGTAATGTGCCCTTGGCTCATAGCTCCAGAGCAATCACTCTTACAGACACCATCAAGCTAAAGACGTTATCTCCACACATTCAACTCCAGCCAGACAAACATAAGTTAATTCTACTCACACTCGTTTATACAGTCTTGAACAAAACTCGGTGACGGAGTGTCAGCTCCGGGTAATAGCGAAAATCCGTATTAGGCTTAAACTTAATATATACAACTGCCGCATTTAATAGGAGCTTCCAAATGTTTAGTGCCTATAAACTAATATTCCTTTGGTCTTTATTGTAGATTGCTTCGGTTACACGAAGACGTCGTAGATTTGTAACACAACATGTGTGTGTAATTTATATGGTGGCCTAATACCTAATATGTCAAATTGGCATATGGCACCCAGCGACATTGCGGCGGCTGCAAGGCGGCGGCATGGACAGACATGTTCATTTTATTAGTATATATGGTATTATTCGCTGTACGTAAGAGCCGCGCAGGATTAAATGCAATATTGCAGACATATGTGGGTCTGTAACCTATTTAAGCCTAACACTACACCAAGGAAAAAGCCCAGGAGGGCAACCCTTGGTTTAATTTATCATAGTAAGCCAACCATTCTTAAGGAAAGGCTTATGAAAAATCACTTTTAGAAAGATTTACAACAAAAACATTATTTGTCGCAGTGACGTAATCCTACACCTGGCCACGTGGTATGAAATAGTGCTAAAGTGCTAAAGATTTGTGCCGTTGTACCCACTATATGAGTTGGACAAAGAAAGAGCGTTTCTACGTGTCAAGCTAGAGGATGGGTCCAACATGTAGCACTTAATCAGTGCCGTCACATGATTGGCTAAATACTGGAATCCTTGAAGGCAGAAATCCCTAGAAATAACGACCACGTTAATGGAAGATGATCATGAATATTGAGCCTCCGTCAACATAGGAGATAACATCGACGAGACGGAACGCGCCATTCAGGATCTGAGCGCTAGTCAAGCACGGAGGGGCGGCTGATACCACGTGACGGGCTTGGAGGGTCAACCTGATACCACGTGACGTGCTTGGAGGGTCAACCTGATACCACGTGACGTGCTTGGAGGGTCAACCTGATACCACGTGACGGGCTTGGCGGGTCAACCTGATACCACGTGACGTGCTTGGAGGGTCAATCTGATACCACGTGACGTGCTTGGAGGGTCAACCTGATACCACGTGACGGGCTTGGCGGGTCAACCTGATACCACGTGACGTGCTTGGAGGGTCAACCTGATACCACGTGACGTGCTTGGAGGGTCAACCTGATAACACGTGACGGGCTTGGCGGGTCAACCTGATACCACGTGACGGGCTTGGAGGGTCAACCTGATACCACGTGACGGGCTTGGAGGGTCAACCTGATACCACGTGACGGGCTTGGAGGGTCAACCTGATACCACGTGACGGGCTTGGAGGGTCAACCTGATACCACGTGACGGGCTTGGAGGGTCAACCTGATACCACGTGACGTGCTTGGAGGGTCAACCTGATACCACGTGACGTGCTTGGAGGGTCATCCTGATACCACGTGACGGGCTTGGAGGGTCAACCTGATACCACGTGACGTGCTTGGAGGGACAACCTGATACCACGTGACGTGCTAGGAGGGTCCACCTGATACCACGTGACGGGCTTGGCGTGTCAACCTGATGGCACGTGTTTGATCTAATCCGGCGGATCCACCTCACGATATCGAGGCCGGTGATTTGGATTTCTCTGGCGACATCCAGGACAAGCCGGACGTCTGAGCATTCTTGATCTCGCTACCGCGCCGTATGTCCTAGAGCGGGACAAATAACGAGATTATATGTCGTCATTAACCATTCCATTGTCAGGATTAATTAAAAACTAGCAAGTCATACATTGGTATACACCTGAACTAAAGCATAAAGTAATAAATATAACTTAATATAAATAAAACAAACAGAATAATGAAAGAATAATCATGAAACAAAAATAATAATAAAAGCATAATCATAAAACAAACAAAAATTCTTAGATTTTAGACTGCGGTCTCCTCATGGACCCTGAGCGCGCGCATGCATGCACACTATACATTTACCTTCAATAATTACCTGTGAGTTGCACATCTGGGCTTTGATTTCCCTCATGGCGTCGTCGTCAAAAGGCGTGAACCTAAACCAATGAGAGGGGAATCTAATAAATAGGGGTTTCTAATAAACGGAATGCCAAGAACAAGCCCACAAAAGACCAGGAAGAGAGCAATACACGCGCTTAAACATTAAACCAGCGAATGCGTGTAGACCAAAGAAATGATGCGTAAGGCCACGTCAGTGCACCCTAAAACAGTTACACTGGGCCGAGAAGCCTCCAGAGACAACGAAATGGGGTTGGATGACACTTGCCCCAGATGGCGATGCCAGGTTCGAACCCACGACCGGTTGGTCTGCAGCTCAGCCAGCTTACCAACTGAGCTAGGAAGGCTCTAGGCCAGGCGCAAAGGCCTTGCGTCAGTGGGGGGGGGGGTCATATAACCACTGAGGGCTGGTGACATGGCCAGTATTCAGAAACCATTCTTGGGCTAATCTACTTGATTATCGTGTAACGGGTCCAAAACCGGAGAATATTCAACCAGGAGGAGGATTTTGTGAACTAGGTAAGTCAACATTCTATTAAATACAAATTCTGGATAATGAATCAGACCACTAGGGACTTTATTCATTTTTCGGGCGTAAGGTACGTGTGGTTTATGCATACGGCCCCAGGTGTCAATGCGGCGCTGACGGACTGACCTGATGGCATAGACGTCGGTTGTCTGTACTGCTGACGGACTGACCTGATGGCACAGGCGTCGGTTCCCTGTACTGCTGACGGACTGACCTGATGGCATAGGCGTCGGTTCCCTGTACTGCTGACGGACTGACCTGATGGCATAGGCGTCGGTTCCCTGTACTGCTGACGGACTGACCTGATGGCATAGGCGTCGGTACCCTGTACTGCTGACAGACTGACCTGATGGCATAGACGTCGGTTCCCTGTACTGCTGACGGACTGACCTGATGGCATAGGCGTCGGTTTCCTGTACTGCTGACGGACTGACCTGATGGCATAGGCGTCGGTTCCCTGTACTGCTGACGGACTGACCTGATGGCATAGGCGTCGGTTGTCTGTACTGCTGACAGACTGACCTGATGGCATAGACGTCGGTTCCCTGTACTGCTGACGGACTGACCTGATGGCATAGGCGTCGGTCCCCTGTACTGCTGACAGACTGACCTGATGGCATAGGCGTCGGTTCCATGTACTGCTGACGGACTGACCTGATGGCATAGACGTCGGTTCCCTGTACTGCTGACGGACTGACCTGATGGCATAGGCGTCGGTCCCCTGTACTGCTGACAGACTGACCTGATGGCATAGGCGTCGGTTCCATGTACTGCTGACGGACTGACCTGATGGCATAGACGTCGATTGTCTGTACTGCTGACGGACTGACCTGATGGCATAGGCGTCGGTTGTCTGTACCGCTGACGGACTGATCTGATGGCATAGGCGTCGGTTCCCTGTACTGCTGACGGACTGACCTGATGGCATAGGCGTCGGTTCCCTGTACTGCTGACGGACTGACCTGATGGCATAGACGTCGGTTGTCTGTACTGCTGACGGACTGACCTGATGGCATAGGCGTCGGTTCCCTGTACTGCTGACGGACTGACCTGATGGCATAGGCGTCGGTTCCCTGTAGTGCTGACGGACTGACCTGATGGCATAGGCGTCGGTTCCCTGTACTGCTGACAGACTGACCTGATGGCATAGGCGTCGGTTGTCTGTACTGCTGACAGACTGACCTGATGGCATAGGCGTCGGTTCCCTGTACTGCTGACAGACTGACCTGATGGCATAGGCGTCGGTTGTCTGGACTGCTGACGGACTGACCTGATGGCATAGGCGTCGGTTCCCTGTACTGCTGACGGACTGACTTGATGGCATAGGCGTCGGTTGTCTGTACTGCTGACAGACTGACCTGATGGCATAGGCGTCGGTTCCCTGTACTGCTGAAAGACTAGCCTGATGGCATAGGCGTCGGTTGTCTGTACTGCTGACAGACTGACCTGATGGCATAGACGTCGGTTGTCTGTACTGCTGACAGACTGACCTGATGGCATAGGCGTCGGTTCCCTGTACTGCTGACAGACTGGCCTGATGGCATAGACGTCGGTTGTCTGTACTGCTGACGGACTGACCTGATGGCATAGGCGTCGGTTGTCTGTACTGCTGACGGACTGACCTGATGGCATAGGCGTCGGTTGTCTGTACCGCTGACGGACTGATCTGATGGCATAGGCGTCGGTTCCCTGTACTGCTGACGGACTGACCTGATGGCATAGGCGTCGGTTCCCTGTACTGCTGACGGACTGACCCGATGGCATAGACGTCGGTTGTCTGTACTGCTGACAGACTGACCTGATGACATAGGCGTCGGTTCCCTGTACTGCTGACAGACTGACCTGATGGCATAGGCGTCGCTTCCCTGTACTGCTGACAGACTGACCTGATGGCATAGACGTCGGTTCACTGTACTGCTGACAGACTGACCTGATGGCATAGGCGTCGGTTGTCTGTACTGCTGACGGACTGACCTGATGGCATAGACGTCGGTTCACTGTACTGCTGACAGACTGACCTGATGGCATAGACGTCGGTTCACTGTACTGCTGACAGACTGACCTGATGGCATAGACGTCGGTTGTCTGTACTGCTGACGGACTGACCTGATGGCATAGGCGTCGGTTGTCTGTACTGCTGACAGACTTACCTGATGGCATAGACGTCGGTTGTCTGTACTGCTGACGGACTGACCTGATGGCATAGGCGTCGGTTGTCTGTACTGCTGACAGACTTACCTGATGGCATAGACGTCGGTTCACTGTACTGCTGACAGACTGACCTGATGGCATAGGCGTCGGTTGTCTGTACTGCTGACAGACTGACCTGATGGCATAGGCGTCGGTTCCCTGTACTGCTGACGGACTGACCTGATGGCATAGACGTCGGTTGTCTGTACTGCTGACGGACTGACCTGATGGCATAGACGTCGGTTCACTGTACTGCTGACAGACTGACCTGATGGCATAGACGTCGGTTCACTGTACTGCTGACAGACTGACCTGATGGCATAGGCGTCGGTTGTCTGTACTGCTGACGGACTGACCTGATGGCATAGGCGTCGGTTGTCTTAGCTGCTGACAGACTGACCTGATGGCATAGACGTCGGTTCCCTGTACTGCTGACAGACTGACCTGATGGCATAGGCGTCGGTTCCCTGTACTGCTGACAGACTGACCTGATGGCATAGGCGTCGGTTGTCTTAGCTGCTGACAGACTGACCTGATGGCATAGGCGTCGTCCGTGTCCGGGGAGTCGTAGATGGTCTCGTTGCACTGCCGCACACACTCGGACACTCGCCGCTTGTAGCCTTCCATGTTGCCTTCATACCTGACAGGTGAGTAAACGCGAACTTCACAGCATATTCTCCTTCATATCTTTGTAACTGCGGTTTGGCTGGACTCCTTTAAAGTTCATACAGCAACATACAGCTCAAACAGCAATATTTCAACTGCATTCAATGAATATTATGTGTTTAGGTTATTAGTGTATCAAGACACATAGTTGCATGTAATAAACCACAGGGCATGTTGATAACATACGTATATTTACAAAACTTCTGCATTCTGTGTGGCAAAGTGTTGCTTTCTCGTGCAGTACGTCATAGAAATCCGGTCATCGCCACCGATTTTAGACTTTAACATATAATAATAATAATAATGCTGAAAATTGCTGTATAAGCAGCTTTAAGTAAGACACTTTAACCTCTTGGTCATATCGCGACAATAAAGCAGCTTTAAGTAAGACACTTTAACCTCTTGGTCATATCGCGACAATAAAGCAGCTTTAAGTAAGACACTTTAACCTCTAGGTCATATCGCGACAATAAAAGGGATCGAAGGAGTACCTGGGATTTTTATGCTGCACAAAATTAACATAGACATCAACACAGATTCGAACCACGCACCGGCCAGTTGGGCTGGCGCAGCATAGCACACTCGACAAATAGTTTGCTCGCTGTTTTCTTCTCATCTTTGCTGGCAGTACGTTATCTGTCAAACTCAACCTCATGCCAATTCAGTTCCACGTATCTTGTAAAGGAGTGACATTTGACTACAAAACAGCGCGAAATCGAAACAAAAAGTGACAAACTTGAATACTGGAAGAGGGATGGGGGGTTGGGTGGTATACTAACAGGGCAGCAGCCTCCGGGTTGAGCGGGTCCTTTGTTTCTATCTTGTAGAAGACTCTCCTGGCGTACAGCAACACGTGCCAAATGTGGTTGATATTTCGTCTGAAATATATACACAAATATCCGCATGTGAATGACGGATACGGTGATCGCAGGTCATATATCGCAAAACTCCAATCTGATTAAAGCCTCAGTTTACAGAGAGCTTTCCAAGAAAACCCATTATTAATTCAATTTCTAGGATCTGTTCTTGTTTTCACTGTCAGACTTGCGTAATAGGACTGCGAGACTGTAATTGCGCGGGTAGCTCACATACCATGTATCACATATTCTCTGGGATACCATGTGAGTGAGGCGGACGGAGCCGCCCAGGGATCAGAACTAGTCTAGGACCAATGAGAAAAACCCTAGGGAGTGACGGTGGGGGCTCCCTTAAGCGATAATTATAGCGTGTGGTTATACGCGTGTGGTTATAGGCGTGTGGTTATACGCGTGTGGTTGCTTACCGCCATACGGAGAACGCACGCTTGACGTCCAGCTCGCCAGAGTCCGGGTCGACTTGAGGGTGGAATACAGGGGGATCGAACAACAATTTCTGAAAAAAATGATTTGGCCAAAAAAAGGTTTCATTTTAATTTATTTCTTTTTTGGTCATTTTCCTGAAAGGAATACCATCAGGCAGATCTAACAACATATAAGTACACTTAAATTTGATGATACATACAAAAACAAAAGAAAGCTATTACCAAATTTCAGCAGTATGGAACAAAAAATCTATAAATAGCAACAATCTGTTGAACTACAGTAATTTCCAGTGCATAAGTCGCACTGTTTTTCTTGTGTTTGAGGAGTGAGACTTATATATTTACTATATATTATATATATTAACTAAGTCCAAGCTTGTCTCTCGCCCAATTAGCTACTCACAACAACCATTACACTTATATATTTACTATATATATATTAACTAAGTCCAAGCTTGTCTCTCGCCCAATTAGCTACCCACAACAACCCTTAGCACAGTGTTAAAACGCAATTACAGGCAATAGTTAACAAACGTGCAGGTGAATCCCACACCGACAGTGCCACTTAAACACCTATGCTAACTATATATGGCTATATATAAGTCTAAGTATTATCGGGTAATCAGACCTGAGCAATCAGACGCTACGATATATGATGTAAGAGGAAGATTCTGATTGGTCACGGGCGTTATTATACGCAGACGCACTGACTGGAGGGAGATCTTGTGAGTGTTCCCCGGAATACAGACAAGACAAGGGTGAGTGTATTTAGCGACGTATCAGGGTTCCAAGCACAAAATCCCACCATCTATAGTCCGATTTCGTGTTCATTTCGAGATCCAAGTAGCATCACCTGAATGGGCGCATTGATTGATAGTTCCACTGGTGTCTGGATGGGCGCATTGATTGATAGTTCCACTGGTGTCTGGATGGGCGCATTGATTGATAGTTCCACTGGTGTCTGGATGGGCGCATTGATTGATAGTTCCACTGGTGTCTGGATGGGCGCATTGATTGATAGTTCCACTGGTGTCTGGATGGGCGCATTGATTGATAGTTCCACTGGTGTCTGGATGGGCGCATTGATTGATAGTTCCACTGGTGTCTGGATGGGTGCACTGATTGATAGTTCCACTGGTGTCTGGATGGGCGCATTGATTGATAGTTCCACTGGTGTCTGGATGGGCGCATTGATTGATAGTTCCACTGGTGTCTGGATGGGTGCACTGATTGATAGTTCCACTGGTGTCTGGATGGGCGCATTGATTGATAGTTCCACTGGTGTCTGGATGGGCGCATTGATTGATAGTTCCACTGGTGTCTGGATGGGCGCATTGATTGATAGTTCCACTGGTGTCTGGATGGGCGCATTGATTGATAGTTCCACTGGTGTCTGGATGGGTGCACTGATTGATAGTTCCACTGGTGTCTGGATGGGCGCATTGATTGATAGTTCCACTGGTGTCTGGATGGGCGCATTGATTGATAGTTCCACTGGTGTCTGGATGGGCGCATTGATTGATAGTTCCACTGGTGTCTGAATGGGGGCACTGATTGATAGTTCCACTGGTGTCTGGATGGGCGCACTGGTTGATAGTTCCACTGGTGTCTGGATGGGCGCACTGATTGATAGTTCCACTGGTGTCTGGATGGGTGCACTGATTGATAGTTCCACTGGTGTCTGGATGGGTGCACTTATTGATAGTTCCACTGGTGTCTGAATGGGGGCACTGATTGATAGTTCCACTAGTTTCTGGAATGATTTATTGATTGATTGCTTCACGTGGATATACTCACAGGACAGTCGCCCTCTGGGTAGTTTTCTGGGATGTGGAGAGACATTTTGAAGACACCCTCTTGATAAAGTCCTTGTCTGATGAACATTACACCGTGCCATACTGTGAAAGGGAAAGAAATTACATTAATTTAATGGAACAGTCATTGGGAAATAGAAAACACAAGATTCTAAAAGCAGACACTGTAAAACATTACTTACATGATGCTAACGGCACAGGCACTGTGAAATAAACTATGGTAATAAAATATACATATATACATGATCATTGTCGGTCAATAGCGTTGACTCAAACAATTACTTTTCTTCATCAAAACTACGGCCCAGGTATCCACAACAAGCAATCAATCCTTCAACCATCTTAACATGCCATCAATTGAATCAATAAACCATAATCACTTACACAATGGTGATTTTGCTGAAGGCACCACATAAACGCCCGGTAGCTTCTGTCGGGGTAACTGGTTACTGGAAGCAAGCAAATCTCAGCTCAGTTAGCTTTAATTACAGTACATAAGTACACAAGTAGCATTTCATAATTAATTGAAAACACCTATACACAAGACTTAAAACATAGACTAGCATGCAGTTAAGGCAATTGTAGTGTTCCATGTAAAATCAAGTCCATATTCTACAAGTCTGTCATTTGAAGACAATAGAAAAAGGAGCTCATACTTGAAGTACCTAATAATTTAAAATCTACTTCACAGTTTACATTGGTTGCATAGAACAAGACTTCAATACGAAATTCTTCCCATTTAATCAAGATTTTTTTATGCATGTATACTACATCATCTATAGCATGTTCCATAGATAACCATTCTAAACCCATATGATAACTTGGTAAAGAAAAGGATGTGATAAAAACCTGGATTTGTCGCTCTAAAGAGACTCTCTATCATCCAAGATTATTGACAGAGCAATTGGTACAAACAAGCAATAGAAATCATGGTAGAAGCCCCAATATGGGTACTCACTATTCTGCCATGACCGAGTATTCCAGGAAGAAAAGCCCATAGGTGTGGTTGCCTCTTGGACTGGTTATGCTTCTAAATGCATTCGGTAGATGAGAATCCATTCCTGGGAAATCTGGTAACCGTTTTGGAGACGTTGGACCACCTTTCTCAGTTCTGTAGCTTGTTGGGGATACTTGTTCCGATATTGTTTCTGTGCCATTCTTCTTGGCCTAAAGAGAAAGAACAATTTTTATTTTTCTACAAAGTAACACTAAAATGGTAAATATGTCCCCTTAGGAGCAATTATGATTTTATACCATATCAATCAATATACTGCTGATTTCAGTACCTGTTTTGTGTCTGATGGTTCCATGTTGTTGATCAGTAATGTCTGCCTGGATGTATGACCCTGCAATATATCAAGAAAACTATATATTATATATAACAGCCACACATCTTGGACAAATAATGATCTTCCAAAATTGATCAGTTTTCAGTCTGAGGCATACTTACTATTAATTAAAATATCAATTACTACATAATCCTGACAAAGATAATGCATGCTTCAAGTATTAATATTTCTTTAATTTAATACCATTTCTTTGGCTAAGGGTAAATCACTGATGTATTTTCTGATCTGCCGATCCCCTTCCGATCTACAGTTTACGGTGGGGAGATGTTGAAAACAGTGGTATATGTCTGCTGCCAATAGAGGGTCAGCATGAAGGAATATTGTTTGTATCTTAAAAAAAGATAAAATTGCTGTATAAATGTAAGTTTGGTATCATTAAAATTACATGGTGTTGCTTTCTCACGTTAGTGATTTTCAAAATGATCACAGTAAATTCGTGGAAAATATGGGCCGAAACATCACTCTACGGCATTTATGACTGACTTTAGTGTATCACTCGTATATGTTTATCCACAGGCGCCTCAATCGTGGGTGGGTGGGGCAGGAGGGGGGGGGGCCGGCTTCACACATATGTCATATAAAATTGGCCCCACCCACCCACGATTGAGGCGCCTGTACAGGCTGTAGTGTATCATCATGATCAGTATCAAACAGGTTAACTTTTTCAGCTTTCAAAATCAATTTTTGGACTTATTAAAGTCATCTGACAAACTTGTAATACCTTTTCTTTGGCGCGAATCGACCGCTCTACCCGTGTGACACGAGTATAGTGAGCCGAGTACTTATATCATGCCACAGTTGACGATAAGTTACTTTTGAAATGTTAATAAACACGGATTTTGACATGAGAGGATGAGAACGCCCCCTGGTGAGTAACACCGACACCAAGGTGTCTCACATCATGAACATCTCCAAAGATAATGGAGAATTAAATACACAAGCATATCAAAATATGGTTGTGTATATAAGGATATACATCGGGACTTAAAATAATTAGTAGAGTGGTCAAATTAGAGTAATCCAGGCGATCTAAGTTCTTACTTAATTTTAAAAAGTTGAGTGTCAACGGAGCGCCCTCTGTCGCGAAAGCGAAAAACGAGAGGCTCAAAGCGAAGGTCAAGGTTGTCTCTTCACAGCGTGTTGTGTTACTGTTGTGCACTGCACCGTTTTAGAACATCAAAATGGCAACAAAAGCACACGTCTTAGCAATTTACAGAAAATTGCTTCGTGAAAGTTCAAAATTCGATAGCTACAATTACAGGCGAGTGATGTCAGTGTGGAGCAAAGAGGATATCGAATCGAATCGGAATTATGACTGAGTGTTGCCAATTAACCTCCCCCCCCCCCCCCCACCCCCTGCCCTGGTGTATGGACAGAACCACAGGCACAGTAAATCGACAGACACAGAGGGGGGGGGGAGGGGTTCGCACGGCCCCCCCCCCCCTCTGTGTCAGTCGATTTACTGTGGCTGCCTGTGGACAGAACGGCCGTATGCGTTATGGTGGGTGGGGGGGGGGGGGAGGGATGAGGGGTGCCTGAGACTAGCAGCCAGGTCCCTTCGCTCTACTGGAAAGCCAGAGGTGGAGGGAGGGGAGGCTCACTCTAGGTCTAGGGTCTTAATCTTATTAGCTCTGATATCAAAACCACCACCAAGGTGAAAGTTTTGAATAGCGCAACACTTTTCGATGTAGAGTCCCTTTCGAAAGCTCCCGGTGCCAATTTTGTAACCTACTATTTAAAATGTTTACCTTTTTGCAATATACAAACTGTATTCTTACTCCCGGCGCCTTATCAGAAGTTGAATGTCGGCTAAGTATACACTAACATGTGAAACATAAAGCCATTTACGTGTCCAGTTTGCGTACGCCGCCGTGCTTGTTTCTAAATCAAAAAGCGTTGTACTATTCAAAGCCTTCACCTTGGTGATGGTTTTGATGTCAGAGCTAGGGTCTTATGTGAAAATGGATAAATTGGCATCCTATGATAACAACTCAACCAGAAAAAGATAATCTGAGGATTTTTCTACACAATGTTTTATAGACCTTTACAAGTCATACCTTTTTGGGATCTGATGATTCCAATTCAAAGCTCTCTAGCTACTACTACGTTACATCTATAGACTTACAGGCAGTCCAGTTGCAGCCTGTAGCAGTCATTCTTCGAAAAAGCCAATGGGTGCATATGTTTGGTAACCCTGGTATATCTCCAAGGTGGACCGAATATGCATATTATGTATTGGTATAACGCAAAACATTTCTTTCACCCAAGATCGGTGTGTATGCATCCATTCAGTATACATTTAAAACAGTACAGGACAGTTGGGAGAAGATGGCAGTTGATTGAAAAGTGACAGTCTAGGCTGGTTTCCTTGCCCCTAAATGAACTGGATATGGCTGGTGTAAACATTTCATTGACATTCGATATTGCCCTACATACAGGCAAGGGCAGGAAGAGGTTGACTATACCAGGAGGCAAAAAACATGCCCAATGGAAGTGGCTACTGGATTAGTTTTTAATCATATCAGCTGAATATTCATGCAGAGCTCTATACTATAACTATAGATATGGTATAGACATATGACATATGCTTTTTTCCTTGCAGCCGAGGGGTGCGACTTATACACCGGTGTGACTTATATATGGCCTAAGTAGAAGTTAGTCTCTCAGGGACCCCCCCCCCCCACCTACTCGAACAACTTGGCCAGCCGAGAAATCGGAAGTCGCTGATGCACCGTCCTCGCCTATCATAATCCCATCCGGCTGAAGGGGCCAAGTAGCCAATTACTCTGGCATGGTTCCACTGCCTGGTCGTGCAGACACTGTATCAAGTTTCTGTCTGGCCCCTTAGTCTAAGACAGCAGCTGCATCAAGTTACCCTGCCCCGCCACTCTTCGAGTCAAGTCAGAATTGGGCACCCTGCCAGCGATGACGATAGACCCCTGACTCCACTCCTCACCCCCCCCTACTAATGCAACATGGCTTCACTGACCATGCGATGCGTCAATGACCTGTATAAACAAGCCTAATCCGCAGCGTGTTAAAGCCGGTGTTTGACAACAAACATCAGCACAGGAAGTAACTTGCTACCCTAAGACATTGGCCAAGTCTTTTGGGATCCACCCATTGCAATGCTTAATATGTTGTCTGCATTCACAAATAAATCTTTTCCATAACAGAACGCTATTTCAAATGCGGCATCATGCACACAGTGCAGGGGCAATTCTCGCACCAAAGGTGTGACTTATACACCGGTGCGACTTATATATAGCTCAAGTCTCAATATTTCTCAAAATTGGCAGGTGTGACTTATGCCCCGGAAATTACGGTACATTGGTTTTAAAAGCAATGTAATCATAATCATGATTGATTGCATACATGAATGTGCATTATATATATATATATGTAAATCATACAATTTGTATAATGATTCTGTGGCCCTGAAGTTGAAGTTCAATAAATGTTACAATCTTATTATTAGAAGATGGATGATGGATGTGGATACTGATAGAAAATATTGATGCATAGGTTTGCTTCTGAAAACAGCACTGGAATACCCAAACGTTTTATTTGACCATGAGTCACTTATCAATTAGTGAAGTGAAACAGAAATTATCCCACTAATGTCTAATATATGGGATATTGTTCCTCACAAGGCTATTACACAATCTTTTGAGAGCTTCCAACTTCAAAATCAATGTTCATGTACATCTGCTGCAATCATTTACCGGTAGTCTTAATAAATTATTACATTTATATTGCAGGTTATATGCATTGAGGAGGGTGAAAGATGCTTTCCATGAACACAAGGCAGAAACCGACCCACAGAAATTGAACTCACTGCTGCAGAAGGCTGAAGCTAACCTTGAAATTATAAAGCGCCAGGTGAGACCAGCATATATAGACTTATCTGTTTGACATTATAAAGGTTCATACTTGTGGTCATATCAGTGCAAATCTAACCCTCATGTCTAGAAATGTTCCACCTTGAAAAAAATACCGTTGTCAGATCCTATGGCAACACACACAAAAAAAAGAAACATGACTCTTCCTAGAACGATTTCCTTAAATTTTTTTCGTATTTGTTGTTTCAGGTTATACTTGGGCAGCTTTATTCACAGCAGAAACTTGTAATTGAGAAGAACAAGTGACGGGAAAGCGACTACCTTTTTCAGCCTCCTCATGTAATAATGGGTGGTATGTCGGTACCAGGGATATGTGTGCTGCAGTGGCACACAAGTCAGCATTGAAGCTGCGATAAGCCAAAAAAGGATGAAAACTTGTTCCTATAGCGGATACCATGTATGTGAATGTCTTGTTTCCTACACTACACGATCAGTGAGTGTCTGTGTGTATTTTAAGCCGATTCTCTTTCGATGTAACAAACATGCCCTGAGACGGCAAAAATAGTTTGCATGGCTGGTGTAATATATGTGTAAGTGTGTTCGCACGTTGGAGTTGACCCCATCATATATGTATGTATGTGTGTGTGTGGTTGCGTCTGGTAGTAACCTTGGACAGGTCTGTGCGTAATGATGACTGCAAAGAAACTCATTCTGTGCCCGTCTAGCACCACTGAGCAACGTGTTTTTATATATTGGTACGGCCGGGTTTTCTCTATCTGAAATGAGTAGTGAGGTCACTGGTGGCGTCGTGACGTCACAGAATACCAGCCAGTGGTATTTGACTAAACTGGTGCAACTTTCGTCGGTGTTCAGAGATGCCTCCCGAATCCCTTGTCGTAAAGATGTGTCCAACGAGCTCTAACGAGATTCTACTTCAATACAATTATCTTGCAATTTTATTTGTAATGTGGCAATTATTAGTTGTCAGACTCCTCGGCAGCTGAATAAGGTAACCAAGTACTTTTGTTGTGAGGTAGTATTTTACGCACCATGCATTCGTCTATTCGCTACCTCATACCTCTGTCGTATCTTTATATCATGTTATCTTAGTTACAAAACAATATATTGTCTTAATCCAGCAAGATATGTTAGATATGTCATTACATAGGCAAGGACTGTAAACTGAATTACAATAAATTGTGAAATTGTCTTGTAATAATTTAAAAATAGAAAAGAAATATTATACAAGTGAAGAATTGTCACTGCGATTATAAGTCAATATCCGTGACCAGAAATCTCACTATGATGATCAGATCATGTGCCATAATTCTGAGTATCAAATATAAACTTCGTGTAATGCTGCAATATATGGAGCGTTTATAATGCTTTTATGGTTATTTGTTTGTACGGTTTCATCAATGATATCCATATCGAATGTTTGAAGACAATAAACTTGAGCGCTGGTATGTGTATTTGGTCAATAACCTGAATGCATGTTTACGAAGCGATTGTCTTGACAAAATCGCCTTCTACGGCGGTTATTACTTTAAAGTGGGAACATGGGTTGTTTGACACAATATAATACGGTTCGCGATATACGTGATATTCGAGAAAAAATACCCGTCATGATCGCGATTAAAACAATCGATACAGCAACGACCTTGTCCAAAGTTCTTTCCGCTGCTTCTTCGTACACAACATTCGAGGCCTAGTCCTGATAGGCTTCGCATCGTGACCTACCGGGTATAACCCATGGCTACGGCTGGCTTGCTCAGCCCCAAACTCATTCGAATAACTCATTCGTCACACGGTTGAGCCACTGCTCACCAGACTTTCTGGTTGAGTTCGGGTATGCGGAGTACATGACCGAACGCGGAGACTGTCGGCGTCCGATTGCGTGGTACATTTTACTCCCAGACCTTAATAACTGCTCACCCAGAGGAGGATCACGAGGATTTCCAACAGGGCGTCCAGGCCCCACAATATGTCAAGATATATAAAGTAGTATTTCGACCCGCACAAAATGTGCAAATAATATTATAACAACGAGAATAAAATAATGAACACAACACATATCCGTTTTGGTAGGCTACTGTTTAACTGTCTTCACAAGTTCAGTGTATTTTTTTTTCTCTTAAACTCCACTATATCTGTGTCGATGTCGCTTTTTCAGATCCTCAGTGGCGGAATGTGGTGGTCAATGTCGAATGTCGATTTTTCAAAATATGCCTGTGTCGCGTGTCTCCATTTACCCTTTTTACAGACCCCTCCTTAAGTCTGGTCTCTTGGAGACGGTATCTAAGGTGTGGTAATGTTCGCTGGAGTAGGGGCAGGGTAACACACGGAGACCCCGCCCGCCTTTTTCCTGGACGCGCGTTTATCACAGATTCCTGGCGATATGACCTCGCTGACGGGAGCCCCGCCACTACATATATAGTGGCCCCTTCCCCCTGATCACCCTGAGGCCTTCTCTCATACGGTTTGCCTGCGTGTGGTGACTAGACCTGCATCTGGGGCATCTTTCACACATACTCCCTGGGTTGCCTGCAGCTAATTATCTAGTCGCTATAACTAGACTAGTGGGCGATTTGAATTGCTCTCGAATCGCACAGCGCTCATGCATAGTAAGAACATTCATATTCATAAGACTGTTAATTTAACAGCTGTGCATGTGAAGTTGATTTACAAGTGTGAAAAAAAGATAATTGTTTTCTGTTAATTAGTTCCTTCTTCTAAATATGAATTAATTTTCTTTTTAATTATTATGGGCCGGTCGTTATCCTAAATTATTAAGTCTGTTAACTGATTATATATGAAGCTTTTACAAAACCGATGATCAACGTCTCGCAAAGTTGGCACTTTCATTTCCCCTGCAAACAAAAAACATTGGCATTATGCACAAAAATATGGACACTCGTTCGCCATTAAAGCACACAATTATGAACACTCTACTATGTAGGCGCGTGCATGCCTTGCTGTGGCGACCCCTGGTGGCGACCCTATATATATATGACCTTTGCCAGCTGCAAGGCCCAGATTGTTTTTTGGCCTACTGACGGAAATACCCGAACACTTTGTTTTGAAACGTTCGGCTATGTCCGTGACGTTAGCGCTTGCGTATGAATTAACCTTGGACGTCCTTGGCACATGCCGGGGCCTTCTCGATTGGTCGCTTTCTTCAACATGATTGGCTAGAAAGCACCTCATTAATATTACGATCCCCGCCTCCTTGGGCAATGCTATCAGACGAACAAACTTCCGCGGAAACGGAACTTCGCGGTAGCAGCCTGTGCAATGCCTATAGGCAGGCCTACGTCAGACCTTCAAATAGACAAATGGTTTCACAGTTGTTGCTTTGTCACGATACTGATGGACCATTAATAGACCTTTGCTATATGATTATCCAGACGATTATTAGTATATCTGGGCGATAATTGATGAATATCACCAGTGAGCGCGTGGTCTGTTTTCTGAGTATATAGACCTATATCTGAAAAAGTGTAGTCTTTTCCGCGGTACTCTTTGCCAAATTTCCAATACTAAAAATAGTTTATGTCAAGACATCCACGCTCGTCACACCATTTACATAGTAAACAAGGGAAATAAAGATTACGGTTTGATGCTGTTCTCTTTTTGTGACAACTTGAACAGGACAGGGTACGTAGTGCTTGTACCATTTGTTGACCAACCGAGGTTTTATATAGCTTCTTGGACTGCATATGAGGTGAGTGATGTCCCGCAGATGGCGAATTAATACATGGGCCTGTATTGTTCCCGAAATATCCGACCAGGGCGTTAATTCGCAATCCCAGCTGCTGCATAGCTGGTACTGACAGCGACGACGTTTATTAGAGGATGAGCGACGACTTAATTATCAAGCCTTTGCCAGGATGTCACAACGAGGTTGTAAATCATCCTTGGTATTTATCATACCCCTGATCACTGGCATACTATAAATTTTATAGTTCAGTCTAGTAATTCGTGTGCCGCTCTATGCGCAGGGATAATATTGTCCGTCCACGAACCAGCGAATCATGCATTGCTAAAGAATCGCGGACAGATCGACTCGCCAAAGTTATATATTATGTCGCCGCAGTGTACTTATCCGGGGAAGAGATTTGCCAGTGGGGAATCGGGGGACTAGGGTGGGGGGGGGGGGGGCATTTCAAGGCTGCGCAGATGAACCTTATAAAACGAACTATATATACTGACATCATAGTGGGACCTGCCGCCCCCCTGACATAGTGGGACCCGCCCCCCTGATATAGTGGGACCGCCCCCCCCCCTGACATAGTGGGACCCCCCCCCCTGACATAGTGCCCCCCCCCCCGACATAGTGGGGCCCGCCCCCCCTGACATAGTGGGACCCCCCCCCCCCCACTTCTAGGACCGAACTTTATACCATTTAAAATATGAAAACCCAAAAGCTGGGCCATTACTCGAAACCGGCCCCCCTTTCCCAGCATATCTGGAAGTCACCGGAAATCTTTTGCAACGCTCACTGAAATGGCTATAGCTTAGTGATGTTAGGCAGAAGGAGATTCCTTTTCTTGCACACTTCATGTCGCTACTTGCATGGAGTGCCTCGGGCGCCTAATAGATAAAGTGAATACGAGCTCGTATTTCGTCAGGAAACAGACTAGCTGTCGGGTGGGGATGGGCACAGTGAGCCTCACTTGTTCCCCGTAGCGGGAAGATGAGTCCTTTTAGAAATATACATTGCATCTCTGCTTTATTTTAAAGCAAACCGCTCACTCACGTATTGCTGAGTCGTGCAGTGCGAGTGATACAGTAAATAGTCGATTTCTTGTCTACAAACATGGAAAATGAGCCACGCAAATCATGGGCAGAATGATGGCCAACGGGCACTGCCTGATACAGTACTGATTTTGACCAACGGATGTGACCGCTCGATCGTGGGTGCGTGAGTCACCAAGTGTACACTATCCTTGGAGTCACTGACAAGCCAACACATCCATCCAGCCACAGCGTTCCAGACCGCACGCTTTCGGTTTATGATTGCAACCTTCCGCATTATAGTTCGTGTTTACAAAGACGGGGATGCACGTGGCATTCGGCAGGACAACATGGCGAGGAAGCGTGCGCACCCCGCCGCCCGCGCCGCACCACCTCGATTCATAAACAACAGGGTCAAATAGATCTATAAAACACCCCAGGCCCCAGGTTTAGCCACTTGATATATTTTTGCTTCGTCCAGTCGACAAAAGAGCCTGTCTACGCTTTTGCCAAATCAGACCAGAGGAGCAGAGGGACGCGTAAGCGCTTGCAAGCAGCAAGCCACCACACACGGCCTTGCCGAGCTGGCAGTGGTAGGCGAGCGGAAGACCGAGCCTCCCATCCCATCCACACGGCCTGGCTGCCGGGGGGGCCCCCGGGCACAGTCCCCACCAACCGGGCCCCGGAGCAGCGTCACCGTACGTACTCAGCTGCTGTAAACATGGGTCTCGGGTGAGGCGGCGATAGATGCTGCAGATCGGAGCTCAGTCCGTCAAAGTCCATGTGCCACGACCGCCGACTGACAAGCTTTTACTGGTGACGTCGCCTTCGGTAACTGTGATTGCTGGCGGCTGCTGCAGTGCCACGACTGGCCCTTAACGCTCGGCCAGTGTCCGAGTGACGGTGCAAACAGTTACGGTACGCTGAACAGTGACTTGCATGGAGATTGGCCTAAAGTTTGATCGTCAATATATATATGTATTCACATTTAGACTGTCATCGTTACCCGGCAACCGTGGTGGGGGTAGCGGTTGGCCGCAGTGCATGCATGGGGCGGGGCACCCTGCCAAGGCTCCAGTCACCCGGAGGTCTGGTGTTAGCCGGGTAGGATGGTCGAGCCCGCACTGGGGCAAGGACGGGATATCAAGGAGAGGAGAGCCTCGGGAGGGGGGAGTCGGGGGAGTCCACCTCCCGTGGGCTTAACTTCGCAGGCGGAGGACATCGCGGTATTTTTACCCAAAAGCTTTAGCTATGATGAAGGTGACTACCACGTTAAGTATTACTACCCCGCCTTGGTTTATAACAGATTGATCCAAGCTAAGGAGGAAGCCAGGCTGGCCGCCCAGGGTGAAGCCGCCGCTGGTCCCACCGCCCAGCACAGTACCAGCCCCTCGAAATTATATATAGCCGAACGGTATTCTGACTGCGCCGACCCACTGCACCACGGTCCCACCGGCTGCCGCTGCGCACATACCGGGGGTGGCCCGGGCCCCGGCGCCGAGCCAGGTAAACCACCCCAGCAGTCCGCACCACGCAGCGGCGCGACCGGCCGACGACAGACGGGCCCAGGGAGCCTCTTCGAGCGGGCTGACACCGGGGGCCGGGCAGAGATGGCTGCCACCACGACACCGCGGGTCGGGCTGTGCGTTGAGGAGGAAGAGGTGGGTAGCGGTGGCGGTGGCGGGACCCAGGCGGTCAGCACGGCTGGTGGTGATAACGCCGTGTCCTCTCCCTCGCTGAGCATCACATCGGATGACACAGATACCACTCTGTTCTCGGAGGACTACACCGATATGACTGAAGTCAGTGATGATTCAAACGGCGGAGCAGCCGAAGCGCCGCCTAGCGGCGGTGGCGGCACCCGCTCTGGGAGATTGATCGAAGGTAGGGAGGAGGGAAGCGGGGCGGATGGCGAGGGGGTGGGAACCGGCGCGCGGTGGTCTGGTGGTGACGTCACAGCCGGCGCTCTGAGTACAGCAGCGCTCAATGGACGCAGTGGCGATGACCGCACCGAGCTCAAGGTCGTTGTGATAGACTCGTCCCTCGATACGGATAGTTCGATCGAACCTGCAGGGGTGGGGGCCGGAACCACGGGCGCGGGCAGAACCTTCGCCAGAAAGAGACCCAACATCAAGCTTCTCCTGGGTAAAGAGCCTCTTGATCTAGGCGACGACGAGGCGGACGAGCCAGAGTTGGATATGGACGGGTACACGGCGGGCGGACCGGGGCATGGCTTCTCCATCACGGCGGGAGAGGGGGACGACGAGGAGGCCCCCCCGGCGGCGGGGGAGGAGGCGCGGGACGCCGCCGCCGCCGGGGAGGAGGACCCCGAGGGCCCGACCGTCAACGGCCCCGGCCAAAGTAACTTCGAGGATAGAGAGTTTGACTTCCTTAAGACGGAGCCCGTCAGACGCAGTACTTCTCTAAAGACGTATAAAACACCCCCAGGGACCCCCAGTAAGAAGAAAGCGGTGAGGTTTGCCGACGCCCTGGGCCTCGATTTGGAATCCGTACGTCATATCCTGAACATGGAAGATCCCCCTCTGGTGCCCAAATCAGCGATGAGAGACCTGCACTTGACCACCAAGGAGGACGGGACACGAATAAAGGGGGTTGAGCGCCTGCGTTACTTGAGCCCGTGCTTCTCTCAACCGGTGGCGGAGGCAAACTTCTTACGACGCGTGCGCGACAATCGCGTGGCTCTGGAAAACTGCAGCGTCAACGACAAGGATATGACCATTTCCGGTACCGTCCGAGTGTCCAACATCGCCTACCACAAGTCTGTGATAATCCGCCACAGCGTCAACAACTGGCTCACTCACGAGGATGTATGCGCCTGCTATGTGCAGAACTCCTTCGATGGCTCGACTGACCGTTTCGCCTTCACCGTCTGCGTGCCCGGCTACTTCCAGGTGGGCAGTCGCCTCCTCTTCGCGGTCCAGTTCATAGCCAACGAGCAGACGTATTGGGATAACAACCACGGCCGGAACTACGTCGTCGAGTGTTACGCACGCGCCGTACCCGCCAACCAAGCGGACAACACGTGGATGCACTTCCTGTAAACACACTTGTAAACACACCTGTAAACACATCTGTAAACACGCCTCGATGCTGCAGTAGAGCTGCTGGACGTGTTCAAGTGTCATCCCCAGACGATATGCATATTTCCGTGCATTGTAAAAGTCCCAATTTGAGGTCCGACTGTATAATGACGGTCACAATATGACGTAAAAACACGCCATACTTTATGATGTCACAATGTGGCGTCAAAAATGTGGCGTTGCTTTGTGACGTCATAACATATGAAGTCGCAATGTGACGTCATAACATATGAAGTCGCAATGGGACGTCGCACTATGACGCCGCATAATATGACGTCACAGAATATTACATCACAAAGTGACACCGCTGTTAAATGTGAAAGGCATGCGAATGATGTGAGCGCCTCGATGATTAATGGTTTGTGCAGTGCTTATATAGAGCCTTCGTCAAGTAGCCTACCTATGTTTCCAAGAAGCATTTCTAACTTATATATAGTGTTCTTCTATCATGTGTACGTCTCGGCAGATACGTCTCGCATTCAGGCCTAGCTTGCAGGTCCCCACGGGAACCCGGATGTTGCGATTGGTGTGTGTTATTATTGCGAAAGAATGCCTTCTAGGGCTTGCCAGAGCGTGGCTGTACCGTACGATGGTGTAAGTGCAGTTCTCTTAGCTGCAAGACCCTTCCCAGAGTGGCTGACCTGGGCGGGACTGCATGTTAGCCGCTCACTGTCAACAGCACCCCCCGGGCGACTCCCCCCCCCCCCCCCACACACACACACGTCGGTGACCTGCACTGAGCACACGGGGCCAGCTGATGCGGGGTGCATGGGTCCAGTGTCGGTGGGTCGGTGCAGGCAGGAACGGTCCTTATGCATCGGAAAATCGATGCCACCGGCTCTGGCTGTTTGGACGTGGGGCTGGTTGGCTGGCAGTAAGGTGAATGACCTCCACGTCGATCTACATGGTCTGTGATAGCGCCTTACACGGTCGTATAACGGTGTAGAGTTGTGATATAATCGTCATTATGCCGTTCATATTCTTTGTGATATAACACTTCTTACCTATCGAGTGGATCGCATGAATTTGGGTTTATTAGCTGACTATATATATATAGGTCTAAACATTTCCTGCTGACATCCCTCCACATATGACTACTCCTCCCACTGCACCCAAGAGCGTCAATGTACACCTTTTGGACTACGGTGTACTGCAAAAGGCGTCCGGTGTCTGAAAACTACCATTACGTAATAATATGTCTATTCTGCGTGCACTAGCAAGACAACCCGTTGTTACGCAGGCCTAGCCGTGCGGTGGCCCACTCCACTCCACTCCGTCTTTGTGTTGGTCTTGTCACCCGAGACCGATTACAACGAGGTTTAGTACGCCCTGTCCCCGGAGTACCGCCGCCTCGCCGCAAGGTCACGGAATGTCACGGCAAGGTCAAGGAATGTCACGGCAAGGTCACTGCTGCCGAGGGCAACCAATGCGTCGTGCAGTCTCGTATTTTGCGTCATGTTTCTCGTTGAGGCCATACTGTGTCTGGTGTGATTTGTTGGTATTCAGCAGAAGTAGTCTGTCCCAATATAGTGAGCTCACCATGCGATTTCATAGGGATCGCTGGATGTAGCTTGTGATGTCGGCTTGACGGTACAGTCCTGTCCTTTTGTTCCTGTCCTCGGCTCATGTAGAGGGCTTGGGACTGATGTCTTCCTCAATTAGTTACACAGTAGCTGCTTATTGCCTTCGCGACTAAATGAGTTAATTAATTGTTTTTGTCCTGATGGTTGGCCATATAAGTTATTGGCCCCCCATATGAATTATTGTATATTAATTTATGAGCGCCCTGCAGTTCTTGACAGTTCTAAGCAACATCTTGTTACTCTCAACACTCTCAATGCGGGTAAGTAATCGACAACACAGTAGCTGTCATGGCTACACTTCCGGTTGTGATATCAATCTACTTCCTATTTCTTCCTATTTATTGCCTTTCACCGTTAATGACGTGTGTGTTCCACCATTAGTGGCGTGTGTGTTCCACCGCTAGTGGCGTGTGTGTTCCACCGTTAGTGGCGTGTGTGTTCCACCGCTAGTGGCGGCTGTGTTCGACCGCTAGTGACGTGTGTGTTCCACCGCTAGTGACGTGTGTGTTCCACCGCTAGTGGCGTGTGTGTTCCACCGTTAGTGGCGTGTGTGTTCCACCGCTAGTGACGTGTGTGTTCCACCGCTAGTGGCGTGTGTGTTCCACCGCTAGTGACGTGTGTGCTCCACCGCTAGTGGCGTGTGTGTTCCACCGCTATGGACGTGTGTGTTCCACCGCTAGTGGCGTGTGTGTTCCACCGCTAGTGGCGTGTGTGTTCCACCGCTAGTGACGTGTGTGTTCCACCGCTAGTGGCGTGTGTGTTCCACCGCTAGTGGCGTGTGTGTTCCACCGCTAGTGACGTGTGTGTTCCACCGCTAGTGGCGTGTGTGTTCCACCGCTAGTGGCGTGTGTGTTCCACCGCTAGTGGCGTGTGTGTTCCACCGCTAGTGGCGTGTGTGTTCCACCGCTAGTGGCGTGTGTGCTCCACCGTTAGTGGCGTGTGTGTTCCACCGCTAGTGACGTGTGTGTTCCACCGTTAGTGGCGTGTGTGTTCCACCGTTAGTGGCGTGTGTGTTCCACCGCTGGTGACGTGTGTTCCACCGCTAGTGGCGTGTGTGTTCCACCGCTAATGACGAGTGTTTCACCGCTAGTGGCGTGTGTGTTCCACCGTTAGTGGCGTGTGTTCCACCGTTAGTGACGTGTGTGTTCCACCGCTAGTGGCGTGTGTGTTCCACCGCTAGTGACGTGTGTGTTCCACCGCTAGTGGCGTGTGTGTTCCACCGCTAGTGGCGTGTGTTCCACCGCTAGTGACGTGTGTGTTCCGCCGCTAGTGGCGTGTGTGTTCCACCGCTAGTGACGTGTGTGTTCCACCGCTAGTGGCGTGTGTGTTCCACCGCTAGTGGCGTGTGTGTTCCACCGCTAGTGGCGTGTGTGTTCCACCGCTAGTGACGTGTGTGGTCCACCGTGGGCTGTTTGTCAGTATGTCTTTGAACTTAATCGTTGTTTGTTTAGAGAGAAAGGTCATGAGGCGTGTAGGTCAGTCAACCGTACTTGTCATGCTGCAATGGCTGAACTTCCTAAGCAAATGAAGTGCATGACGTTGAGTGGCTGATGATGCTATATAGCGCGGCGGCGCTAGGTTCCAATCCCCGGACCACGCAACTTACAGAATCTTCCTCATGGGGCATCTCTTGCAACGCTACGTGAGGTGCGCGGCGGCGCCTGGCTGACCGCTAGCGGGGGTGGGGGGAGGAGGGGGGGGGGGGTGCTTGCTACGCCGACCCCAGGCCCTAACCACGTGGACAAGGCTGCATGAAGTCAGCTGACGGCGTGGATCCCGCGAGCCCGTCAGGTGTGCGCCGGAATACGGGGCCAGGATTGGATGGGGGTGTGGGACGGTAGAATGATTCCGGAAGGAAGCTACGTGTGCTGGGCATGTCTCAGTGATGCTACAGGGAGGGGAGGGACGAGGCAAGGAGGGGTGAGGCGAGGTAGGGGGGAGTGAAGCGAGGCAGGGATGTGTGGGCGTGCCAGGGAGGGGTGTGGTGAGTCAGGTAGCAGCGAGGTGAGGTGAGGCAGGGAGGGGTGCGGCACATGAGCGAGGTGAGGGGAGGCAGGCGAGGCTGACAACATAAGGTCATAAAGTACCGGTGTATAAATGTTCGTGATGGATGTCATTAGCGACGGGTTCCCGGCAACCGACGCTGGCGTTATACCCTGCGACGTCGGTCCACGGCGTAAGACAAAGGGGATAAGTTGCCCGGCCTGGCCGCTGCCCCTGCCTCGATGGATGGGCTGGCGGCTAGCTCTGCCGGCTTATTAACCATCCAGGGTTCGTGGCCAGCAGCCTCCATCCACCCGGCAGCCAGCCTAGAGCTTTCTTTTGCTCACTTACTGGCCATAATTTTTAGCCAGCTGACATTTTCCGGTTGGTCCGCTGGCCTCCCAGGTTCGCTACTGCGTCCATCGCCGGAACTGCCAACCGGCATATCACACCATTCTCCCACCTTCATTGGGTGCGTCCTGCTGCTGCTGATGTGGCAGTCCTTCGCCCACACACTGAACCCAAGTGTTGCTCTCCCCTTTGGCATTTACCGGCTTCTTACCCGCCAGTCTATCTACCTTCCTAAATGACGCCTACATCTTGGAGCGCTCTCCACTCCTGTTAAGCGGTGCCGGACGTGGCTCATTATGAGCCCCCCCCCCCCCCCACGTCTCCCCTCCACCTCCCCCGTCCTCGCCTGTTCCACGTGTGGTCGACGTCTTCCCTCTTGAAAAATATGGTCAAATTATGTCCTCTGATCTTGCCTACGCATCCAGATTTGCCTGTTTGTGAATTGCAGACTGATATCCCAGGCGTTATATCGAAATATAATGTTCCATTCCCGGTTAAACGGTTAAACGGTTAAACGGCGGTTAAACGCTTCTCTGTCATGCAGCCCGGTGCATGGAGACTTGTTTGCATGTGATAGCTGGGATAGCCGTGTTTGCGCTATTCTGGGCTTTCTTTGGGCAAGCCGGAACGACTTGGGATAGCCGTGTTTACGCTATTCTGGGCTTTCATTGAGCAAGTCGGAACGACTTGGGATAGCAGTGTTTACGTTATTCTGGGCTTTCATTGGGCAAGTCGGAACGACTTGGGATAGCAGTGTTTACGTTATTCTGGGCTTTCATTGGGCAAGCCGGAACGACTTGGGATAGAAGTGTTTACGCTATCCTGGGCTTTCTTTTGGCAAACAGTAAGGACTTAGGATAGCAGTGTTTACGCTATGCTGGACTTTCATTGGGCAAGCCGGAACGACTTGGGACCGCCTAGCGCTGTGCACTGAAACAAAAGCCGTTACATATGCCGAATGCAGTTAGGAATTTGTTGCTGGTCTTGACTTGGTGAGTGCTAATGGAATATCGATTTATGTGGCGCTAAGTAGGTGGTATACAGCTCGGATTGGCAACTGTAGTGTCGTCGTCCTGAGCCAAGTGGATGCTGGAGTTGCTCGACAGAGGTACCGTAGCCCTGCCACCCCCCTCGCCTCACCTGCCCCCACCGTAGCCCGGCCACCCCCCTCACCTCACCTCACCCCTATCTCAAATCAGACCTTTATAGGACAGATACTCCTTGACAAGTGATAACCTTGACCTTACCTGTTTACCCGTTACATACATGCGCAGGTGTTATCTCTTCGGCCAATAACTCATTGGTTCCATAATTGAAGCCCATTCTGTTGGACATCGGGGGCATGTTTAAGAGACAGCCTGTGCCGCTACCATGGGAGAAAACTTACGAAAAAATCCCCGTAGATATGTAGGTTATTTATTCAGTGTGACAGTGTGTGTCTTGACCGACGATGAGGTAAAAGCTGCTATGAAACGAACTGATGGTAGATTGTCTTCAGTCGATGGTGGTCTGGTGGTGCTATGGTATTACCCACATGTTTACAATCGTCTGTACATTCTCGTGGTGACCCTGGTCTCAGTCACGTGGGCACCTTACGTCGCGAAACACGGCCAGTGTAGACTATAGCTGGAGCACAGTAGCGGCACTGTCTATTCCATAAAATGAAATGAAAACTGTATGTCTTTGTGCCATTTAACTATTTATAACGTGTTTACCCCCGCGATGGGGGAGGACATTCGATTGTTCATAATGGTGAGTGAATGTCTTATGCTGGGTAGAATGTGTTTTCGTATGGAAATTATGACCAGGTCTAAGGATAACATGTTCTATAACGTATTGGCCTGAGGCTCTATAAGACTTCTACTTGATTAATCGTGGCTTAAAGCCTTCGCAATTATGATGGAGCAAGAATAGTAGAGTGCCATGCTAGAAGGGTTCGCCAGCACGTGTTTACAGTGCATGGCCATGATGGCCCGTGCTGAGGACTCGCCAGGACCAACAGGTCGGGGTGCGGCGAGGGATGTGAACACTCCGAGCTCGCCAGGACCAACAGGTCGGGGTGCGGCGAGGGATGTGAACACTCCGAGGGATCAAAATGCCAACTAAACTATGGGTAGGCAAACCAAAGGTCGTGACCTTTGTACGGTACGGAACCTTGACCTTACATGCGTGTCCGGCAAGCGCCAGAACAAGTGGGTGTGTTCATCGACTATGTGCCATAGACGTTGACAAAATAGATGGAAACAAATATCAATTCAGTATAGCTTGTTTCAATTGACCTACATTTTAAAGGCGAATGAGTCAAAGCTTTGAGTAAACCGTGTCATATCTAACGTGGGATGATACACCTTTATTGATGCATAAATCCTCCGTTTGAGATGAAACCGTCTGTACTTTCTTCATAATATATTTCCATCATTTTCGTTTGGTGTCAGGTGGAAAAGCGATGTTTCATCGAGGATTGTGGAATTTAAACCCGCAAGCTCTGAATGAATGTCATAGATTATAAACTGCGATTGGGATAATGTTGAGAGATGAAGAACGGTCGATATGGTATTAGGAGACTAAGAAAGCACGAGCGCGTCTACCTCTAGCACTTTTGACATACCTAGTATGGACATGACATATAACGCTGGGTGGTAAATAAATTAATAAATTAATTCAAGTGACATAACCAAGGACATTGCCATTTTGATATTATTAATAGATTTCTTACATGCTCGACAAAAGCAGTCGGAGAGGGGCATTACATCTATCGGGACAGACGCTGTACAGCCTATATCGCTAACTGTTGCAGTTAGGGAGAGTGAGAACGGTATTTGCACTCTGCCATAATTCGCCTGCGCCTTTCCAATGTAGAGTTGGCCGTCTGATATGTAGATACACGTATGCCTGTGTGTATTTTTATATCCTGGTCGGAAGAGTTTTTTTTTAAACTACTCACAGGCGGCTGTGTGGAGTCGGCCAGTGTACGTGGCGGCTGCTATATCTAATGGGGGCCTACACAGGGATGGCCGCGGTATCTGCAGTGTATATAGTGTAAATAGTGAGTAACGTACTACAGTAGATCGGAGTGTCTCAAAGTACGCTGGTTAGTGATAACATTGTGATCTCGTTCAAAGTTACCTAGGCTGGAAGCCAGCCACCCCCGCCATCTTCCCCCTCTGTCACTCTCCCCCTTTTTTACTCGGATATAGAAAGTGATACGGTTAGCCCATGATATATATCCGCTGTAGGTTAGCCTAAGTTGAACGTTGCGTACTGGCGACTACCAGCGGGATGTGGGTATGACACAGAAGGTGCACTTATTGGCCTTGCCGCCTGGGGTCGATAGGTGTGGCACGTGTTATATGGAGCCCTGACACAGCCGACACGTTGCGATTAACGCCTGAGTTATTCCAGATTGACGGGGGTACAAAGTATTAATCTTCAGCCAACTATAACGGACGTGTGCTGCCGGAAACCTTCCTATAACGATTATGCGTGTTGTCGAACCATTCGCAATGGACAGGTGGTCGCTTCATGCAGTGAAGGGCACAATTCCTGTATGACCGCCCAGGCAATGCGAGAGTTACATACATTTATCAGCGTAGATTCTTTTCAGGGTATGATGGCTTTCTTTCATACGTGCTTTCCTGTTGTTGTTTTCGTTATCTCGTAGAAATATAGCCTAATGAGATTTTTGTATTGTTACTTATTACTGACGTATAGATCTTGGTATATGTATATTTATATAATGCGTAGCTATACATGTATGAAATGTACGGCTTCAGGAGTAATAGGGAATAGGAATAATGGTTGTGTTTTGATCTTATTATACCCTGGTTGTTACATCCCAAATTGGAAGACAATCGGCAGAAACTATATTAAGAGAGCCTTTATCAAAAGAAGGAAAAAAGTGAGTAGTATCCGTAGGGTAATGCGCAATCATCGGCTCGTCGTTGATGCGGAGGTGGTACCAAAATAGTGACGGTCGGATTGCGTAATCGACCGATATGGTAAGCCATTGAGAGAATAATGTCGCTGCCGTACTGTACAATAATTCCTTGACTACATCGTTTTGGGGAAGAGTTGTGAATCTTCTGCCGAGGTGTGATGGTTATAACGTACGCCATGAAATATTTACATGGTATATTTACATTGTATATTTACGTGTCGCACGTAGAAAGGCTTCATTTATGTGCGCACGTAATGGTGAGGTGATAACAACTTGTGAACTACCGGTGAACGTTCTCATGGCGTGGACGCTTTTCACCTGCTGTAAATTGGTTTAATCAGTCATGCTGCCTCATGTCTGAACATCTTGTTTTAATGCTGAGATGGTAGTATTCGTGCTATGTATGAACACCATGAGTTCTTAGCTTGACGTTCCCCCGTCTAAATAGCTTGCCTTTTTGCCTGAACCTTGTGTATATAACATGCCAGAAATGCTTCACTTGCCGAGTCGGGTTTGCAAGCGAATGCTTGAGCCCCATGTAATCCCTTCCATGTGGCTTGTCGGATGTGTAATGTAGCGCTCAAGCAATCACCGATTTGCCCGTGACGTCACTTCCGCTGTGCACGTCTTTTTCATTGTAGCATGCAAAATATCCGGAATATGTTTAGTTCGGGAATTCCGGGTGTGTGTACTGATGGCTACCAGGAATGGCGCCCACCGGGACATCCGGTTGTGTGTACTGATGGCTACCAGGAATGGCGCCCACCGGGACATCCGGGTGTGTGTACTGATGGCTACCAGGAATGGCGCCCACCGGGACATCCGGGTGCGTGTACTGATGGCTACCAGGAATGGCGCCCACCGGGACATCCGGGTGTGTGTACTGATGGCTACCAGGAATGGCGCCCACCGGGACATCCGGGTGTGTGTACTGATGGCTACCAGGAATGGCGCCCACCGGGACATCCGGGTGTGTGTACTGATGGCTACCAGGAATGGCGCCCACCGGGACATCCGGGTGTGTGTACTGATGGCTACCAGGAATGGCGCCCACCGGGACATCCGGGTGTGTGTACTGATGGCTACCAGGAATGGCGCCCACCGGGACATCCGGGTGTGTGTACTGATGGCTACCAGGAATGGCGCCCACCGGGACATCCGGGTGTGTGTCGACGTATCCCGGGTTGGTCACGTGCCCTGCTTTCGACAATACTAAACTTCCAAAGCCGAGCGATGCGTTTAGTTTCGTATCACTCCTCGATACTGTGTTTGCTTAGTCGTGACGGTTACAACATGATATTGTAGCTTTCAATCACATGCACAAATCACCAGTAAGTAGTGATTATAACAACCCATTTTGGTGCTTATGGTTGAGATTTCGTCTATGTTTCATCTTGTCCAGATCATGTGATGGTTGCAGAGTCCACAGCCTACTATCTGATAATGATCTTCCATTATTCGTTGTGGATTTCACGCGTAGTCGCTTGTCATTGATGGTGTGGACACTGTCTCGACAGTCGTCGAATTTACTAAATATGTTTACCGGTTTGATTTTGTTACGTATAACATTATCTCTCTCTCTGTATATATATATATGAGAAAGTACGAAGACGACTAGACACCCGGGCTAGACACAACGCGGACCTGTGTGCTGACTGAACTCTTGCCAACTGTGTATATATTGCTCTCTCTTATTATCAACTAAAGCCCTCCATGCCGGCTTCCATATGTAGATCACGTGATGAAGTGATCTCCTCTATACCTGAACTCGCTGTAGAATACCAATAATGACGATGGTAGGTCACTAGGCAATCTTGTTCCGAGAGTTCTTATTGTTAATCGTTGATAGTCGCATTTGAAGTCGTCAAAAGTATTAACGTTGAGAAATTCCTGCATTTTATTGATTAATGAAGAAGCTGGTTTATCGTGGTTATCTCTCGTCCACGTAAAATATGTCGAAGATCAACACTGCTTGACCTTTGACCTTTGTTTATGATATTGCACCTGTTGTTTACTTTGTTACGCTATTTTGTCTTTGTGAATGAACGTGTTCACGGTAGTAAAATGCTTAAACGTTGGATATATTGTGTTTGTTGTTCGCTTTGAATTTTATCACAATCGAAGTTGTTTTCTGCATCTAAAGTTTAATTTGGCCTCCAGCGCTGTTTCCCCATTATCATGGACAATAGGCGTATCGGTCCAGGTCAGCGTGCGGCATGCCGGGCGGGGTGTTCATAAACCCTCTGCACGGGCGGGGTGTTCATAAACCCTCTGCACGGGCGGGGTGTTCATAAACCCTCTGCACGGGCGGGGTGTTCATAAACCCTCTGCACGGGCGGGGTGTTCATAAACCCTCTGCACGGGCGGGGTGTTCATAAACCCTCTGCACGGGCGGGGTGTTCATAAACCCTCTGGACGGGCGGGGTGTTCATAAACCCTCTGGACGGGCGGGGTGTTAATAAACACTCTGCACGGGCGGGGTGTTCATAAACCCTCTGCACGGGCGGGGTGTTCATAAACCCTCTGGACGGGCGGGGTGTTCATAAACCCTCTGCACGGGCGGGGTGTTTATAAACCCTCTGAACGGGCGGGGTGTTCATAAACCCTCTGCACGGGCGGGGTGTTCATAAACCCTCTGCACGGGCGGGGTGTTCATAAACCCTCTGGACGGGCGGGGTGTTCATAAACCCTCTGGACGGGCGGGGTGTTAATAAACACTCTGCACGGGCGGGGTGTTCATAAACCCTCTGCACGGGCGGGGTGTTCATAAACCCTCTGCACGGGCGGGGTGTTTATAAACCCTCTGCACGGGCGGGGTGTTAATAAACACTCTGCACGGGCGGGGTGTTCATAAACCCTCTGCACGGGCGGGGTGTTCATAAACCCTCTGCACGGGCGGGGTGTTCATAAACCCTCTGCACGGAGGGGTGTTCATAAACCCTCTGCACGGGCGGGGTGTTCATAAACCCTCTGCACGGGCGGGGTGTTCATAAACCCTCTGGACGGGCGGGGTGTTCATAAACCCTCTGGACGGGCGGGGTGTTAATAAACACTCTGCACGGGCGGGGTGTTCATAAACCCTCTGCACGGGCGGGGTGTTCATAAACCCTCTGCACGGGCGGGGTGTTTATAAACCCTCTGCACGGGCGGGGTGTTCATAAACCCTCTGCACGGGCGGGGTGTTCATAAACCCTCTGCACGGGCGGGGTGTTCATAAACCCTCTGCACGGGCGGGGTGTTCATAAACCCTCTGCACGGGCGGGGTGTTCATAAACCCTCTGCACGGGCGGGGTGTTCATAAGCCCTCTGCACGGGCGGGGTGTTCATAAACCCTCTGCACGGGCGGGGTGTTCATAAACCCTCTGCACTGGCGGGGTGTTCATAAACCCTCTGCACTGGCGGGGTGTTCATAAACCCTCTGCACGGGCGGGGTGTTCATAAACCCTCTGCACGGGCGGGGTGTTCATAAACCCTCTGCACGGGCGGGGTGTTTATAAACCCTCTGCACGGGCGGGGTGTTTATAAACCCTCTGCACGGGCGGGGTGTTCATAAACCCTCTGCACGGGCGGGGTGTTCATAAACCCTCTGCACGGGCGGGGTGTTCATAAACCCTCTGCACGGGCGGGGTGTTCATAAACCCTCTGCACGGGCGGGGTGTTCATAAACCCTCTGCACGGGCGGGGTGTTCATAAACCCTCTGCACGGGCGGGGTGTTCATAAACCCTCTGCACGGGCGGGGTGTTTATAAACCCTCTGCACGGGCGGGGTGTTTATAAACCCTCTGCACGGGCGGGGTGTTCATAAACCCTCTGCACGGGCGGGGTGTTCATAAACCCTCTGCACGGGCGGGGTGTTCATAAACCCTCTGCACGGGCGGGGTGTTCATAAACCCTCTGCACGGGCGGGGTGTTCATAAACCCTCTGCACGGGCGGGGTGTTTATAAACCCTCTGCACGGGCGGGGTGTTCATAAACCCTCTGCACGGGCGGGGTGTTCATAAACCCTCTGCACGGGCGGGGTGTTCATAAACTCTCTGCACCGGCGGGGTGTTTATAAACCCTCTGCACGGGCGGGGTGTTCATAAACCCTCTGCACGGGCGGGGTGTTCATAAACCCTCTGCACGGGCGGGGTGTTCATAAACTCTCTGCACGGGCGGGTTGTTTATAAACCCTCTGCACGGGCGGGGTGTTCATAAACCCTCTGCACGGGCGGGGTGTTCATAAACCCTCTGCACGGGCGGGGTGTTCATAAACCCTCTGCACGGGCGGGGTGTTCATAAGCCCTCTGCACGGGCGGGGTGTTCATAAACCCTCTGCACGGGCGGGGTGTTCATAAACCCTCTGCACGGGCGGGGTGTTCATAAACCCTCTGCACGGGCGGGGTGTTCATAAACCCTCTGCACGGGCGGGGTGTTCATAAACCCTCTGCACGGGCGGGGTGTTCATAAACCCTCTGCACGGGAGGGGTGTTCATAAACCCTCTGCACGGGCGGGGTGTTCATAAACCCTCTGCACGGGCGGGGTGTTCATAAACCCTCTGCACGGGCGGGGTGTTCATAAACCCTCTGCACGGGCGGGGTGTTCATAAACCCTCTGCACGGGCGGGGTGTTCATAAACCATCTGCACGGGCGGGGTGTTCATAAACCCTCTGCACGGGCGGGGTGTTCATAAACCCTCTGCACGGGCGGGGTGTTCATAAACCCTCTGCACGGGCGGGGTGTTCATAAACCCTCTGCACGGGCGGGGTGTTCATAAACCCTCTGCACGGGCGGGGTGTTCATAAACCCTCTGCACGGGCGGGGTGTTCATAAGCCCTCTGCACGGGCGGGGTGTTCATAAACCCTCTGCACGGGAGGGGTGTTCATAAACCCTCTGCACGGGCGGGGTGTTCATAAACCCTCTGCAACTCACGCATTTAATCTGACAGGTCAACGGAAAACTAGTTTCTGACTGCAATGTAATTTTATCAACCATATCATATCAAAGGCTATATCTACACATGCACATTCCAGAGGCATTACGCATATATATATGTGTTTTCGTTGCAAATTCTCAAAATTTTAAATGAGTTGCATCCTTTGTAATGACCGAACAATGTGGAAACAGGGACAGCCTTGGGTAGTAAACAGCCTGGGGCAGTACACAACCTGGGGCAGTAAACAGCCTGGAGCAGTAAACAGCCTGGGGTAGTAAACAGCCTGGGGGCAGTAAGCAGCCTGGGGCAGTACACAGCCAGGGACAGTAAACAACCTGGGCAGTAAACAGCCTGGGGGCAGTAAACAGCCTGGGACAGTAAACAGCCTGGTGTAGTCAACAGCCTGGGGCAGTAAACAGCCTGGAGCAGTAAACAGCCTGGGGTAGTAAACAGCCTGGGGGCAGTAAACAGCCTGAGGCAGTAAACAGCCAGGGGCAGTAAACAGCCTAGGGCAGTAGATAGCCTGAGGCAGTAAACAGCCTGGGGCAGTAAACAGCCTAGGGCAGTAGACAGCCTGAGGGCAGTAAACAGCCTGGGACAGTAAACAGCCAGGGGCAGTAAACAGCCTGGGGCAGTAAACAGCCAGGGGCAGTAAACAGCCAGGGGCAGTAGACAGTCTGGGGCAGTAAACAGCCAGGGGCAGTAGACAGTCTGGGGCAGTAAACAGCCAGGGGCAGTAAACAGTCAGGGGCAGTAAACAGCCTGGGGCAGTAGACAGCCTGGGGCAGTAAACAGCCTGGGGCAGTAAACAGCCTGGGGCAGTAAACAGCCTGGGGCAGTAGATAGCCTGAGGCAGTAAACAGCCTGGGGCAGTAAACAGCCTAGGGCAGTAGACAGCCTGAGGGCAGTAAACAGCCAGGGGCAGTAAACAGCCTGGGGCAGTAAACAGCCAGGGGCAGTAAACAGCCTAGGGCAGTAGACAGCCTGGGGCAGTAAACAGCCAGGGGCAGTAAACAGCCTGGGGCAGTAAACAGCCTGGGGCAGTAAACAGCCAGGGGCAGTAAACAGCCAGGGGCAGTAGACAGTCTGGGGCAGTAAACAGCCAGGGGCAGTAGACAGTCTGGGGCAGTAAACAGCCTGGGGCAGTAAACAGCCTGGGGCAGTAAACAGCCTGGGGCAGTAGATAGCCTGAGGCAGTAAACAGCCTGGGGCAGTAAACAGCCTAGGGCAGTAGACAGCCTGAGGGCAGTAAACAGCCAGGGGCTGTAAACAGCCAGGGGCTGTAAACAGCCTGGGGCAGTAAACAGCCAGGGGCAGTAAACAGCCTAGAGCAGTAGACAGCCTGGGGCAGTAAACAGCCAGGGGCAGTAAACAGCCTGGGGCAGTAAACAGCCTGGGGCAGTAAACAGCCAGGGGCAGTAAACAGCCAGGGGCAGTAGACAGTCTGGGGCAGTAAACAGCCAGGGGCAGTAGACAGTCTGGGGCAGTAAACAGCCAGGGGCAGTAAACAGCCAGGGGCAGTAAACAGCCTGGGGCAGTAGACAGCCTGGGGCAGTAAACAGCCCGGGGCAGTAAAGAGCCAGGGGCAGTAAACAGCCAGGGGCAGTAAACAGCCTAGGGCAGTAGACAGCCTGGGGCAGTAAACAGTCAGGGGCAGTAAACAGCCTGGGGCAGTAAGCAGCCTGGGGCAGTACACAGCCAGGGACAGTAAACAACCTGGGCAGTAAACAGCCTGGGGGCAGTAAACAGCCTGGGACAGTAAACAGCCTGGTGTAGTCAACAGCCTGGGGCAGTAAACAGCCTGGAGCAGTAAACAGCCTGGGGTAGTAAACAGCCTGGGGGCAGTAAACAGCCTGAGGCAGTAAACAGCCAGGGGCAGTAAACAGCCTAGGGCAGTAGATAGCCTGAGGCAGTAAACAGCCTGGGGCAGTAAACAGCCTAGGGCAGTAGACAGCCTGAGGGCAGTAAACAGCCTGGGACAGTAAACAGCCAGGGGCAGTAAACAGCCTGGGGCAGTAAACAGCCAGGGGCAGTAAACAGCCAGGGGCAGTAGACAGTCTGGGGCAGTAAACAGCCAGGGGCAGTAGACAGTCTGGGGCAGTAAACAGCCAGGGGCAGTAAACAGTCAGGGGCAGTAAACAGCCTGGGGCAGTAGACAGCCTGGGGCAGTAAACAGCCTGGGGCAGTAAACAGCCTGGGGCAGTAAACAGCCTGGGGCAGTAGATAGCCTGAGGCAGTAAACAGCCTGGGGCAGTAAACAGCCTAGGGCAGTAGACAGCCTGAGGGCAGTAAACAGCCAGGGGCAGTAAACAGCCTGGGGCAGTAAACAGCCAGGGGCAGTAAACAGCCTAGGGCAGTAGACAGCCTGGGGCAGTAAACAGCCAGGGGCAGTAAACAGCCTGGGGCAGTAAACAGCCTGGGGCAGTAAACAGCCAGGGGCAGTAAACAGCCAGGGGCAGTAGACAGTCTGGGGCAGTAAACAGCCAGGGGCAGTAGACAGTCTGGGGCAGTAAACAGCCTGGGGCAGTAAACAGCCTGGGGCAGTAAACAGCCTGGGGCAGTAGATAGCCTGAGGCAGTAAACAGCCTGGGGCAGTAAACAGCCTAGGGCAGTAGACAGCCTGAGGGCAGTAAACAGCCAGGGGCTGTAAACAGCCAGGGGCTGTAAACAGCCTGGGGCAGTAAACAGCCAGGGGCAGTAAACAGCCTAGGGCAGTAGACAGCCTGGGGCAGTAAACAGCCAGGGGCAGTAAACAGCCTGGGGCAGTAAACAGCCTGGGGCAGTAAACAGCCAGGGGCAGTAAACAGCCAGGGGCAGTAGACAGTCTGGGGCAGTAAACAGCCAGGGGCAGTAGACAGTCTGGGGCAGTAAACAGCCAGGGGCAGTAAACAGCCAGGGGCAGTAAACAGCCTGGGGCAGTAGACAGCCTGGGGCAGTAAACAGCCCGGGGCAGTAAAGAGCCAGGGGCAGTAAACAGCCAGGGGCAGTAAACAGCCTAGGGCAGTAGACAGCCTGGGGCAGTAAACAGCCAGGGGCAGTAAACAGCCTGGGGCAGTAAACAGCCTGGGGCAGTAAACAGGCAGGGGCAGTAGACAGTCTGGGGCAGTAAACAGCCAGGGGCAGTAGACAGTCTGGGGCAGTAAACAGCCAGGGGCAGTAAACAGCCAGGGGCAGTAAACAGCCTGGGGCAGTAGACAGCCTGGGGCAGTAAACAGCCTGGGGCAGTAAACAGCCTGGGGCAGTAAACAGCCTGGGGCAGTAGATAGCCTGAGGCAGTAAACAGCCTGGGGCAGTAAACAGCCTAGGGCAGTAGACAGCCTGAGGGCAGTAAACAGCCAGGGGCAGTAAACAGCCTGGGGCAGTAAACAGCCAGGGGCAGTAAACAGCCTAGGGCAGTAGACAGCCTGGGGCAGTAAACAGCCAGGGGCAGTAAACAGCCTGGGGCAGTAAACAGCCTGGGGCAGTAAACAGCCAGGGGCAGTAAACAGCCAGGGGCAGTAGACAGTCTGGGGCAGTAAACAGCCAGGGGCAGTAGACAGTCTGGGGCAGTAAACAGCCAGGGGCAGTAAACAGCCTGGGGCAGTAAACAGCCAGGGGCAGTAAACAGCCAGGGGCAGTAGACAGTCTGGGGCAGTAAACAGCCAGGGGCAGTAGACAGTCTGGGGCAGTAAACAGCCAGGGGCAGTAAACAGCCAGGGGCAGTAAACAGCCTGGGGCAGTAGACAGCCTGGGGCAGTAAACAGCCTGGGGCAGTAAAGAGCCAGGGGCAGTAAACAGCCAGGGGCAGTAAACAGCCTAGGGCAGTAGACAGCCTGGGGCAGTAAACAGCCAGGGGCAGTAAACAGCCTGGGGCAGTAAACAGCCTGGGGCAGTAAACAGGCAGGGGCAGTAGACAGTCTGGGGCAGTAAACAGCCAGGGGCAGTAGACAGTCTGGGGCAGTAAACAGCCAGGGGCAGTAAACAGCCAGGGGCAGTAAACAGCCTGGGGCAGTAGACAGCCTGGGGCAGTAAACAGCCTGGGGCAGTAAACAGCCTGGGGCAGTAAACAGCCTGGGGCAGTACACGGGCCGTCATCTTCGTTTGGACTCCACTCCAGTAATACGTGCCTTGGAAGTACATGACGAATGGTAATATGAATAAACGACATGCTAGCGTGTTATCCTTATGGCTGTTCCGAGTACTCCCTCCGTGACTCCAACAACGGTGACTTTAACGTTGTTCTGTGTATAACTGGCTCATGCTGTAAGCCGGTTATACACAGAACATGCTGTGAGCCGGTTATACACAGAACATGCTGTGAGCCGGTTATACACAGAACATGCTGTGAGCCGGTTATACACAGAACATGCTGTGAGCCGGTTATACACAGAACATGCTGTGAGCCGGTTATGCAGGCGGTACGACCTACGGCCATTCAGCACAACGTGCTACCCAAAAGCATGACTGTTTAAGACCTACATGAACGTGTAGATGACTCATTACAAGGCGTGTCGTGTGCTACCACTCCCATTAACCTACGCAATGACGATATTGTTAACAAAATCACGAATTTAGGAGGCATAAGCAACACATTATCCTTCCTACGCGCTTCGAAAAGCATGTGTAACACAAAACCTAAGAGAACAATAGTAACAGACCATCTGAGACACGTGTCTCCGCGACACACCTGTCTCAGCGTACGTGTGCTGCCCAGTGCCGCTGTAACGTGTCTCAGCGTACGTGTGCTGCCCAGTGCCGCTGTAACGTGTCTCAGCGTACGTGTGCTGCCCAGTGCCGCTGTAACGTGTCTCAGCGTACGTGTGCTGCCCAGTGCCGCTGTAACGTGTCTCAGCGTACGTGTGCTGCCCAGTGCCGCTGTAACGTGTCTCAGCGTACGTGTGCTGCCCAGTGCCGCTGTAACGTGTCTCAGCGTACGTGTGCTGCCCAGTGCCGCTGTAACGTGTCTCAGCGTACGTGTGCTGCCCAGTGCCGCTGTAACGTGTCTCAGCGTACGTGTGCTGCCCAGTGCCGCTGTAACGTGTCTCAGCGTACGTGTGCTGCCCAGTGCCGCTGTAACGTGTCTCAGCGTACGTGTGCTGCCCAGTGCCGCTGTAACGTGTCTCAGCGTACGTGTGCTGCCCAGTGCCGCTGTAACGTGTCTCAGCGTACGTGTGCTGCCCAGTGCCGCTGTAACGTGTCTCAGCGTACGTGTGCTGCCCAGTGCCGCTGTAACGTGTCTCAGCGTACGTGTGCTGCCCAGTGCCGCTGTAACGTGTCTCAGCGTACGTGTGCTGCCCAGTGCCGCTGTAACGTGTCTCAGCGTACGTGTGCTGCCCAGTGCCGCTGTAACGTGTCTCAGCGTACGTGTGCTGCCCAGTGCCGCTGTAACGTGTCTCAGCGTACGTGTGCTGCCCAGTGCCGCTGTAACGTGTCTCAGCGTACGTGTGCTGCCCAGTGCCGCTGTAACGTGTCTCAGCGTACGTGTGCTGCCCAGTGCCGCTGTAACGTGTCTCAGCGTACGTGTGCTGCCCAGTGCCGCTGTAACGTGTCTCAGCGTACGTGTGCTGCCCAGTGCCGCTGTAACGTGTCTCAGCGTACGTGTGCTGCCCAGTGCCGCTGTAACGTGTCTCAGCGTACGTGTGCTGCCCAGTGCCGCTGTAACGTGTCTCAGCGTACGTGTGCTGCCCAGTGCCGCTGTAACGTGTCTCAGCGTACGTGTGCTGCCCAGTGCCGCTGTAACGTGTCTCAGCGTACGTGTGCTGCCCAGTGCCGCTGTAATGTCTCAGCGTACGTGTGCTGCCCAGTGCCGCTGTAACGTGTCTCAGCGTACGTGTGCTGCCCAGTGCCGCTGTAACGTGTCTCAGCGTACGTGTGCTGCCCAGTGCCGCTGTAACGTGTCTCAGCGTACGTGTGCTGCCCAGTGCCGCTGTAACGTGTCTCAGCGTACGTGTGCTGCCCAGTGCCGCTGTAACGTGTCTCAGCGTACGTGTGCTGCCCAGTGCCGCTGTAACGTGTCTCAGCGTACGTGTGCTGCCCAGTGCCGCTGTAACGTGTCTCAGCGTACGTGTGCTGCCCAGTGCCGCTGTAATGTCTCAGCGTACGTGTGCTGCCCAGTGCCGCTGTAACGTGTCTCAGCGTACGTGTGCTGCCCAGTGCCGCTGCAACGTGTCTCAGCGTACGTGTGCTGCCCAGTGCCGCTGTAACGTGTCTCAGCGTACGTGTGCTACCCAGTGCCGCTGTAACGTGTCTCAGCGTACGTGTGCTGCCCATTGCTCCTGTAACGTGTCTCAGCGTACGTGTGCTGCCCAGTGCCGCTGTAACGTGTCTCAGCGTTCGTGCGCTGCCCATTGCCCCTGTAACGTGTCTCAGCGTACGTGTGCTGCCCAGTGCCGCTGTAACGTGTCTCAGCGTACGTGTGCTGCCCAGTGCCGCTGTAACGTGTCTCAGCGTACGTGTGCTGCCCAGTGCCGCTGTAATGTCTCAGCGTACGTGTGCTGCCCAGTGCCGCTGTAACGTGTCTCAGCGTACGTGTGCTGCCCAGTGCCGCTGTAACGTGTCTCAGCGTACGTGTGCTGCCCAGTGCCGCTGTAACGTGTCTCAGCGTACGTGTGCTGCCCAGTGCCGCTGTAACGTGTCTCAGCGTACGTGTGCTGCCCAGTGCCGCTGTAACGTGTCTCAGCGTACGTGTGCTGCCCAGTGCCGCTGTAACGTGTCTCAGCGTACGTGTGCTGCCCAGTGCCGCTGTAACCTGTCTCAGCGTACGTGTGCTGCCCAGTGCCCCTGTAACGTGTCTCAGCGTACGTGTGCTGCCCAGTGCCGCTGTAACCTGTCTCAGCGTACGTGTGCTGCCCAGTGCCGCTGTAATGTCTCAGCGTACGTGTGCTGCTCAGTGCCGTTGTAACGTGTCTCAGCGTACGTGTGCTGCCCAGTGCCGCTGTAAATAGGACCAAAAGTCGTCGAGGAACAAAACCAGCGAATATTAAAACTTGAGCCAGAGCCAGTAAACACACATGCAGCTACGGCTTATCTGTGGGATTGGATTGCGTTCAGAGAAGATCTGGCGACAAAACGGCGCAAATACCGATGCACATCTTTTACGAATGTATTATACTTGGCAATACTACGTGCTTGTCTGGTGTCAAACGGCGGAAAGGAGACAACAAGGCGAGGTGATTTCACGCCGAACAAGAGACGGGGTGATTAGGTACAGAGATAATCAAAAGCATGGGCAATAAAATCGGGATCACCTCTACCAACCCCGCCTCCATGAGCCCCTCCCTGCACCCGCCCCTGCGTCCTCCAGGTCCATGCGCCCCACGCCAAGCCGGACATGTATGTGGCCGATCCCAGTCGGTAACCGCGCGACCACTGCGCACGTAGGTCACGATGCTCGTCATTTCCGTTTCCTCATCAAACAGCCAATCGTAAGCCGCCTTTCACTATCCACACCGATCCCATCCCACGCCTAATCAGTGCTGGGTTTTTCGCCATCACATTTGTACGTTAATAAGTTTTACGAAGTGTCGCCTCTCCACTCGGACCCACGCTGCGCGTCACAGTCAAGTCTCACTCAAGGCACAGTCAAGGCTTGGACACCGTGGCGAAGACCGGAAGTGTTCTTGCACGGGGTTACCCACGGTTACCCACCTCCTCATCGACACCAACACGTACGGGGGGTGGGGGGGGGGCACGTACGTATATGGTTGTTAATTCTGACCTGCCTTGTCAATTCTGACTCAACCCGATACAGACATAATAGACATATTTTTTCTGGTCACGCATCGGTAGTTGCGGCTTCACTGACATTTCTAAAAGCGTATTAACTGGCTTGCTCAGCCCCAAACTGATCAAACGCATTCGAATAACTCGTCACTCACGCGGTGGAGCCACCGCTGACCCAGAGGGTCTGAGACTGGGGCATGTAGAATTAATTGGAGATGAGCCACAGACCGACTGATGAGCAAGCGACCGGCTATATTAGCAAGCGAACTGATTGTCTAAACCAGATATATACACGTTTGATTAATAAATTCTGACCTTTATTTCATCGAATGTGTTCTGAAACAGAATAATTTAATGCCGCTAATGCGAACTATTTCTCTCAGCGGATATGTCTTACCCGGTGAATATGACGTCGTTTAACAACAGGTAAGTAGTTCGGCAGAGCTCGGAGGAAGCGGCGGCAGTTTGATTTGAATTTTATGTTTAACTTCACCGTAAGAGACGACCACATTATCTGCCAATGCTTATATTGTGCCTGCTTGTGAATAAAAACATAATTATATACAATCGTATAGACATTTGTAACATTTAAACGTGGATCCAGCCAACCCAATTCTTGGAAACCCCATTTGGGGTTCTCAATCAGGGGTTCGTCGCCTCTGCCCCACATAACCGCCCACCTCACGGTTGACCTCAACGGTGTTTGGGTCACGAATGGTTTTAGAGAGTTGTTTTGATCGAATATCGTATTTTGTATTGTATTAAAAATATCAACATTCCGTTGTCGAATGATCACAATGTAATAGTTAAGAGAAAATATATTTCATAATAACACGGGGTCAGAGTTCAAAACGTTTCACGCCTTTGACCTCAATCGAACTCAAACATATAGTTCGAAAGTAACATGGCTTCTGATTGATAAAACTCGAAAAAGTTCGTCTTGTACGGTAACAGCAGCACAATAAATGCTTAACAGTGGTGTATTTGATGACAAACTGCGAATCTGTTCTATGTTCGAGCTTCGATACTTTGAATGGAAATGAAGTTTTTAGATTTTGAGTTCTAAGGTACACGTGTGTGGTGTATAATAAATAACACATTCACACCTGGCTGCCGTTTTTTGCCTTTTAACACCTACTTCGTATATTGTCTACGTTGTCTACCTTGAATCCTACCTTGCTTAACTGGTAAGCAAGCTGATCTGCAGACCAACAGGTCACGGGTTCGCGCCCTTGCACGTGTATCTGGGGCAGCTAGTTTCCCCGCGCCCCATGTTATTGCCCGTAGATGTATCCTGGCCCAGTTTACCGTGACGTGTGTGCACCAGAGTGGCCAAAAACACCAACATTTCATATAATTTCTGACTTCGTTCTTTCCGTTGTAATAAGAACAGTAAGAAATATATTACTTATGTTGGCTGTGTTTATATATATACCGTGTTTTGAGTAACCAACCCCCCACTGGCGAACCGCTCTCCAGGCAGGCCGTTAACCTGGCCGCTGCAGCCACACGGCGGCCATCCACCGTACAGATGCTAGAGACAACCTTCAGCCCCGGAGCCAAGGTCACGGCCACAAACTAGTTTACGGACGTCGTGCGCCAGCAAAACTCACTGCCGGCTGGTGATGACGTCACAGCTGCTGCGTACGCAAAACCTTCAACCCCGCCGTCAGCCAAGGGCGCGAGGTGTTGGGGGGGGGGAGGGGGTAGCAGGGAGTGGGGGGGGCGGAGCCTGGGGGATGGGGGGAGGGAGTCTTGGGAGCCGTTCGTGTACCTTGTGGCATTTCACGTCCGCGATAAAAACAAGTGGCTCAGTCTATAATAATGCCTGCTGTGGTAGGTTTCTCGCCGGCCCTCTGGCCCCCTCAATCAACCAGCGCGGCTCTTCCCCCGTCCAGTAAGTGAGTGATGGCGGAGGCTGGAGGCCTGCGCGCGAAGTGCCTGGCTGTACGTTGAGCGTCTTACACGTACACTTTCACTTCAGAACATGTAGGTATTGAGTATATGACATGTTCGCTAATTGCCACTTCTTCTCCCTCCTCCTCCCCCTCCCCCTCCCCCTCCCTCCCCCCTTCGTCTACTTCTTCTGCTCAGCCATAAGCTGCAGCGGTAAGAGCGGCGTATCGCGACATAGCGGCGCGGGGTTGTGTACGGCACTCCCCTAGCCGAGGACTTCCTATCAACCTCTGGTCTTGTCACAACATTCATCAGTAATTAACTACCGTTGAGATTTGCTTTTTGCTTTTTGTTAAAATGATTAACCACTGTTGTTAAAATGAAATCAAAGACTTTACATTTTGTTGGTATACGTTCGTCGATGACAATAGCTGCTAGCAACGACAACAGATGGTGCCTCTATGTCTACACTATGCACTCGTGTCCATTCATAATATATTATTAACGAAATAGACTCTATACATAGTTATGCACCTTTCTTTTGTCACTCCCATCTGATCTGCGCAACCCATACTCACCGCAGGGACGTGTGCAGGAATCCTTGAAAGGGGGGGGGGGCGCAACAAAAAGATGACCGGTGGGGGGGCACACTGAATTGTTGCGCCTGGAGGGGGCTCAATGATGACATCTTGCGACCCGGGGGGGGGGGGGCTGAACAAAAAGGCCAGCCTTTTTGACGACCCGGGGGGCACGGAATTTGAAAGGGGGGGCACGTGCTCCCTGTGCCCCCCCCCTCCCTAGACATGCCCATGCACCGTCCGAAAGCCTTCTTGTGTTGCTATATTCTTTACAAAAATAATCTCCATGCAGATACATTTTAAATACAGTCCTGACTATCGTGCGCGTCGAACTTTGCTAAATACTTGTCGACCCGTCCATAAAAGACCCCAAGGCGGGGGGGGGGGGGGGGGGTGGTGGTGGAGGGGACGATTTGTGCTTAAATATGTCACTTTGTATCCCCTATACAAATGAATGTGTTCGGCCTATTATGAAGGCATGGAAGCCTCACATCATTACCTTTGGTTCAAGCCTTGGCCATTCAATACAAATGCTAAAGAAACTTACGGGAATCCTCAACGGTAATGGTGCAGCATGACGCCGGGGGAATCCTCAACGGTAATGGTGCAGCATGACGCCGGGGGAATCCTCAACGGTAATGGTGCAGTATGACGCCGGGGGAATCCTCAACGGTAATGGTGCAGCATGACGCCGGGGGAATCCTCAACGGTAATGGTGCAGCATGACGCCGGGGGAATCCTCAACGGTAATGGTGCAGCATGACGCCGGGGGAATCCTCAACGGTAATGGTGCAGCATGACGCCGGGGGAATCCTCAACGGTAATGGTGCAGCATGACGCCGGGGGAATCCTCAACGGTAATGGTGCAGCATGACGCCGGGGGAATCCTCAACGGTAATGGTGCAGCATGACGCCGGGGGAATCCTCAACGGTAATGGTGCAGCATGACGCCGGGGGAATCCTCAACGGTAATGGTGCAGCATGACGCCGGGGGAATCCTCAACGGTAATGGTGCAGCATGACGCCGGGGGAATCCTCAACGGTAATGGTGCAGTATGACGCCGGGGGAATCCTCAACGGTAATGGTGCAGCATGACGCCGGGGGAATCCTCAACGGTAATGGTGCAGTATGACGCCGGGCAAATCCTGCAGCAGAAATGACTTCAGCAGAACGGAACTGCACGGGAAGCAGTTTACCACAGTTTCTCTCTCCGCCCCCCCCCCCCCCCCCACCGTCCTTGCTCTTCACACTTCAGCCATCTATCTCTTTATATACACTCGCACTTGGTTTAATTTTTATTTTACACCCCACCTCCGACTTTTCCCTGCCCGCCTGCACCTTACAAGACCCTCCCCCCCCACCCTCCCGGTCCCTTACCCCTCCCTCTCACCCCCCGCCCTGCCCCTCCCCCTGATGCGCATGATGGTAGACGATGAAGGGCAATGCCCTCCCCCAGTTGGTCAGCCGCCCGCCGGTATTCAGTCTTTTTACACCACGGTTCTCTCAATAATAATCTGTCCAGTAGTAGTGCAAGCCGCACGGCGACGGTTGTTATTCCGCACTTCATCTTCTGCTTCTCATCAGCGTCCGTGATTTTTCGCACCGCCACATCCGTTCAAATCAACCAGCTTCTGCATCCCACAGATCCTGACCCCCTACCTCGCCACGCACCTCTTACACCCCCTCCCCGTCTGCCCCTCCCCCCCCCCCCACCTCACCCATCGATTGCCACGCTTCTTCTCATACATGTCCCCCTACACCCACGACCCTCCCCCTCCCACTCCCCACCTACCACCACGACCCTCTCCCTCCCACTCCCCACCTCGCCGACCGAAACAGCCTTAGCCAAGTTGTTGTCATCGAGCAGAGTTGCAGACTTCCTCCTTCATCGTCCAGGATGCTGTCCACTACCCACCCCACCTCACCCATCCACCCATGCACGCTCCAGACCCTGCCAGCGCTTAATTAGCCTTGTCAGACCACCTCTGCTTTTCTTCTCCCACAGTTTATTCCCCCCCCCCCTCCCACACCAAACGACCCACCTCATCCTTCACCCCATCGTCCATCGATAAAGCTATTCTTTATTATAAACATATATTCCATTATTCTTTATATAAAAAAACAAATTATTGACATCAGAAATTATGTTTTTTATTTCCAGAATTCAAAATTTGATATCAAGAATTCAAATTTTAATACACAGAATTCAAATTTTGATATACAAAATTCAATTTGTTTTATCAATAATGCAACTAATATCCAGAATTTATGTTCAAATAATTCACTGAACAAGCAGTACTACCATCACGTCACTGAACAAGCAGTACTGCCATCACGTCACTGAACAAGTAGTATTGCCATCACGTCACCATCACGTCACTGAACAAGCAGTACTGCCATCACGTCACTGAACAAGCAGTATTGCCATCACGTCACTGAACAAGTAGTATTGCCATCACGTCACTGAACAAACAGAACTGCCATCACGTCACTGAACAAGCAGTATTGCCATCACGTCACTGAACAAGCAGTACTACCATCACATCACTGAACAAACAGTACGGCCATCACGTCACTGAACAAGCAGTATTGCCATCACGTCACTGAACAAGCAGTACTACTATCACGTCACTGAACAAACAGTACAGCCATCACGTCACTGAACAAGCAGTACTGCCATCACGTCACTGAACAAACAGTATTGCCATCACGTCACTGAACAAGTAGTATTGCCATCAGGTCACTGAACAAACAGTACTGCCATCACGTCACTGAACAAGCAGTATTGCCATCACGTCACTGAACAAACAGTACTGCCATCACGTCACTGAACAAGCCGTGATATCATCACGTCACTGAACAAGCAGTGCTGCCATCACGTCACTGAACAAGCAGTACTGCCATCACGTCACTGAACAAACAGTACTGCCATCACGTCACTGAACAAGCAGTACTACCATCACGTCACTGAACAAGCAGTACTGCCATCACGTAACTGAACAAACAGTACTGCAATCACGTCACTGAACAAACAGTATTGCCATCACGTCACTGAACAAGCAGTACTACCATCACGTCACTGAACAAGCAGTACTGCCATCACGTAACTGAACAAACAGTACTGCAATCACGTCACTGAACAAGCAGTACTGCCATCACGTCACTGAACAAGCAGTACTACCATCACGTCACTGAACAAGCAGTACTGCCATCACGTCACTGAACAAGCCGTGCTATCATCACGTCACTGAACAAGCAGTACTGCCATCACGTCACTGAACAAGCCGTGCTATCATCACGTCACTGAACAAGCCGTGCTATCATCACGTCACTGAACAAGCAGTACTGCCATCACGTCACTGAACAAGCCGTGCTATCATCACGTCACTGAACAAGCAGTACTGCCATCACGTCACTGAACAAGTAGTACTGACATCACCTCACTGAACAAGCAGTACTGCCATCACGTCACTGAACAAGCCGTGCTATCATCAGGTCACTGAACAAGCAGTACTGCCATCACGTCACTGAACAAGCAGTTCTGCCATCACGTCACTGAACAAGCAGTACTGTCATCACGTCACTGAACAAGCAGTACTGTCATCACGTCACTGAACAAGCAGTGCTGCCATCACGCCACTGAACAAGCAGTACTGCCATCACGTCACTGAACAAGCAGTACTGCCATCACGTCATTGAACAAGCAGTACTACCATCACCTCACTGAACAAGCCGTGCTATCATCACGCCACTAAACAAGGAGGACTGCCATCACGTCACTGAACAAGCAGTGTTACTATCACGTCACTGAACAAAGAGTACTGCCATCACGTCAGTTAACAAACAGTACTACCATCACGTCACTGAACAAGCCGTGCTATCATCACGCCACTGAACAGGCAGTACTACCATCATGTCACTGAACAAGCCGTGCTATCATCACGTCACTGAACAAGCAGTATTGCCATCACGTCACTGAACAAGCAGTACTACTATCACGTCACTGAACAAAGAGTACTGCCATCACGTCACTGAACAAGCAGTACTGCCATCATGTCACTGAACAAGCAGTACTACTATCACGTCACTGAACAAAGAGTACTGCCATCACGTCACTGAACAAACAGTACTACCATCACGCCACTGAACAGGCAGTACTACCATCACGTCACTGAACAAGCAGTATTGCCATCACGTCACTGAACAAACAGTACTGCCATCACGTCACTGAACAAAGCGTACTGCCATCACGTCACTGAACAAGCAGTACTGCCATCACGTCACTGAACAAGCCGTGCTATCATCACGTCACTGAACAAGCAGTACGGCCAGCACGTCACTGAACAAACAGTACTGCCATCACGTCACTGAACAAGTAGTACTGCCATCACGTCACTGAACAAGCAGTATTGCCATCAGCTCACTGAACAAACAGTACTGCCATCACGTCACTGAACAAACAGTACTGCCATCACGTCACTGAACAAGCAGTACTGCCATCACGTCACTGAACAAGTAGTACTGCCATCACGTCACTGAACAAGCCGTGCTATCATCACGCCACTGAACAAGCAGTACTGCCATCACGTCACTGAACAAGCAGTACTACCATCACGTCACTGAACAAGCAGTATTGCCATCACGTCACTGAACAAACAGTACTGCCATCACGTCACTGAACAAACAGTATTGCCATCACGTCACTGAACAAGCAGTATTGCCATCACGTCACTGAACAAGCAGTACTGCCATTACGTCACTGAACAAACAGTACTGCCATCACGTCACTAAACAAACAGTATTGCCATCACGTCACTGAACAAGCAGTATTGCCATCACGTCACTGAACAAGCAGTATTGCCATCAGCTCACTGAACAAGCAGTACTGCCATCACGTCACTGAACAAACAGTATTGCCATCACGTCACTGAACAAACAGTACTACCATCACGTCACTGAACAAGCAGTACTGCCATCACGTCACTGAACAAGCAGTACTGCCATCACGTCACTGAACAAGCAGTACTGCCATCACCTCATTAAACAAGCCGTGCTACCATCACGCCACTGAACAGGCAGTACTACCATCACGTCACTGAACAAACCGTGCTATCATCACGTCACTGAACAAGCAGTACTGCCATCACGTCACTGAACAAGCAGTACTGCCATCACCTCATTGAACAAGCCGTGCTATCATCACGCCACTGAACAGGCAGTACTACCATCACGTCACTGAACAAACCGTGCTATCATCACGTCACTGAACAAGCAGTACTGCCATCACGTCACTGAACAAGCCGTGCTATCATCACGCCACTGAACAAGCCGTGCTATCATCACGTCACTGAACAAGCAGTATTGCCATCACGTCACTGAACAAGCAGTACTACCATCACGTCACTGAACAAGCAGTACTACCATCACGTCACTGAACAAGCAGTACTACCATCACGTCACTGAACAAGCAGTACTGCCATCACGTCACTGAACAAGCAGTACTGCCATTACGTCACTGAACAAGCAGTACTGCCATCACGTCACTGAACAAGCAGTACTGCCATTACGTCACTGAACAAGCAGTACTGCCATCACGTCACTGAACAAGCAGTACTACCATCACGTCACTGAACAAGCAATACTGCCATCACGTCACTGAACAAGCAGTACTGCCATTACGTCACTGAACAAGCAGTACTGCCATCACGTCACTGAACAAGCAGTACTGCCATCACGTCACTGAACAAGCAGTACTGCCATCACGTCACTGAACAAGCAGTACTACCATCACGTCACTGAACAAGCAGTACTGCCATCACGTTCCTGAACAAGCAGTATTGCCATCACGTCACTGAAGAAGCAGTACTGCCATTACGTCACTGAACAAGCAGTACTGCCATCACGTCACTGAACAAGCAGTACTGCCATCACGTCACTGAACAAGCCGTGCTATCATCACGCCACTGAACAAGCAGTACTGCCATCAGGTCAGTGAACAAGCCGTGCTATCATCACGTCACTGAACAAGCCGTGCTATCATCACGTCACTGAACAAACAGTACTGCCATCACGTCACTGAACAAGCAGTACTGCCATCACGTCACTGAACAAGCAGTACTGCCATCACGTCACTGAACAAGCAGTACTACCATCACGTCACTGAACAAGCAGTACTGCCATCACGTTCCTGAACAAGCAGTATTGCCATCACGTCACTGAAGAAGCAGTACTGCCATTACGTCACTGAACAAGCAGTACTGCCATCACGTCACTGAACAAGCAGTACTGCCATCACGTCACTGAACAAGCCGTGCTATCATCACGCCACTGAACAAGCAGTACTGCCATCACGTCACTGAACAAGCCGTGCTATCACCACGTCACTGAACAACCAGGCCTGCCATCACGTCACTGAACAAGCCGTGCTATCATCACGTCACTAAACAAGCCGTGCTATCATCACGTCACTGAACAAACAGTACTGCCATCACGTCAATGAACAAGCCGTGCTATCATCACGCCACTGCACAAAGAATACTGCCATCACGTCACTGAACAAGCAGTACTGCCATCACGTCACTGAACAAAGAGTACTGCCATCACGTCACTGAACAAACAGTGCTACCATCCCCTCACTGAACAAGCCGTGCTATCATCACGTCACTGAACAAGCAGGACTGCCATCACGTCACTGAACAAGCAGTACTGCCATCACGTCACTGAACAAGCAGTACTGCCATCACGTCACTGAACAAAGAGTATTGCCATCACGTCACTGAACAAGCAGTACTGCCATCACGTCACTGAACAAGCAGTACTACCATCACGTCACTGAACAAGCAGTACTGCCATCACGTCACTGAACAAACAGTACTGCAATCACGTCACTGAACAAGCAGTACTGCCATCACGTCACTGAACAAGCAGTATTGCCATCACGTCACTGAACAAGCAGTACTGCCATCACGTCACTGAACAAGCCGTGCTATCATCACGTCACTGAACAAGCAGTACTGCCATCACGTCACTGAACAAGCCGTGCTATCATCACGTCACTGAACAAGCCGTGCTATCATCACGCCACTAAACAAGGAGGACTGCCATCACGTCACTGAACAAGCAGTGTTACTATCACGTCACTGAACAAAGAGTACTGCCATCACGTCAGTTAACAAACAGTACTACCATCACGTCACTGAACAAGCCGTGCTATCATCACGCCACTGAACAGGCAGTACTACCATCATGTCACTGAACAAGCCGTGCTATCATCACGTCACTGAACAAGCAGTATTGCCATCACGTCACTGAACAAGCAGTACTACTATCACGTCACTGAACAAAGAGTACTGCCATCACGTCACTGAACAAGCAGTACTGCCATCATGTCACTGAACAAGCAGTACTACCATCACGTCACTGAACAAAGAGTACTGCCATCACGTCACTGAACAAACAGTACTACCATCACGCCACTGAACAGGCAGTACTACCATCACGTCACTGAACAAGCAGTATTGCCATCACGTCACTGAACAAACAGTACTGCCATCACGTCACTGAACAAAGCGTACTGCCATCACGTCACTGAACAAGCAGTACTGCCATCACGTCACTGAACAAGCCGTGCTATCATCACGTCACTGAACAAGCAGTACGGCCAGCACGTCACTGAACAAACAGTACTGCCATCACGTCACTGAACAAGTAGTACTGCCATCACGTCACTGAACAAGCAGTATTGCCATCAGCTCACTGAACAAACAGTACTGCCATCACGTCACTGAACAAACAGTACTGCCATCACGTCACTGAACAAGCAGTACTGCCATCACGTCACTGAACAAGTAGTACTGCCATCACGTCACTGAACAAGCCGTGCTATCATCACGCCACTGAACAAGCAGTACTGCCATCACGTCACTGAACAAGCAGTACTACCATCACGTCACTGAACAAGCAGTATTGCCATCACGTCACTGAACAAACAGTACTGCCATCACGTCACTGAACAAACAGTATTGCCATCACGTCACTGAACAAGCAGTATTGCCATCACGTCACTGAACAAGCAGTACTGCCATTACGTCACTGAACAAACAGTACTGCCATCACGTCACTAAACAAACAGTATTGCCATCACGTCACTGAACAAGCAGTATTGCCATCACGTCACTGAACAAGCAGTATTGCCATCAGCTCACTGAACAAGCAGTACTGCCATCACGTCACTGAACAAACAGTATTGCCATCACGTCACTGAACAAACAGTACTACCATCACGTCACTGAACAAGCAGTACTGCCATCACGTCACTGAACAAGCAGTACTGCCATCACGTCACTGAACAAGCAGTACTGCCATCACCTCATTAAACAAGCCGTGCTACCATCACGCCACTGAACAGGCAGTACTACCATCACGTCACTGAACAAACCGTGCTATCATCACGTCACTGAACAAGCAGTACTGCCATCACGTCACTGAACAAGCAGTACTGCCATCACCTCATTGAACAAGCCGTGCTATCATCACGCCACTGAACAGGCAGTACTACCATCACGTCACTGAACAAACCGTGCTATCATCACGTCACTGAACAAGCAGTACTGCCATCACGTCACTGAACAAGCCGTGCTATCATCACGCCACTGAACAAGCCGTGCTATCATCACGTCACTGAACAAGCAGTATTGCCATCACGTCACTGAACAAGCAGTACTACCATCACGTCACTGAACAAGCAGTACTACCATCACGTCACTGAACAAGCAGTACTACCATCACGTCACTGAACAAGCAGTACTGCCATCACGTCACTGAACAAGCAGTACTGCCATTACGTCACTGAACAAGCAGTACTGCCATCACGTCACTGAACAAGCAGTACTGCCATTACGTCACTGAACAAGCAGTACTGCCATCACGTCACTGAACAAGCAGTACTACCATCACGTCACTGAACAAGCAATACTGCCATCACGTCACTGAACAAGCAGTACTGCCATTACGTCACTGAACAAGCAGTACTGCCATCACGTCACTGAACAAGCAGTACTGCCATCACGTCACTGAACAAGCAGTACTGCCATCACGTCACTGAACAAGCAGTACTACCATCACGTCACTGAACAAGCAGTACTGCCATCACGTTCCTGAACAAGCAGTATTGCCATCACGTCACTGAAGAAGCAGTACTGCCATTACGTCACTGAACAAGCAGTACTGCCATCACGTCACTGAACAAGCAGTACTGCCATCACGTCACTGAACAAGCCGTGCTATCATCACGCCACTGAACAAGCAGTACTGCCATCAGGTCACTGAACAAGCCGTGCTATCATCACGTCACTGAACAAGCCGTGCTATCATCACGTCACTGAACAAACAGTACTGCCATCACGTCACTGAACAAGCAGTACTGCCATCACGTCACTGAACAAGCAGTACTGCCATCACGTCACTGAACAAGCAGTACTACCATCACGTCACTGAACAAGCAGTACTGCCATCACGTTCCTGAACAAGCAGTATTGCCATCACGTCACTGAAGAAGCAGTACTGCCATTACGTCACTGAACAAGCAGTACTGCCATCACGTCACTGAACAAGCAGTACTGCCATCACGTCACTGAACAAGCCGTGCTATCATCACGCCACTGAACAAGCAGTACTGCCATCACGTCACTGAACAAGCCGTGCTATCACCACGTCACTGAACAACCAGGCCTGCCATCACGTCACTGAACAAGCCGTGCTATCATCACGTCACTAAACAAGCCGTGCTATCATCACGTCACTGAACAAACAGTACTGCCATCACGTCAATGAACAAGCCGTGCTATCATCACGCCACTGCACAAAGAATACTGCCATCACGTCACTGAACAAGCAGTACTGCCATCACGTCACTGAACAAAGAGTACTGCCATCACGTCACTGAACAAACAGTGCTACCATCCCCTCACTGAACAAGCCGTGCTATCATCACGTCACTGAACAAGCAGGACTGCCATCACGTCACTGAACAAGCAGTACTGCCATCACGTCACTGAACAAGCAGTACTGCCATCACGTCACTGAACAAAGAGTATTGCCATCACGTCACTGAACAAGCAGTACTGCCATCACGTCACTGAACAAGCAGTACTACCATCACGTCACTGAACAAGCAGTACTGCCATCACGTCACTGAACAAACAGTACTGCAATCACGTCACTGAACAAGCAGTACTGCCATCACGTCACTGAACAAGCAGTACTACCATCACGTCACTGAACAAGCAGTACTGCCATCACGTCACTGAACAAGCCGTGCTATCATCACGTCACTGAACAAGCAGTACTGCCATCACGTCACTGAACAAGCCGTGCTATCATCACGTCACTGAACAAGCCGTGCTATCATCACGTCACTGAACAAGCAGTACTGCCATCACGTCACTGAACAAGCCGTGCTATCATCACGTCACTGAACAAGCAGTACTGCCATCACGTCACTGAACAAGTAGTACTGACATCACCTCACTGAACAAGCAGTACTGCCATCACGTCACTGAACAAGCCGTGCTATCATCAGGTCACTGAACAAGCAGTACTGCCATCACGTCACTGAACAAGCAGTTCTGCCATCACGTCACTGAACAAGCAGTACTGTCATCACGTCACTGAACAAGCAGTACTGTCATCACGTCACTGAACAAGCAGTGCTGCCATCACGCCACTGAACAAGCAGTACTGCCATCACGTCACTGAACAAGCAGTACTGCCATCACGTCATTGAACAAGCAGTACTACCATCACCTCACTGAACAAGCCGTGCTATCATCACGCCACTAAACAAGGAGGACTGCCATCACGTCACTGAACAAGCAGTGTTACTATCACGTCACTGAACAAAGAGTACTGCCATCACGTCAGTTAACAAACAGTACTACCATCACGTCACTGAACAAGCCGTGCTATCATCACGCCACTGAACAGGCAGTACTACCATCATGTCACTGAACAAGCCGTGCTATCATCACGTCACTGAACAAGCAGTATTGCCATCACGTCACTGAACAAGCAGTACTACTATCACGTCACTGAACAAAGAGTACTGCCATCACGTCACTGAACAAGCAGTACTGCCATCATGTCACTGAACAAGCAGTACTACTATCACGTCACTGAACAAAGAGTACTGCCATCACGTCACTGAACAAACAGTACTACCATCACGCCACTGAACAGGCAGTACTACCATCACGTCACTGAACAAGCAGTATTGCCATCACGTCACTGAACAAACAGTACTGCCATCACGTCACTGAACAAAGCGTACTGCCATCACGTCACTGAACAAGCAGTACTGCCATCACGTCACTGAACAAGCCGTGCTATCATCACGTCACTGAACAAGCAGTACGGCCAGCACGTCACTGAACAAACAGTACTGCCATCACGTCACTGAACAAGTAGTACTGCCATCACGTCACTGAACAAGCAGTATTGCCATCAGCTCACTGAACAAACAGTACTGCCATCACGTCACTGAACAAACAGTACTGCCATCACGTCACTGAACAAGCAGTACTGCCATCACGTCACTGAACAAGTAGTACTGCCATCACGTCACTGAACAAGCCGTGCTATCATCACGCCACTGAACAAGCAGTACTGCCATCACGTCACTGAACAAGCAGTACTACCATCACGTCACTGAACAAGCAGTATTGCCATCACGTCACTGAACAAACAGTACTGCCATCACGTCACTGAACAAACAGTATTGCCATCACGTCACTGAACAAGCAGTATTGCCATCACGTCACTGAACAAGCAGTACTGCCATTACGTCACTGAACAAACAGTACTGCCATCACGTCACTAAACAAACAGTATTGCCATCACGTCACTGAACAAGCAGTATTGCCATCACGTCACTGAACAAGCAGTATTGCCATCAGCTCACTGAACAAGCAGTACTGCCATCACGTCACTGAACAAACAGTATTGCCATCACGTCACTGAACAAACAGTACTACCATCACGTCACTGAACAAGCAGTACTGCCATCACGTCACTGAACAAGCAGTACTGCCATCACGTCACTGAACAAGCAGTACTGCCATCACCTCATTAAACAAGCCGTGCTACCATCACGCCACTGAACAGGCAGTACTACCATCACGTCACTGAACAAACCGTGCTATCATCACGTCACTGAACAAGCAGTACTGCCATCACGTCACTGAACAAGCAGTACTGCCATCACCTCATTGAACAAGCCGTGCTATCATCACGCCACTGAACAGGCAGTACTACCATCACGTCACTGAACAAACCGTGCTATCATCACGTCACTGAACAAGCAGTACTGCCATCACGTCACTGAACAAGCCGTGCTATCATCACGCCACTGAACAAGCCGTGCTATCATCACGTCACTGAACAAGCAGTATTGCCATCACGTCACTGAACAAGCAGTACTACCATCACGTCACTGAACAAGCAGTACTACCATCACGTCACTGAACAAGCAGTACTACCATCACGTCACTGAACAAGCAGTACTGCCATCACGTCACTGAACAAGCAGTACTGCCATTACGTCACTGAACAAGCAGTACTGCCATCACGTCACTGAACAAGCAGTACTGCCATTACGTCACTGAACAAGCAGTACTGCCATCACGTCACTGAACAAGCAGTACTACCATCACGTCACTGAACAAGCAATACTGCCATCACGTCACTGAACAAGCAGTACTGCCATTACGTCACTGAACAAGCAGTACTGCCATCACGTCACTGAACAAGCAGTACTGCCATCACGTCACTGAACAAGCAGTACTGCCATCACGTCACTGAACAAGCAGTACTACCATCACGTCACTGAACAAGCAGTACTGCCATCACGTTCCTGAACAAGCAGTATTGCCATCACGTCACTGAAGAAGCAGTACTGCCATTACGTCACTGAACAAGCAGTACTGCCATCACGTCACTGAACAAGCAGTACTGCCATCACGTCACTGAACAAGCCGTGCTATCATCACGCCACTGAACAAGCAGTACTGCCATCAGGTCACTGAACAAGCCGTGCTATCATCACGTCACTGAACAAGCCGTGCTATCATCACGTCACTGAACAAACAGTACTGCCATCACGTCACTGAACAAGCAGTACTGCCATCACGTCACTGAACAAGCAGTACTGCCATCACGTCACTGAACAAGCAGTACTACCATCACGTCACTGAACAAGCAGTACTGCCATCACGTTCCTGAACAAGCAGTATTGCCATCACGTCACTGAAGAAGCAGTACTGCCATTACGTCACTGAACAAGCAGTACTGCCATCACGTCACTGAACAAGCAGTACTGCCATCACGTCACTGAACAAGCCGTGCTATCATCACGCCACTGAACAAGCAGTACTGCCATCACGTCACTGAACAAGCCGTGCTATCACCACGTCACTGAACAACCAGGCCTGCCATCACGTCACTGAACAAGCCGTGCTATCATCACGTCACTAAACAAGCCGTGCTATCATCACGTCACTGAACAAACAGTACTGCCATCACGTCAATGAACAAGCCGTGCTATCATCACGCCACTGCACAAAGAATACTGCCATCACGTCACTGAACAAGCAGTACTGCCATCACGTCACTGAACAAAGAGTACTGCCATCACGTCACTGAACAAACAGTGCTACCATCCCCTCACTGAACAAGCCGTGCTATCATCACGTCACTGAACAAGCAGGACTGCCATCACGTCACTGAACAAGCAGTACTGCCATCACGTCACTGAACAAGCAGTACTGCCATCACGTCACTGAACAAAGAGTATTGCCATCACGTCACTGAACAAGCAGTACTGCCATCACGTCACTGAGCAAAGAGTATTGCCATCACGTCACTGAACAAGCAGTACTGCCATCACGTCACTGAACAAGCCGTGCTATCATCACGCCACTGAACAGGCAGTACTGCCATCACGTCACTGAACAAGCCGTGCTATCATCACGCCACTGAACAAGCCGTGCTATCATCACGTCACTGAACAAGCAGTGCTGCCATCACGTCACTGAACAAGCCGTGCTATCATCACGCCACTGAACAAGCAGTACTGCCATCACGTCACTGAACAAGTCGTGCTATCATCACGTCACTGAACAGGCAGTACTGCCATCACGCCACTGAACAAGCAGTACTGCAATCACGTCACTGAACAAACAGTACTGCCATCACGTCACTGAACAAGCGGTACTGCCATCAGGTCACTGAACAAGCAGTACTACTATCACGTCACTGAACAAGCAGTACTGCCATCACGTCACTGAACAAGCAGTACTGCCATAACGTCACTGGACAAGCAGTACTACCATCACGTCACTGAACAAGCAATACTGCCATCACGTCACTGAACAAGCAGTACTGCCATCACGTCACTGAACAAGCAGTACTGCCATCACGTCACTGAACAAGCAGTACTGCCATCACGTCACTGAACAAGCCGTGCTATCATCACGTCACTGAACAAGCAGTACTGCCATCACGTCACTGAACCAGCAGTACTGCCATCACGTCACTGCACAAGCAGTACTGCCATCACGTCACTGAACAAGCTGTGCTATCATCACGTCACTGAACAAGCAGTACTGCCATTACGTCACTGAACAAGCCGTGCTATCATCACGTCACTGAACAAGCAGTACTGCCATCACGTCACTGAACAAGCAGTACTGCCATCACGACACTGCACAAGCAGTACTGCCATCACGTCACTGAACAAGCTGTGCTATCATCACGTCACTGAACAAGCAGTACTGCCATCACGTCACTGAACAAGCAGTACTGCCATAACGTCACTGAACAAGCAGTACTACCATCACGTCACTGAACAAGCAATACTGCCATCACGTCACTGAACAAGCAGTACTGCCATCACGTCACTGAACAAGCAGTACTGCCATCACGTCACTGAACAAGCAGTACTGCCATCACGTCACTGAACAAGCCGTGCTATCATCACGTCACTGAACAAGCAGTACTGCCATCACGTCACTGAACAAGCAGTACTGCCATCACGTCACTGCACAAGCAGTACTGCCATCACGTCACTGAACAAGCTGTGCTATCATCACGTCACTGAACAAGCAGTACTGCCATCACGTCAATGAACAAGCCGTGCTATCATCACGTCACTGAACAAGCAGTACTGCCATCACGTCACTGAACAAGCAGTACTGCCATCACGTCACTGAACAAGCCGTGCTATCATCACGTCACTGAACAAGCAGTACTGCCATCACGTCACTGAACAAGCCGTGCTATCATCACGTCACTGAACAAGCAGTACTGCCATCACGTCACTGAACAAGCAGTACTGCCATCACGTCACTGCACAAGCAGTACTGCCATCACGTCACTGAACAAGCTGTGCTATCATCACGTCACTGAACAAGCAGTACTGCCATTACGTCACTGAACAAGCCGTGCTATCATCACGTCACTGAACAAGCAGTACTGCCATCACGTCACTGAACAAGCAGTACTGCCATCACGTCACTGAACAAGCCGTGCTATCATCACGTCACTGAACAAGCAGTACTGCCATTACGTCACTGAACAAGCCGTGCTATCATCACGTCACTGAACAAGCAGTACTGCCATCACGTCACTGAACAAGCAGTACTGCCATCACGTCACTGAACAAGCCGTGCTATCATCACGTCACTGAACAAGCAGTACTGCCATCACGTCACTGAACAAGCAGTACTGCCATCACGTCACTGCACAAGCAGTACTGCCATCACGTCACGGAACAAGCTGTGCTATCATCACGTCACTGAACAAGCAGTACTGCCATTACGTCACTGAACAAGCCGTGCTATCATCACGTCACTGAACAAGCAGTACTGCCATCACGTCAATGAACAAGCCGTGCTATCATCACGTCACTGAACAAGCAGTACTGCCATCACGTCACTGAACAAGCAGTACTGCCATCACGTCACTGAACAAGCAGTACTGCCATCACGTCACTGAACAAGCTGTGCTATCATCACGTCACTGAACAAGCAGTACTGCCATCACGTCACTGAACAAGCCGTGCTATCATCACGTCACTGAACAAGCAGTACTGCCATTACGTCACTGAACAAGCCGTGCTATCATCACGTCACTGAACAAGCAGTACTGCCATCACGTCACTGAACAAGCCGTGCTATCATCACGTCACTGAACAAGCAGTACTGCCATCACGTCACTGAACAAGCCGTGCTATCATCACGTCACTGGATAAGCAGTACTGCCATCACGTCACTGAACAAGCAGTACTGCCATCACGTCACTGAACAAGCAGTACTACCATCACGTCACTGAACAAGCCGTGCTATCATCACGTCACTGAACAAGCAGTACTGCCATCACGTCACTGAACAAGCCGTGCTATCATCACGTCACTGAACAAGCAGTACTGCCATCACGTCACTGAACAAGCCGTGCTATCATCACGTCACTGAACAAGCCGTGCTATCATCACGTCACTGAACAAGCAGTACTCCCATCCCCTCACTGAACAAGCCGTGCTATCAGCACGCCACTGAACAGGCAGTACTACCATCACGTCACTGAACAAGCCGTGCTATCATCACGTCACTGAACAAGCCGTGCTATCATCACGCCACTGAACAAGCAGTACTGCAATCACGTCACTGAACAATCAGTCCTGCCATCACGTCACTGAACAAGCAGTACTACTATCACGTCACAGAACAAAGAGCACTGCCATCACGTCACTGAACAAACAGTACTACCATCCCCTCACTGAACAAGCCGTGCTATCATCACGTCACTGAACAAGCAGTACTGCTATCACGTCACTGAAGAAGCAGTACTGCCTTCAGGCCACTGAGCCGTACTGCCATCACGTCACTGAACAAGCCGTGCTATCATCACGTCACTGAACAAGCAGTACTGCCGTCACGTCACTGAACAAGCCGTGCTATCATCACGTCACTGAACAAGCAGTACTGCCATCAGGTCACTGAACAAACAGTACTGCCATCACGTCACTGAACAAACAGTACTGCCATTACGTCACTGAACAAGCAGTATTGCCATCACGTCACTGAACAAACAGTACTGCCATCACGTCACTGAACAAGCCGTGCTATCATCACGTCACTGAACAAGCAGAACTGCCATCACGTCACTGAACAAGCAGTATTGCCATCACGTCTCTGAAGAAGCAGTACTGCCATCACGTCACTGAACAAGCAGTACTGCCATCACGTCACTGAACAAGCAGTCCTGCCATCACGTCACTGAACAAGCCGTGCTATCATCACGTCACTGAACAAGCAGTACTGCCATCACGTCACTGAACAAGCAGTACTGCCATCACGTCACTGAACAAAGAGTACTGCCATCACGTCACTGAACAAACAGTACTACCATCCCCTCACTGAACAAGCCGTGCTATTATCACGTCACTGAACAAACAGTACTACCATCACGTCACTGAACAAGCCGTGCTATTATCACGTCACTGAACAAACAGTACTGCCATCACGTCACTGAACAAGCAGTACTGGCATCACGTCACTGAACAAGCCGTGCTATTCACGTCACTGAACAAACAGTACTGCCATCACGTCACTGAACAAGCAGTACTGCCATCACGTCACTGAACAAGCAGTACTACCATCCCCTCACTGAACAAGCCGTACTATTATCACGTCACTGAACAAACAGTACTGCCATCACGTCACTGAACAAAGAGTACTGCCATCACGTCACTGAACAAACAGTACTACCATCCCCTCACTGAACAAGCCGTGCCATTATCACGTCACTGAACAAACAGTACTGCCATCACGTCACTGAACAAGCCGTGCTACCAACACGCCACTGAACAAACAGTACTGCCATCACGTCACTGAACAAGCCGTGCTACCAACACGTCACTGAACAAACAGTACTGCCATCACGTCACTGAACAAAGAGTACTGCCATCACGTCACTGAACAAGCAGTACTACCATCCCCTCACTGAACAAGCCGTGCTATTATCACGCCACTGAACAAACAGTACTGCCATCACGTCACTGAACAAGCCGTGCTATTATCACGTCACTGAACAAACAGTACTGCCATCACGTCACTGAACAAGCAGTACTACCATCCCCTCACTGAACAAGCCGTGCTATTATCACGTCACTGAACAAACAGTACTGCCATCACGTCACTGAACAAGCAGTACTACCATCACCTCATTGAACAAGCCGTGCTATTATCACGCCACTGAACAAACAGTACTGCCATCACGTCACTGAACAAGCCGTGCTATTATCACGTCACTGAACAAACAGTACTGCCATCACGTCACTGAACAAGCAGTACTACCATCCCCTCACTGAACAAGCCGTGCTATTATCACGTCACTGAACAAACAGTACTGCCATCACGTCACTGAACAAGCAGTACTACCATCACCTCATTGAACAAGCCGTGCTATCATCACGCCACTTAACAAGCAGGACTGCCATCACGTCACTGAACAAGCAGTACTGCCATCACGTCACTGAACAAGCAGTACTGCCATCACGTCACTGAACAAAGAGTACTGCCATCACGTCACTGAACAAACAGTACTACCATCCCCTCACTGAACAAGCCGTGCTATCATCACGTCACTGAACAAGCAGTACTGCCATCACGTCACTGAACAAAGAGTACTACCATCTCCTCACTGAACAAGCCGTGCTATTATCACGTCACTGAACAAGCCGTGCTATTATCACGTCACTGAACAAGCCGTGCTATCATCACGCCACTGAACAAACAGTACTGCCATCACGTCACTGAACAAGCAGTACTACCATCCCCTCACTGAACAAGCAGTACTACCATCCCCTCACTGAACAAGCCGTGCTATTATCACGTCACTGAACAAGCCGTGCTATTATCACGTCACTGAACAAGCCGTGCTATTATCACGTCACTGAACAAGCAGTACTGCCATCACATCACTGAACAAGCAGTACTGCCATCACGTCACTGAACAAGCAGTACTGCCATCACGTCACTGAACAAAGAGTACTGCCATCACGTCACTGAACAAACAGTACTACCATCACCTCATTGAACAAGCCGTGCTATCATCACGCCACTTAACAAGCAGGACTGCCATCACGTCACTGAACAAGCAGTACTGCCATCACGTCACTGAACAAGCAGTACTGCCATCACGTCACTGAACAAAGAGTACTGCCATCACGTCACTGAACAAACAGTACTACCATCCCCTCACTGAACAAGCCGTGCTATCATCACGTCACTGAACAAGCAGTACTGCCATCACGTCACTGAACAAAGAGTACTACCATCTCCTCACTGAACAAGCCGTGCTATTATCACGTCACTGAACAAGCCGTTGCTATTATCACGTCACTGAACAAGCCGTGCTATCATCACGCCACTGAACAAACAGTACTGCCATCACGTCACTGAACAAGCAGTACTACCATCCCCTCACTGAACAAGCAGTACTACCATCCCCTCACTGAACAAGCCGTGCTATTATCACGTCACTGAACAAGCCGTGCTATTATCACGTCACTGAACAAGCCGTGCTATTATCACGTCACTGAACAAGCAGTACTGCCATCACATCACTGAACAAGCAGTACTGCCATCACGTCACTGAACAAGCAGTACTGCCATCACGTCACTGAACAAAGAGTACTGCCATCACGTCACTGAACAAACAGTACTACCATCCCCTCACGGAACATGCCGTGCTATCATCACGTCACTGAACAAGCAGTACCGCCATCACGTCACTAAACAAGCAGTATTGCCATCACGTCACTGAACAAGCAGTACTGCCATCACGTCACTGAACAAGCAGTACTGCCATCACGTCACTGAACAACCAGTACTGCCATCACGTCACTGAACAAGCAGTACTGCCATCACGTCACTGAACAAAGAGTACTGCCATCACGTCACTGAACAAACAGTGCTACCATCCCCTCACTGAACAAGCCGTGCTATCATCACGTCACTGAACAAGCAGGACTGCCATCACGTCACTGAACAAGCAGTACTGCCATCACGTCACTGAACAAAGAGTACTGCCATCACGTCACTGAACAAACAGTGCTACCATCCCCTCACTGAACAAGCCGTGCTATCATCACGTCACTGAACAAGCAGGACTGCCATCACGTCACTGAACAAGCAGTACTGCCATCACGTCACTGAACAAGCCGTGCTATTATCACGTCACTGAACAAACAGTACTGCCATCACGTCACTGAACAAGCAGTACTGCCATCACGTCACTGAACAAAGAGTACTGCCATCACGTCACTGAACAAACAGTGCTACCATCCCCTCACTGAACAAGCCGTGCTATCATCACGTCACTGAACAACCAGTACTGCCATCACGTCACTGAACAAGCAGTACTGCCATCACGTCACTGAACAAAGAGTACTGCCATCACGTCACTGAACAAACAGTGCTACCATCCCCTCACTGAACAAGCCGTGCTATCATCACGTCACTGAACAAGCAGGACTGCCATCACGTCACTGAACAAGCAGTACTGCCATCACGTCACTGAACAAGCCGTGCTATTATCACGTCACTGAACAAACAGTACTGCCATCACGTCACTGAACAAGCAGTACTGCCATCACGTCACTGAACAAAGAGTACTGCCATCACGTCACTGAACAAACAGTGCTACCATCCCCTCACTGAACAAGCCGTGCTATCATCACGCCACTGAACAAGCAGGACTGCCATCACGTCACTGAACAAGCAGTACTGCCATCACGTCACTGAACAAGCCGTGCTATTATCACGTCACTGAACAACCAGTACTGCCATCACGTCACTGAACAAGCAGTACTGCCATCACGTCACTGAACAAAGAGTACTGCCATCACGTCACTGAACAAACAGTGCTACCATCCCCTCACTGAACAAGCCGTGCTATCATCACGTCACTGAACAAGCAGGACTGCCATCACGTCACTGAACAAGCAGTACTGCCATCACGTCACTGAACAAGCCGTGCTATTATCACGTCACTGAACAACCAGTACTGCCATCACGTCACTGAACAAGCAGTACTGCCATCACGTCACTGAACAAAGAGTACTGCCATCACGTCACTGAACAAACAGTGCTACCATCCCCTCACTGAACAAGCCGTGCTATTATCACGTCACTGAACAACCAGTACTGCCATCACGTCACTGAACAAGCAGTACTGCCATCACGTCACTGAACAAAGAGTACTGCCATCACGTCACTGAACAAACAGTGCTACCATCCCCTCACTGAACAAGCCGTGCTATCATCACGCCACTGAACAAGCAGGACTGCCATCACGTCACTGAACAAGCAGTACTGCCATCACGTCACTGAACAAGCCGTGCTATTATCACGTCACTGAACAAACAGTACTGCCATCACGTCACTGAACAAGCAGTACTACCATCCCCTCACTGAACAAGCCGTGCTATTATCACGTCACTGAACAAACAGTACTGCCATCACGTCACTGAACAAGCAGTACTGCCATCACGTCACTGAACAAGCAGTACAACCATCCCCTCACTGAACAAGCCGTGCTATTATCACGTCACTGAACAAACAGTACTGCCATCACGTCACTGAACAAAGAGTACTGCCATCACGTCACTGAACAAATAGTACTACCATCCCCTCACTGAACAAGCCGTGCTATTATCACGCCACTGCACAAACAGTACTGCCATCACGTCACTGAGCAAGCCGTGCTATTATCACGTCACTGAACAAACAGTACTGCTATCACGTCACTGAACAAGCAGTACTACCATCCCCTCCCTGAACAAGCCGTGCTATTATCACGTCACTGAACAAACAGTACTGCCATCACGTCACTGAACAAGCAGTATTGCCATCACGTCACTGAACAAGCAGTACTGCCATCACGTCACTGAACAAGCAGTACTGCCATCACGTCACTGAACAAAGAGTACTGCCATCACGTCACTGAACAAACAGTGCTACCATCCCCTCACTGAACAAGCCGTGCTATCATCACGTCACTGAACAAGCAGGACTGCCATCACGTCACTGAACAAGCAGTACTGCCATCACGTCACTGAACAAGCAGTACTGCCATCACGTCACTGAACAAAGAGTATTGCCATCACGTCACTGAACAAGCAGTACTGCCATCACGTCACTGAACAAAGAGTATTGCCATCACGTCACTGAACAAGCAGTACTGCCATCACGTCACTGAACAAGCCGTGCTATTATCACGTCACTGAACAAACAGTACTGCCATCACGTCACTGAACAAGCAGTACTGCCATCACGTCACTGAACAAGCAGCACTACCATCCCCTCACTAAACAAGCCGTGCTATTATCACGTCACTGAACAAACAGTACTGCCATCACGTCACTGAACAAAGAGTACTGCCATCACGTCACTGAACAAACAGTACTACCATCCCCTCACTGAACAAGCCGTGCTATTATCACGTCACTGAACAAACAGTACTGCCATCACGTCACTGAACAAAGAGTACTGCCATCACGTCACTGAACAAACAGTACTACCATCCCCTCACTGAACAAGCCGTGCTATTATCACGTCACTGAACAAGCCGTGCTATTATCACGTCACTGAACAAGCAGTATTGCCATCACGTCACTGAACAAGCAGTATTGCCATCACGTCACTGAACAAGCAGTATTGCCATCACGTCACTGAACAAACAGTACTGCCATCACGTCACTGAACAAGCAGTATTGTCATCACGTCACTGAACAAACAGTACTGCCATCACGTCACTGAACAAGCAGTATTGCCATCACGTCACTGAACAAGCAGTACTACCATCACGTCACTGAACAAGCAGTATTGCCATCACGTCACTGAACAAGCAGTATTGCCATCACGTCACTGAACAAACAGTACTGCCATCACGTCACTGAACAAGCAGTATTGCCATCACGTCACTGAACAAGCAGTGCTGCCATCACGTCACTGAACAAGCAGTATTGCCATCACGTCACTGAACAAGCAGTACTGCCATCACGTCACTGAACAAGCAGTATTGCCATCAGGTCACTGAACAAGCAGTACTGCCATCACGTCACTGAACAAACAGTACTGCCATCACGTCACTGAACAAGCAGTATTGCCATCACGTCACTGAACAAGCAGTATTGCCCTCACGTCACTGAACAAGGAGTATTGCCATCACGTCACTGAACAAGCAGTATTGCCATCACGTCACTGAACAAGCAGTATTGCCATCACATCACTGAACAAGCAGTACTACCATCACGTCACTGAACAAACAGTACTGCCAGCACGTCACTGAACAAGCAGTATTGCCATCACGTCACTGAACAAGCAGTATTGCCCTCACGTCACTGAACAAGGAGTATTGCCATCACGTCACTGAACAAGCAGTATTGCCATCACGTCATTGAACAAGCAGTATTGCCATCACGTCACTGAACAAGCACTACTACCATCACGTCACTGAACAAGCAGTACTGCCATCACGTCACTGAACAAGCAGTACTGCCATCACGTCACTGAACAAGCCCCCGTTTTTCACGGCGCAAATCCGCTCGGTCGGGGTGTTTTAACGCCAAATTTCGCTCTATAGTGGTATCTTTCTCATTACAAATATCCGCTATCTAAGGTATCAAGGCACCCGCGTGACCTCCCCCTCCCCGTCAGATTTGTATATTAGTGCCCCCCCCCACCCTTAATACCCCCCCCCCTTCATACGGGTGGGGGGGGGGGGCGTCGGAAAGTCGAAATCTTACGATTGACAGGGGCGTTCCGTTAAGACGGGGTTCAGGTTCAGGTATATAGGCGGGTCCAGTTCATCCAGACGGCTTGCCCCCCCCCACCCCCCCCAACTACACACACACGTACTTGTATCCGTCACTGAGACACTAAATGTAGGTCGCGTATGTGAAAACTATCTGATAGTGAATAGGACAAGACAAGACGAGCAAGTGTTGATGGAGAGTGAATGGGCGAGGTCAGCATTGCTACATGAACGGCACCGGCTGCCGTATCCACATCCTCAAGCTGTAACCACGTGGACACGTCAACCACATAGGGACTGGTAGCACAATGTGAGGCTCTGGCCCATGTCCCATGTCACTGGCCCATGTCCCATGTCACTGGCCCATGTCACTCTGTAGATAAAGGGGACAGACTCGCGGCTTGTTATCCTTGGCTTTCCCATAGTTCTCTCTTTTTTCTTGTTCTTTGTGCAGGTGATTGCCAGCGGGGTGAGGGGAAAGGGGGGTAGGGGTGGGGGGACGAGGCCCACGTCCTTTGTGGGGAGTGGGGAATGGGCGCACGGTGAGGGTGGGGGGGGGGGGGCGGGCATTGAGGCGTCTTGAAGTACATCTTCTCATTGGCACCCAAAGAAATTATCTTGAAGCAAATGAAAAGAGGTGTGAGGTTGACATAGAAGTTCGTGAAAGACTTCGCCACATTTCTTTCGTTACGGACATCACACAGGTGACAAGTAGGATCTAAACCATTGGCAGACCCACATATTTAAAGACGACGACTGGTCTCTATGTTGGGTACCATACAGCAAGCCGCATACACCCCTCTACCGTGGTGCACCATACAGCCCTCTACCGTGGTGCACCATACATCCCTCTACCGTGGTGCACCATACACCTCTCTACCGTGGTGCACCATACACCCCTCTACCGTGGTGGACCATACAGCCCTCTACCGTGGTGGACCATACAGCCCTCTACCGTGGTGGACCATACAGCCCTCTACCGTGGTGCACCATACACCTCTCTACCGTGGTGCACCATACAGCCCTCTACCGTGGTGGACCATACAGCCCTCTACCGTGGTGCACCATACACCCCTCTACCGTGGTGCACCATACACCCCTCTACCGTGGTGCACCATGCAGCCCTCTACCGTGGTGCACCATACACCTCTCTACCGTGAGGCACCATACAGCCCTCTACCGTGGTGCACCATACACCCCCCTACCGTGGTGGACCATACAGCCCTCTACCGTGGTGGACCATACAGCCCTCTACCGCGGTGCACCATACAGCCCTCTACCGTGGTGCACCATACACCTCTCTACCGTGGTGCACCATACACCCCTCTACCGTGGTGCACCATACACCTCTCTACCGTGAGGCACCATACAGCCCTCTACCATGGTGCACCATACAGCCCTCTACCGTGGTGCACCATACACCCCCCTACCGTGGTGGACCATACAGCCCTCTACCGTGGTGGACCATACAGCCCTCTACCGCGGTGCACCATACAGCCCTCTACCGTGGTGCACCATACAGCCCTCTACCGTGGTGCACCATACACCCCCCTACCGTGGTGCACCATACACCCCTCTACCGTGGTGCACCATACACCTCTCTACCGTGAGGCACCATACAGCCCTCTACCATGGTGCACCATACAGCCCTCTACCGTGGTGCACCATACACCCCCCCTACCGTGGTGGACCATACAGCCCTCTACCGTGGTGGACCATACAGCCCTCTACCGCGGTGCACCATACAGCCCTCTACCGTGGTGCACCATACAGCCCTCTACCGTGGTGCACCATACACCCCCCTACCGTGGTGGACCATACAGCCCTCTACCGTGGTGGACCATACAGCCCTCTACCGTGGTGCACCATACAGCCCTCTACCGCGGTGCACCATACAGCCCTCTACCGTGGTGCACCATACAGCCCTCTACCTACCGTGGTGCACCATACAGCCCTCTACCGTGGTGGACCATACACCCCTCTACCGTGGTGCACCATACACCCCTCTACCATGGGGCACCATACACCCCTCTACCGTGGTGCACCATACAGCCCTCTACCGTGGTGCACCATACAGCCCTCTACCGTGGTGCACCATACACCCCTCTACCGTGAGGCACCATACAGCCCTCTACCGTGGTGCACCATACAGCCCTCTACCGTGGTGCACCATACACCCCTCTACCGTGGTGCACCATACAGCCCTCTACCGTGGTGCACCATACACCCCTCTACCGTGAGGCACCATACAGCCCTCTACCGTGGTGCACCATACACCCCTCTACCGTGGTGCACCATACACCCCTCTACCGTGGTGCACCATACACCCCTCTACCGTGGTGCACCATACACCCCTCTACCGTGGTGCACCATACACCCCTCTACCGTGAGGCACCATACAGCCCTCTACCGTGGTGCACCATACAGCCCTCTACCGTGGTGCACATTACAGCCCTCTACCGTGGCGCACCATACAGCCCTCTACCATGGTGCACCATGCAGCCCTCTACCGTGGTGCACCATACAACCCTCTACCATGGTGCACCATACAGCCCTCTACCGTGGTGCACCATACAGCCCTCTACCGTGGTGCACCATACACCCCTCTACCGTGGTGCACCATACACCCCTCTACCGTGGTGCACCATACAGCCCTCTACCGTGGTGCACCATACACCCCTCTACCCTGGGGCACCATACAGCCCTCTACCGCGGTGCACCATGCAGCCCTCTACCATGGTGCACCATACAGCCCTCTACCGTGGTGCACCATACAGCCCTCTACCGTGGGGCACCATACACCCCTCTACCGTGGTGCACCATACACCCCTCTACCCTGGGGCACCATACAGCCCTCTACCGTGGTGCACCATGCAGCCCTCTACCGTGGTGCACCATACAGCCCTCTACCGTGGTGCACCATACACCCCTCTACCGTGGTGCACCATACACCCCTCTACCGTGGTGCACCATACACCCCTCTACCGTGGTGCACCATACAGCCCTCTACCGTGGTGCACCATACACCCCTCTACCGTGGTGCACCATACAGCCCTCTACCGTGGTGCACCATACAGCCCTCTACCGTGGTGCACCATACAGCCCTCTACCATGGTGCACCATACAGCCCTCTACCGTGGTGCACCATACAGCCCTCTACCGTGGTGCACCATACACCCCTCTACCGTGGTGCACCATACACCCCTCTACCGTGGTGCACCATACACCCCTCTACCGTGGTGCACCATACAGCCCTCTACCGTGGTGCACCATACACCCCTCTACCCTGGGGCACCATACACCCTCTACCGTGGTGCACCATACAGCCCTCTACCGTGATGCACCATACAGCCCTCTACCGTGGTGCGCCATACAGCCCTCTACCGTGGTGCACCATACAGCCCTCTACCGTGGTGCACCATACACCCCTCTACCGTGGTGCACCATACACCCCTCTACCGTGGTGCACCATACAGCTCTCTACCGTGGTGCACCATACAGCCCTCTACCGTGGTGCACCATACAGCCCTCTACGGTGGTGCACCATACACCCCTCTACCGTGGTGCACCATACAGCCCTCTACCGTGGTGCACCATACACCCCTCTACCCTGGGGCAGCATACACCCTCTACCGTGGTGCACCATACAGCCCTCTACCGTGATGCACCATACAGCCCTCTATCGTGGTGCGCCATACAGCCCTCTACCGTGGTGCACCATACAGCCCTCTACCGTGGTGCACCATACACCCCTCTACCGTGGTGGACCATACACCCCTCTACCGTGGTGGACCATACACCCCTCTACCGTGGTGGACCATACACCTCTCTACCGTGGTGCACCATACAGCCCTCTACCGTGGTGCACCATACAGCCCTCTACCGTGGTGCACCATACAGCCCTCTACCGTGGTGCACCATACACCCCTCTACCGTGGTGCACCATACAGCCCTCTACCGTGGTGCACCATACAGCCCTCTACCGTGGTGCACCATACACCCCTCTACCGTGGTGCACCATACAGCCCTCTACCGTGGTGCACCATACACCCCTCTACCCTGGGGCACCATACACCCTCTACCGTGGTGCACCATACAGCCCTCTACCGTGATGCACCATACAGCCCTCTACCATGGTGCACCATACAGCCCTCTACCGTGGTGCACCATACACCCCTCTACCGTGGTGCACCATACAGCCCTCTACCGTGGTGCACCATACACCCCTCTACCGTGGTGCACCATACACCCTCTACCGTGGTGCACCATACAGCCCTCTACCGTGATGCACCATACAGCCCTCTACCGTGGTGCACCATGCAGCCCTCTACCGTGGTGCACCATACAGCCCTCTACCGTGGTGCACCATACACCCCTCTACCGTGGTGCACCATACACCCCTCTACCGTGGTGCACCATACACCCCTCTACCGTGGTGCACCATACAGCCCTCTACCGTGGTGCACCATACACCCCTCTACCGTGGTGCATCATACACCCTCTACCGTGGTGCACCATACAGCCCTCTACCGTGGTGCACCATACAGCCCTCTACCGTGGTGCACCATACACCCCTCTACCGTGGTGCATCATACACCCTCTACCGTGGTGCACCATACAGCCCTCTACCGTGGTGCGCCATACAGCCCTCTACCGTGGTGCACCATACAGCCCTCTACCGTGGTGCACCATACACCCCTCTACCGTGGTGCACCATACAGTCCTGTACCGTGGTGCACCATACTCCCCTCTACCCTGGGACAGCATACACCCTCTACCGTGGTGCACCATACAGCCCTCTACCGTGATGCACCATACAGCCCTCTACCGTGGTGCGCCATACAGCCCTCTACCGTGGTGCACCATACAGCCCTCTACCGTGGTGCACCATACACCCCTCTACCGTGGTGCACCATACAGCTCTCTACCGTGGTGCACCATACACCACTCTACCGTGGTGGACCATACAGCCCTCTACCGTGGTGCACCATACAGCCCTCTACCGTGGTGCGCCATACAGCCCTCTACCGTGGTGCGCCATACAGCCCTCTACCGTGGTGCACCATACAGCCCTCTACCGTGGTGCACCATACAGCCCTCTACCGTGGTGCACCATACACCCCTCTACCGTGGTGCACCATACAGCTCTCTACCGTGGTGCACCATACAGCCCTCTACCGTGGTGCACCATACAGCCCTCTACCGTGGTGCACCATACACCCCTCTACCGTGGTGCACCATACAGCCCTCTACCGTGGTGCACCATACAGCCCTCTACCGTGGTGCACCATACACCCCTCTACCGTGGTGGACCATACAGCCCTCTACCGTGGTGCACCATACAGCCCTCTACCGTGGTGCACCATACACCCCTCTACCGTGGTGCACCATGCAGCCCTCTACCGTGGTGCACCATACAGCCCTCTACCGTGGTGCACCATACAGCCCTCTACCGTGGTGCACCATACACCCCTCTACCGTGGTGCACCATACAGCCCTCTACCGTGGTGCACCATACAGCCCTCTACCGTGATGCACCATACACCCCTCTACCGTGGTGCACCATACAGCCCTCTACCGTGGTGCACCATACACCCCTCTACCGTGCACCCCTCTACCGTGGTGCACCATACAGCCCTCTACCGTGGTGCACCATACACCCCTCTACCGTGGTGGACCATACAGCCCTCTACCGTGGTGCACCATACACCCCTCTACCGTAGTGCACCATACACCCCTCTACCGTGGTGCACCATACAGCCCTCTACCGTGGTGCACCATACACCCCTCTACCGTGGTGCACCATGCAGCCCTCTACCGTGGTGCACCATACAGCCCTCTACCGTGGTGCACCATACAGCCCTCTACCGTGGTGCACCATACACCCCTCTACCGTGGTGCACCATACAGCCCTCTACCGTGGTGCACCATACAGCCCTCTACCGTGGTGCACCATACACCCCTCTACCGTGGTGCACCATACAGCCCTCTACCGTGGTGCACCATACACCCCTCTACCGTGGTGCACCATACAGCCCTCTACCGTGGTGCACCATACACCCCTCTACCGTGGTGGACCATACAGCCCTCTACCGTGGTGCACCATACAGCCCTCTACCGTGGTGCACCATACACCCCTCTACCGTGGTGCACCATGCAGCCCTCTACCGTGGTGCACCATACAGCCCTCTACCGTGGTGCACCATACAGCCCTCTACCGTGGTGCACCATACACCCCTCTACCGTGGTGCACCATACAGCCCTCTACCGTGGTGCACCATACACCCCTCTACCGTGGTGCACCATACAGCCCTCTACCGTGGTGCACCATACACCCCTCTACCGTGGTGCACCATGCACCCCTCTACCGTGGTGCACCATACAGCCCTCTACCGTGGTGCACCATACACCCCTCTACCGTGGTGCACCATACAGCCCTCTACCGTGGTGCACCATACAGCCCTCTACCGTGGTGCACCATACACCCCTCTACCGTGGTGCACCATACAGCCCTCTACCGTGGTGCACCATACAGCCCTCTACCGTGGTGCACCATACACCCCTCTACCGTGGTGCACCATACAGCCCTCTACCGTGGTGCACCATACAGCCCTCTACCGTGGTGCACCATACACCCCTCTACCGTGGTGCACCATACAGCCCTCTACCGTGGTGCACCATACACCCCTCTACCGTGGTGCACCATGCACCCCTCTACCGTGGTGCACCATACAGCCCTCTACCGTGGTGCACCATACACCCCTCTACCGTGGTGCACCATACACCCCTCTACCCTGGGGCACCATACACCCTCTACCGTGGTGCACCATACAGCCCTCTACCGTGATGCACCATACAGCCCTCTACCATGGTGCACCATACAGCCCTCTACCGTGGTGCACCATACACCCCTCTACCGTGGTGCACCATACAGTCCTCTACCGTGGTGCACCATACACCCCTCTACCGTGGTGCACCATACACCCCTCTACCGTGGTGCACCATACACCCCTCTACCATGGGGCACCATACACCCCTCTACCGTGGTGCACCATACAGCCCTCTACCGTGGTGCACCATACAGCCCTCTACCGTGGTGCACCATACACCCCTCTACCGTGAGGCACCATACAGCCCTCTACCGTGGTGCACCATACAGCCCTCTACCGTGGTGCACCATACACCCCTCTACCGTGGTGCACCATACAGCCCTCTACCGTGGTGCACCATACACCCCTCTACCGTGAGGCACCATACAGCCCTCTACCGTGGTGCACCATACACCCCTCTACCGTGGTGCACCATACACCCCTCTACCGTGGTGCACCATACACCCCTCTACCGTGGTGCACCATACACCCCTCTACCGTGGTGCACCATACACCCCTCTACCGTGAGGCACCATACAGCCCTCTACCGTGGTGCACCATACAGCCCTCTACCGTGGTGCACATTACAGCCCTCTACCGTGGCGCACCATACAGCCCTCTACCATGGTGCACCATGCAGCCCTCTACCGTGGTGCACCATACAACCCTCTACCATGGTGCACCATACAGCCCTCTACCGTGGTGCACCATACAGCCCTCTACCGTGGTGCACCATACACCCCTCTACCGTGGTGCACCATACACCCCTCTACCGTGGTGCACCATACAGCCCTCTACCGTGGTGCACCATACACCCCTCTACCCTGGGGCACCATACAGCCCTCTACCGCGGTGCACCATGCAGCCCTCTACCATGGTGCACCATACAGCCCTCTACCGTGGTGCACCATACAGCCCTCTACCGTGGGGCACCATACACCCCTCTACCGTGGTGCACCATACACCCCTCTACCCTGGGGCACCATACAGCCCTCTACCGTGGTGCACCATGCAGCCCTCTACCGTGGTGCACCATACAGCCCTCTACCGTGGTGCACCATACAGCCCTCTACCGTGGTGCACCATACACCCCTCTACCGTGGTGCACCATACAGCCCTCTACCGTGGTGCACCATACACCCCTCTACCGTGGTGCACCATACAGCCCTCTACCGTGGTGCACCATACACCCCTCTACCGTGGTGGACCATACAGCCCTCTACCGTGGTGCACCATACAGCCCTCTACCGTGGTGGACCATACACCCCTCTACCGTGGTGCACCATGCAGCCCTCTACCGTGGTGCACCATACAGCCCTCTACCGTGGTGCACCATACAGCCCTCTACCGTGGTGCACCATACACCCCTCTACCGTGGTGCACCATACAGCCCTCTACCGTGGTGCACCATACACCCCTCTACCGTGGTGCACCATACAGCCCTCTACCGTGGTGCACCATACACCCCTCTACCGTGGTGCACCATGCACCCCTCTACCGTGGTGCACCATACAGCCCTCTACCGTGGTGCACCATACACCCCTCTACCGTGGTGCACCATACAACCCTCTACCGTGGTGCACCATACAGCCCTCTACCGTGGTGCACCATACACCCCTCTACCGTGGTGCACCATACAGCCCTCTACCGTGGTGCACCATACAGCCCTCTACCGTGGTGCACCATACACCCCTCTACCGTGGTGCACCATACAGCCCTCTACCGTGGTGCACCATACAGCCCTCTACCCTGGTGCACCATACACCCCTCTACCGTGGTGCACCATACAGCCCTCTACCGTGGTGCACCATACACCCCTCTACCGTGGTGCACCATGCACCCCTCTACCGTGGTGCACCATACAGCCCTCTACCGTGGTGCACCATACACCCCTCTACCGTGGTGCACCATACACCCCTCTACCCTGGGGCACCATACACCCTCTACCGTGGTGCACCATACAGCCCTCTACCGTGATGCACCATACAGCCCTCTACCATGGTGCACCATACAGCCCTCTACCGTGGTGCACCATACACCCCTCTACCGTGGTGCACCATACAGTCCTCTACCGTGGTGCACCATACACCCCTCTACCGTGGTGCACCATACACCCCTCTACCGTGGTGCACCATACACCCCTCTACCATGGGGCACCATACACCCCTCTACCGTGGTGCACCATACAGCCCTCTACCGTGGTGCACCATACAGCCCTCTACCGTGGTGCACCATACACCCCTCTACCGTGAGGCACCATACAGCCCTCTACCGTGGTGCACCATACAGCCCTCTACCGTGGTGCACCATACACCCCTCTACCGTGGTGCACCATACAGCCCTCTACCGTGGTGCACCATACACCCCTCTACCGTGAGGCACCATACAGCCCTCTACCGTGGTGCACCATACACCCCTCTACCGTGGTGCACCATACACCCCTCTACCGTGGTGCACCATACACCCCTCTACCGTGGTGCACCATACACCCCTCTACCGTGGTGCACCATACACCCCTCTACCGTGAGGCACCATACAGCCCTCTACCGTGGTGCACCATACAGCCCTCTACCGTGGTGCACATTACAGCCCTCTACCGTGGCGCACCATACAGCCCTCTACCATGGTGCACCATGCAGCCCTCTACCGTGGTGCACCATACAACCCTCTACCATGGTGCACCATACAGCCCTCTACCGTGGTGCACCATACAGCCCTCTACCGTGGTGCACCATACACCCCTCTACCGTGGTGCACCATACACCCCTCTACCGTGGTGCACCATACAGCCCTCTACCGTGGTGCACCATACACCCCTCTACCCTGGGGCACCATACAGCCCTCTACCGCGGTGCACCATGCAGCCCTCTACCATGGTGCACCATACAGCCCTCTACCGTGGTGCACCATACAGCCCTCTACCGTGGGGCACCATACACCCCTCTACCGTGGTGCACCATACACCCCTCTACCCTGGGGCACCATACAGCCCTCTACCGTGGTGCACCATGCAGCCCTCTACCGTGGTGCACCATACAGCCCTCTACCGTGGTGCACCATACACCCCTCTACCGTGGTGCACCATACACCCCTCTACCGTGGTGCACCATACACCCCTCTACCGTGGTGCACCATACAGCCCTCTACCGTGGTGCACCATACACCCCTCTACCGTGGTGCACCATACAGCCCTCTACCGTGGTGCACCATACAGCCCTCTACCGTGGTGCACCATACAGCCCTCTACCATGGTGCACCATACAGCCCTCTACCGTGGTGCACCATACAGCCCTCTACCGTGGTGCACCATACACCCCTCTACCGTGGTGCACCATACACCCCTCTACCGTGGTGCACCATACACCCCTCTACCGTGGTGCACCATACAGCCCTCTACCGTGGTGCACCATACACCCCTCTACCCTGGGGCACCATACACCCTCTACCGTGGTGCACCATACAGCCCTCTACCGTGATGCACCATACAGCCCTCTACCGTGGTGCGCCATACAGCCCTCTACCGTGGTGCACCATACAGCCCTCTACCGTGGTGCACCATACACCCCTCTACCGTGGTGCACCATACACCCCTCTACCGTGGTGCACCATACAGCTCTCTACCGTGGTGCACCATACAGCCCTCTACCGTGGTGCACCATACAGCCCTCTACGGTGGTGCACCATACACCCCTCTACCGTGGTGCACCATACAGCCCTCTACCGTGGTGCACCATACACCCCTCTACCCTGGGGCAGCATACACCCTCTACCGTGGTGCACCATACAGCCCTCTACCGTGATGCACCATACAGCCCTCTATCGTGGTGCGCCATACAGCCCTCTACCGTGGTGCACCATACAGCCCTCTACCGTGGTGCACCATACACCCCTCTACCGTGGTGGACCATACACCCCTCTACCGTGGTGGACCATACACCCCTCTACCGTGGTGGACCATACACCTCTCTACCGTGGTGCACCATACAGCCCTCTACCGTGGTGCACCATACAGCCCTCTACCGTGGTGCACCATACAGCCCTCTACCGTGGTGCACCATACACCCCTCTACCGTGGTGCACCATACAGCCCTCTACCGTGGTGCACCATACAGCCCTCTACCGTGGTGCACCATACACCCCTCTACCGTGGTGCACCATACAGCCCTCTACCGTGGTGCACCATACACCCCTCTACCCTGGGGCACCATACACCCTCTACCGTGGTGCACCATACAGCCCTCTACCGTGATGCACCATACAGCCCTCTACCATGGTGCACCATACAGCCCTCTACCGTGGTGCACCATACACCCCTCTACCGTGGTGCACCATACAGCCCTCTACCGTGGTGCACCATACACCCCTCTACCGTGGTGCACCATACACCCTCTACCGTGGTGCACCATACAGCCCTCTACCGTGATGCACCATACAGCCCTCTACCGTGGTGCACCATGCAGCCCTCTACCGTGGTGCACCATACAGCCCTCTACCGTGGTGCACCATACACCCCTCTACCGTGGTGCACCATACACCCCTCTACCGTGGTGCACCATACACCCCTCTACCGTGGTGCACCATACAGCCCTCTACCGTGGTGCACCATACACCCCTCTACCGTGGTGCATCATACACCCTCTACCGTGGTGCACCATACAGCCCTCTACCGTGGTGCACCATACAGCCCTCTACCGTGGTGCACCATACACCCCTCTACCGTGGTGCATCATACACCCTCTACCGTGGTGCACCATACAGCCCTCTACCGTGGTGCGCCATACAGCCCTCTACCGTGGTGCACCATACAGCCCTCTACCGTGGTGCACCATACACCCCTCTACCGTGGTGCACCATACAGTCCTGTACCGTGGTGCACCATACTCCCCTCTACCCTGGGGCAGCATACACCCTCTACCGTGGTGCACCATACAGCCCTCTACCGTGATGCACCATACAGCCCTCTACCGTGGTGCGCCATACAGCCCTCTACCGTGGTGCACCATACAGCCCTCTACCGTGGTGCACCATACACCCCTCTACCGTGGTGCACCATACAGCTCTCTACCGTGGTGCACCATACACCACTCTACCGTGGTGGACCATACAGCCCTCTACCGTGGTGCACCATACAGCCCTCTACCGTGGTGCGCCATACAGCCCTCTACCGTGGTGCGCCATACAGCCCTCTACCGTGGTGCACCATACAGCCCTCTACCGTGGTGCACCATACAGCCCTCTACCGTGGTGCACCATACACCCCTCTACCGTGGTGCACCATACAGCTCTCTACCGTGGTGCACCATACAGCCCTCTACCGTGGTGCACCATACAGCCCTCTACCGTGGTGCACCATACACCCCTCTACCGTGGTGCACCATACAGCCCTCTACCGTGGTGCACCATACAGCCCTCTACCGTGGTGCACCATACACCCCTCTACCGTGGTGGACCATACAGCCCTCTACCGTGGTGCACCATACAGCCCTCTACCGTGGTGCACCATACACCCCTCTACCGTGGTGCACCATGCAGCCCTCTACCGTGGTGCACCATACAGCCCTCTACCGTGGTGCACCATACAGCCCTCTACCGTGGTGCACCATACACCCCTCTACCGTGGTGCACCATACAGCCCTCTACCGTGGTGCACCATACAGCCCTCTACCGTGATGCACCATACACCCCTCTACCGTGGTGCACCATACAGCCCTCTACCGTGGTGCACCATACACCCCTCTACCGTGCACCCCTCTACCGTGGTGCACCATACAGCCCTCTACCGTGGTGCACCATACAGCCCTCTACCGTGGTGCACCATACACCCCTCTACCGTGGTGCACCATACACCCCTCTACCGTGGTGCACCATACAGCCCTCTACCGTGGTGCACCATACACCCCTCTACCCTGGGGCACCATACAGCCCTCTACCGCGGTGCACCATGCAGCCCTCTACCATGGTGCACCATACAGCCCTCTACCGTGGTGCACCATACAGCCCTCTACCGTGGGGCACCATACACCCCTCTACCGTGGTGCACCATACACCCCTCTACCCTGGGGCACCATACAGCCCTCTACCGTGGTGCACCATGCAGCCCTCTACCGTGGTGCACCATACAGCCCTCTACCGTGGTGCACCATACAGCCCTCTACCGTGGTGCACCATACACCCCTCTACCGTGGTGCACCATACAGCCCTCTACCGTGGTGCACCATACACCCCTCTACCGTGGTGCACCATACAGCCCTCTACCGTGGTGCACCATACACCCCTCTACCGTGGTGGACCATACAGCCCTCTACCGTGGTGCACCATACAGCCCTCTACCGTGGTGGACCATACACCCCTCTACCGTGGTGCACCATGCAGCCCTCTACCGTGGTGCACCATACAGCCCTCTACCGTGGTGCACCATACAGCCCTCTACCGTGGTGCACCATACACCCCTCTACCGTGGTGCACCATACAGCCCTCTACCGTGGTGCACCATACACCCCTCTACCGTGGTGCACCATACAGCCCTCTACCGTGGTGCACCATACACCCCTCTACCGTGGTGCACCATGCACCCCTCTACCGTGGTGCACCATACAGCCCTCTACCGTGGTGCACCATACACCCCTCTACCGTGGTGCACCATACAACCCTCTACCGTGGTGCACCATACAGCCCTCTACCGTGGTGCACCATACACCCCTCTACCGTGGTGCACCATACAGCCCTCTACCGTGGTGCACCATACAGCCCTCTACCGTGGTGCACCATACACCCCTCTACCGTGGTGCACCATACAGCCCTCTACCGTGGTGCACCATACAGCCCTCTACCCTGGTGCACCATACACCCCTCTACCGTGGTGCACCATACAGCCCTCTACCGTGGTGCACCATACACCCCTCTACCGTGGTGCACCATGCACCCCTCTACCGTGGTGCACCATACAGCCCTCTACCGTGGTGCACCATACACCCCTCTACCGTGGTGCACCATACACCCCTCTACCCTGGGGCACCATACACCCTCTACCGTGGTGCACCATACAGCCCTCTACCGTGATGCACCATACAGCCCTCTACCATGGTGCACCATACAGCCCTCTACCGTGGTGCACCATACACCCCTCTACCGTGGTGCACCATACAGTCCTCTACCGTGGTGCACCATACACCCCTCTACCGTGGTGCACCATACACCCCTCTACCGTGGTGCACCATACACCCCTCTACCATGGGGCACCATACACCCCTCTACCGTGGTGCACCATACAGCCCTCTACCGTGGTGCACCATACAGCCCTCTACCGTGGTGCACCATACACCCCTCTACCGTGAGGCACCATACAGCCCTCTACCGTGGTGCACCATACAGCCCTCTACCGTGGTGCACCATACACCCCTCTACCGTGGTGCACCATACAGCCCTCTACCGTGGTGCACCATACACCCCTCTACCGTGAGGCACCATACAGCCCTCTACCGTGGTGCACCATACACCCCTCTACCGTGGTGCACCATACACCCCTCTACCGTGGTGCACCATACACCCCTCTACCGTGGTGCACCATACACCCCTCTACCGTGGTGCACCATACACCCCTCTACCGTGAGGCACCATACAGCCCTCTACCGTGGTGCACCATACAGCCCTCTACCGTGGTGCACATTACAGCCCTCTACCGTGGCGCACCATACAGCCCTCTACCATGGTGCACCATGCAGCCCTCTACCGTGGTGCACCATACAACCCTCTACCATGGTGCACCATACAGCCCTCTACCGTGGTGCACCATACAGCCCTCTACCGTGGTGCACCATACACCCCTCTACCGTGGTGCACCATACACCCCTCTACCGTGGTGCACCATACAGCCCTCTACCGTGGTGCACCATACACCCCTCTACCCTGGGGCACCATACAGCCCTCTACCGCGGTGCACCATGCAGCCCTCTACCATGGTGCACCATACAGCCCTCTACCGTGGTGCACCATACAGCCCTCTACCGTGGGGCACCATACACCCCTCTACCGTGGTGCACCATACACCCCTCTACCCTGGGGCACCATACAGCCCTCTACCGTGGTGCACCATGCAGCCCTCTACCGTGGTGCACCATACAGCCCTCTACCGTGGTGCACCATACACCCCTCTACCGTGGTGCACCATACACCCCTCTACCGTGGTGCACCATACACCCCTCTACCGTGGTGCACCATACAGCCCTCTACCGTGGTGCACCATACACCCCTCTACCGTGGTGCACCATACAGCCCTCTACCGTGGTGCACCATACAGCCCTCTACCGTGGTGCACCATACAGCCCTCTACCATGGTGCACCATACAGCCCTCTACCGTGGTGCACCATACAGCCCTCTACCGTGGTGCACCATACACCCCTCTACCGTGGTGCACCATACACCCCTCTACCGTGGTGCACCATACACCCCTCTACCGTGGTGCACCATACAGCCCTCTACCGTGGTGCACCATACACCCCTCTACCCTGGGGCACCATACACCCTCTACCGTGGTGCACCATACAGCCCTCTACCGTGATGCACCATACAGCCCTCTACCGTGGTGCGCCATACAGCCCTCTACCGTGGTGCACCATACAGCCCTCTACCGTGGTGCACCATACACCCCTCTACCGTGGTGCACCATACACCCCTCTACCGTGGTGCACCATACAGCTCTCTACCGTGGTGCACCATACAGCCCTCTACCGTGGTGCACCATACAGCCCTCTACGGTGGTGCACCATACACCCCTCTACCGTGGTGCACCATACAGCCCTCTACCGTGGTGCACCATACACCCCTCTACCCTGGGGCAGCATACACCCTCTACCGTGGTGCACCATACAGCCCTCTACCGTGATGCACCATACAGCCCTCTATCGTGGTGCGCCATACAGCCCTCTACCGTGGTGCACCATACAGCCCTCTACCGTGGTGCACCATACACCCCTCTACCGTGGTGGACCATACACCCCTCTACCGTGGTGGACCATACACCCCTCTACCGTGGTGGACCATACACCTCTCTACCGTGGTGCACCATACAGCCCTCTACCGTGGTGCACCATACAGCCCTCTACCGTGGTGCACCATACAGCCCTCTACCGTGGTGCACCATACACCCCTCTACCGTGGTGCACCATACAGCCCTCTACCGTGGTGCACCATACAGCCCTCTACCGTGGTGCACCATACACCCCTCTACCGTGGTGCACCATACAGCCCTCTACCGTGGTGCACCATACACCCCTCTACCCTGGGGCACCATACACCCTCTACCGTGGTGCACCATACAGCCCTCTACCGTGATGCACCATACAGCCCTCTACCATGGTGCACCATACAGCCCTCTACCGTGGTGCACCATACACCCCTCTACCGTGGTGCACCATACAGCCCTCTACCGTGGTGCACCATACACCCCTCTACCGTGGTGCACCATACACCCTCTACCGTGGTGCACCATACAGCCCTCTACCGTGATGCACCATACAGCCCTCTACCGTGGTGCACCATGCAGCCCTCTACCGTGGTGCACCATACAGCCCTCTACCGTGGTGCACCATACACCCCTCTACCGTGGTGCACCATACACCCCTCTACCGTGGTGCACCATACACCCCTCTACCGTGGTGCACCATACAGCCCTCTACCGTGGTGCACCATACACCCCTCTACCGTGGTGCATCATACACCCTCTACCGTGGTGCACCATACAGCCCTCTACCGTGGTGCACCATACAGCCCTCTACCGTGGTGCACCATACACCCCTCTACCGTGGTGCATCATACACCCTCTACCGTGGTGCACCATACAGCCCTCTACCGTGGTGCGCCATACAGCCCTCTACCGTGGTGCACCATACAGCCCTCTACCGTGGTGCACCATACACCCCTCTACCGTGGTGCACCATACAGTCCTGTACCGTGGTGCACCATACTCCCCTCTACCCTGGGGCAGCATACACCCTCTACCGTGGTGCACCATACAGCCCTCTACCGTGATGCACCATACAGCCCTCTACCGTGGTGCGCCATACAGCCCTCTACCGTGGTGCACCATACAGCCCTCTACCGTGGTGCACCATACACCCCTCTACCGTGGTGCACCATACAGCTCTCTACCGTGGTGCACCATACACCACTCTACCGTGGTGGACCATACAGCCCTCTACCGTGGTGCACCATACAGCCCTCTACCGTGGTGCGCCATACAGCCCTCTACCGTGGTGCGCCATACAGCCCTCTACCGTGGTGCACCATACAGCCCTCTACCGTGGTGCACCATACAGCCCTCTACCGTGGTGCACCATACACCCCTCTACCGTGGTGCACCATACAGCTCTCTACCGTGGTGCACCATACAGCCCTCTACCGTGGTGCACCATACAGCCCTCTACCGTGGTGCACCATACACCCCTCTACCGTGGTGCACCATACAGCCCTCTACCGTGGTGCACCATACAGCCCTCTACCGTGGTGCACCATACACCCCTCTACCGTGGTGGACCATACAGCCCTCTACCGTGGTGCACCATACAGCCCTCTACCGTGGTGCACCATACACCCCTCTACCGTGGTGCACCATGCAGCCCTCTACCGTGGTGCACCATACAGCCCTCTACCGTGGTGCACCATACAGCCCTCTACCGTGGTGCACCATACACCCCTCTACCGTGGTGCACCATACAGCCCTCTACCGTGGTGCACCATACAGCCCTCTACCGTGATGCACCATACACCCCTCTACCGTGGTGCACCATACAGCCCTCTACCGTGGTGCACCATACACCCCTCTACCGTGCACCCCTCTACCGTGGTGCACCATACAGCCCTCTACCGTGGTGCACCATACACCCCTCTACCGTGGTGGACCATACAGCCCTCTACCGTGGTGCACCATACACCCCTCTACCGTAGTGCACCATACACCCCTCTACCGTGGTGCACCATACAGCCCTCTACCGTGGTGCACCATACACCCCTCTACCGTGGTGCACCATGCAGCCCTCTACCGTGGTGCACCATACAGCCCTCTACCGTGGTGCACCATACAGCCCTCTACCGTGGTGCACCATACACCCCTCTACCGTGGTGCACCATACAGCCCTCTACCGTGGTGCACCATACAGCCCTCTACCGTGGTGCACCATACACCCCTCTACCGTGGTGCACCATACAGCCCTCTACCGTGGTGCACCATACACCCCTCTACCGTGGTGCACCATACAGCCCTCTACCGTGGTGCACCATACACCCCTCTACCGTGGTGGACCATACAGCCCTCTACCGTGGTGCACCATACAGCCCTCTACCGTGGTGCACCATACACCCCTCTACCGTGGTGCACCATGCAGCCCTCTACCGTGGTGCACCATACAGCCCTCTACCGTGGTGCACCATACAGCCCTCTACCGTGGTGCACCATACACCCCTCTACCGTGGTGCACCATACAGCCCTCTACCGTGGTGCACCATACACCCCTCTACCGTGGTGCACCATACAGCCCTCTACCGTGGTGCACCATACACCCCTCTACCGTGGTGCACCATGCACCCCTCTACCGTGGTGCACCATACAGCCCTCTACCGTGGTGCACCATACACCCCTCTACCGTGGTGCACCATACAGCCCTCTACCGTGGTGCACCATACAGCCCTCTACCGTGGTGCACCATACACCCCTCTACCGTGGTGCACCATACAGCCCTCTACCGTGGTGCACCATACAGCCCTCTACCGTGGTGCACCATACACCCCTCTACCGTGGTGCACCATACAGCCCTCTACCGTGGTGCACCATACAGCCCTCTACCGTGGTGCACCATACACCCCTCTACCGTGGTGCACCATACAGCCCTCTACCGTGGTGCACCATACACCCCTCTACCGTGGTGCACCATGCACCCCTCTACCGTGGTGCACCATACAGCCCTCTACCGTGGTGCACCATACACCCCTCTACCGTGGTGCACCATACACCCCTCTACCCTGGGGCACCATACACCCTCTACCGTGGTGCACCATACAGCCCTCTACCGTGATGCACCATACAGCCCTCTACCATGGTGCACCATACAGCCCTCTACCGTGGTGCACCATACACCCCTCTACCGTGGTGCACCATACAGTCCTCTACCGTGGTGCACCATACACCCCTCTACCGTGGTGCACCATACACCCCTCTACCGTGGTGCACCATACAGCCCTCTACCGTGGTGCACCATACAGCCCTCTACCGTGGTGCACCATACACCCCTCTACCGTGGTGCACCATACAGCCCTCTACCGTGGTGCACCATACACCCCTCTACCGTGGTGCACCATACAGCCCTCTACCGTGGTGCACCATACAGCCCTCTACCGTGGTGCACCATAAACCCCTCTACCGTGGTGCACCATACAGCCCTCTACCGTGGTGCACCATACACCCCTCTACCGTGGTGCACCATACAGCCCTCTACCGTGGTTCACCATACAGCCCTCTACCGTGGTGCACCATACACCCCTCTACCGTGGTGGACCATACAGCCCTCTACCGTGGTGCACCATACAGCCCTCTACCGTGGTGCACCATGCAGCCCTCTACCGTGGTGCACCATACAGCCCTCTACCATGGTGCACCATACAGCCCTCTACCGTGGTGCACCATACACCCCTCTACCGTGGTGCACCATACAGCCCTCTACCGTGGTGCACCATACAGCCCTCTACCGTCGTGCACCATACACCCCTCTACCGTGGTGCACCATACAGTCCTCTACCGTGGTGCACCATACACCCCTCTACCGTCGTGCACCATACACCCCTCTACCGTGGTGCACCATACAGCCCTCTACCGTGGTGCACCATGCAGCCCTCTACCGTGGTGCACCATACACCCCTCTACCGTGGTGCACCATACACCCCTCTACCGTGGTGCACCATACACCCCTCTACCGTGGTGCACCATGCACCCCTCTACCGTGGTGCACCATGCAGCCCTCTACCGTGATGCACCATACAGCCCTCTACCGTGGTGCACCATACAGCCCTCTACCGTGGTGCACCATACACCCCTCTACCGTGGTGCATCATACACCCCTCTACCGTGGTGCACCATACAGCCCTCTACCGTGGTGCACCATACACCCCTGTACCGTGGTGCACCATACACCCCTCTACCGTGGTGCACCATACACCCCTCTACCGTGGTGCACCATACAGCCCTCTACCGTGGTGCACCATACAGCCCTCTACCGTGGTGCACCATAAACCCCTCTACCGTGGTGCACCATACAGCCCTCTACCGTGGTGCACCATACACCCCTCTACCGTGGTGCACCATACAGCCCTCTACCGTGGTTCACCATACAGCCCTCTACCGTGGTGCACCATACACCCCTCTACCGTGGTGGACCATACAGCCCTCTACCGTGGTGCACCATACAGCCCTCTACCGTGGTGCACCATGCAGCCCTCTACCGTGGTGCACCATACAGCCCTCTACCATGGTGCACCATACAGCCCTCTACCGTGGTGCACCATACACCCCTCTACCGTGGTGCACCATACAGCCCTCTACCGTGGTGCACCATACAGCCCTCTACCGTGGTGCACCATACAGCCCTATACCGTGGTGCACCATACAGCCCTCTACCGTGGTGCACCATACAGCCCTCTACCGTGGTGCACCATACACCCCTCTACCGTGGTGCACCATATAGCCCTCTACCGTGGTGCACCATACAGCCCTCTACCGTGGTGCACCATACACCCCTCTACCGTGGTGCACCATACAGCCCTCTACCGTGGTGCACCATATAGCCCTCTACCGTGGTGCACCATACACCCCTCTACCGTGGTGCACCATACAGCCCTCTACCGTGGTGCACCATACACCCCTCTACCGTGGTGCATCATACACCCCACTACCGTGGTGCACCATATAGCCCTCTACCGTGGTGCACCATACACCCCTCTACCGTGGTGCACCATACACCCCTCTACCGTGGTGCACCATGCAGCCCTCTACCGTGGTGCACCATACACCCCTCTACCGTGGTGCACCATACAGCCCTCTACCGTGGTGGACCATACAGCCCTCTACCGTGGTGCACCATACAGCCCTCTACCGTGGTGCACCATACAGCCCTCTACCGTGGTGCACCATACAGCCCTCTACCGTGGTGCACCATACACCCCTCTACCGTGGTGCACCATATAGCCCTCTACCGTGGTGCACCATACAGCCCTCTACCGTGGTGCACCATACACCCCACTACCGTGGTGCACCATACACCCCTCTACCGTGGTGCACCATACAGCCCTCTACCGTGGTGGACCATACAGCCCTCTACCGTGGTGCACCATACAGCCCTCTACCGTGGTGCACCATACAGTCCTCTACCGTGGTGCACCATACAGCCCTCTACCGTGGTGCATCATACACCCCACTACCGTGGTGCACCATATAGCCCTCTACCGTGGTGCACCATACACCCCTCTACCGTGGTGCACCATATAGCCCTCTACCGTGGTGCACCATACACCCCTCTACCGTGGTGCACCATACAGCCCTCTACCGTGGTGCACCATACAGCCCTCTACCGTGGTGCACCATACAGCCCTCTACCGTGGTGCACCATACAGCCCTCTACCGTGGTGCACCATACAGCCCTCTACCGTGGTGCACCATACAGCCCTCTACCGTGGTGCACCATACAGCCCTCTACCGTGGTGCACCATACAGCCCTCTACCGTGGTGCACCATACAGCCCTCTACCGTGGTGCACCATACACCCCTCTACCGTGGTGCACCATACAGCCCTCTACCGTGGTGCACCATACAGCCCTCTACCGTGGTGCACCATACAGCCCTCTACCGTGGTGCACCATACAGCCCTCTACCGTGGTGCACCATACAGCCCTCTACCGTGGTGCACCATACAGCCCTCTACCGTGGTGCACCATACAGCCCTCTACCGTGGTGCACCATACAGCCCTCTACCGTGGTGCACCATACACCCCTCTACCGTGGTGCACCATACAGCCCTCTACCGTGGTGCACCATACAGCCCTCTACCGTGGTGCACCATACAGCCCTCTACCGTGGTGCACCATACAGCCCTCTACCGTGGTGCACCATACAGCCCTCTACCGTGGTGCACCATACACCCCTCTACCGTGGTGCACCATACAGCCCTCTACCGTGGTGCACCATACAGCCCTCTACCGTGGTGCACCATACAGCCCTCTACCGTGGTGCACCATACACCCCTCTACCGTGGTGCACCATACAGCCCTCTACCGTGGTGCACCATACAGCCCTCTACCGTGGTGCACCATACAGCCCTCTACCGTGGTGCACCATACAGCCCTCTACCGTGGTGCACCATACAGCCCTCTACCGGGGTGCACCATACAGCCCTCTACCGTGGTGCACCATGGGCCGAGAATACCGGTAAAACTAATCTCTTAGTTATTATCATATGTTGGCGTTTATTTTGTCATAATTTTCCTACGATTATATAATTGTTTATTCTGGTAATTAAGGAGCTGGAGACCAGAGCCACGCTATAACAATGTCACATGTACTCAGGGATTAAGGAGCTGGAGACCAGAGCCACGCTGTAACAATGTCACATGTACTCAGGGATTAAGGAGCTGGAGACCAGAGCCACGCTGTAACAATGTCACATGTACTCAGGGATTAAGGAGCTGGAGACCAGAGCCACGCTGTAACAATGTCACATGTACTCAGGGATTAAGGAGCTGGAGACCAGAGCCACGCTGTAACAATGTCACATGTACTCAGGGATTAAGGAGCTGGAGACCAGAGCCACGCTGTAACAATGTCACATGTACTCAGGGATTAAGGAGCTGGAGACCAGAGCCACGCTGTAACAATGTCACATGTACTCAGGGATTAAGGAGCTGGAGACCAGAGCCACGCTGTAACAATGTCACATGTACTCAGGGATTAAGGAGCTGGAGACCAGAGCCACGCTGTAACAATGTCACATGTACTCAGGGATTAAGGAGCTGGAGACCAGAGCCACGCTGTAACAATGTCTCATGTACTCAGGGATTAAGGAGCTGGAGACCAGAGCCACGCTGTAACAATGTCACATGTACTCAGGGATTAAGGAGCTGGAGACCAGAGCCACGCTATAACAATGTCTCATGTACTCAGGGATTAAGGAGCTGGAGACCAGAGCCACGCTATAACAATGTCTCATGTACTCAGGGATTAAGGAGCTGGAGACCAGAGCCACGCTATAACAATGTCTCATGTACTCAGGGATTAAGGAGCTGGAGACCAGAGCCACGCTATAACAATGTCTCATGTACTCAGGGATTAAGGAGCTGGAGACCAGAGCCACGCTATAACAATGTCTCATGTACTCAGGGATTAAGGAGCTGGAGACCAGAGCCACGCTATAACAATGTCTCATGTACTCAGGGATTAAGGAGCTGGAGACCAGAGCCACGCTATAACAATGTCTTATGTACTCAGGGATTAAGGAGCTGGAGACCAGAGCCACGCTATTACAATGTCTCATGTACTCAGGGATTAAGGAGCTGGAGACCAGAGCCACGCTATAACAATGTCTCATGTACTCAGGGATTAAGGAGCTGGAGACCAGAGCCACGCTATAACAATGTCTCATGTACTCAGGGATTAAGGAGCTGGAGACCAGAGCCACGCTATGACAATGTCTCATGTACTCAGGGATTAAGGAGCTGGAGACCAGAGCCACGCTATAACAATGTCTCATGTACTCAGGGATTAAGGAGCTGGAGACCAGAGCCACGCTATAACAATGTCTCATGTACTCAGGGATTAAGGAGCTGGAGACCAGAGCCACGCTATAACAATGTCTCATGTACTCAGGGATTAAGGAGCTGGAGACCAGAGCCACGCTATAACAATGTCTCATGTACTCAGGGATTAAGGAGCTGGAGACCAGAGCCACGCTATAACAATGTCTCATGTACTCAGGGATTAAGGAGCTGGAGACCAGAGCCACGCTATAACAATGTCTCATGTACTCAGGGATTAAGGAGCTGGAGACCAGAGCCACGCTATAACAATGTCTCATGTACTCAGGGATTAAGCAGCTGGAGACCAGAGCCACGCTGTAACAATGTCTCATGTACTCAGGGATTAAGGAGCTGGAGACCAGAGCCACGCTATAACAATGTCTCATGTACTCAGGGATTAAGGAGCTGGAGACCAGAGCCACGCTATAACAATGTCTCATGTACTCAGGGATTAAGGAGCTGGAGACCAGAGCCACGCTGTAACAATGTCTCATGTACTCAGGGATTAAGGAGCTGGAGACCAGAGCCACGCTATAACAATGTCTCATGTACTCAGGGATTAAGGAGCTGGAGACCAGAGCCACGCTGTAACAATGTCTCATGTACTCAGGGATTAAGGAGCTGGAGACCAGAGCCACGCTGTAACAATGTCTCATGTACTCAGGGATTAAGGAGCTGGAGACCAGAGCCACGCTATAACAATGTCACATGTACTCAGGGATTAAGGAGCTGGAGACCAGAGCCACGCTGTAACAATGTCTCATGTACTCAGGGATTAAGGAGCTGGAGACCAGAGCCACGCTATAACAATGTCTCATGTACTCAGGGATTAAGGAGCTGGAGACCAGAGCCACGCTGTAACAATGTCTCATGTACTCAGGGATTAAGGAGCTGGAGACCAGAGCCACGCTATAACAATGTCTCATGTACTCAGGGATTAAGGAGCTGGAGACCAGAGCCACGCTATAACAATGTCTCATGTACTCAGGGATTAAGGAGCTGGAGACCAGAGCCACGCTATAACAATGTCTCATGTACTCAGGGATTAAGGAGCTGGAGACCAGAGCCACGCTGTAACAATGTCTCATGTACTCAGGGATTAAGGAGCTGGAGACCAGAGCCACGCTGTAACAATGTCTCATGTACTCAGGGATTAAGGAGCTGGAGACCAGAGCCACGCTATAACAATGTCTCATGTACTCAGGGATTAAGGAGCTGGAGACCAGAGCCACGCTATAACAATGTCTCATGTACTCAGGGATTAAGGAGCTGGAGACCAGAGCCACGCTATAACAATGTCTCATGTACTCAGGGATTAAGGAGCTGGAGACCAGAGCCACGCTATAACAATGTCTCATGTACTCAGGGATTAAGGAGCTGGAGACCAGAGCCACGCTGTAACAATGTCTCATGTACTCAGGGATTAAGGAGCTGGAGACCAGAGCCACGCTGTAACAATGTCTCATGTACTCAGGGATTAAGGAGCTGGAGACCAGAGCCACGCTATAACAATGTCTCATGTACTCAGGGATTAAGGAGCTGGAGACCAGAGCCACGCTATAACAATGTCTCATGTACTCAGGGATTAAGGAGCTGGAGACCAGAGCCACGCTATAACAATGTCTCATGTACTCAGGGATTAAGGAGCTGGAGACCAGAGCCACGCTATAACAATGTCTCATGTACTCAGGGATTAAGGAGCTGGAGACCAGAGCCACGCTGTAACAATGTCTCATGTACTCAGGGATTAAGGAGCTGGAGACCAGAGCCACGCTGTAACAATGTCTCATGTACTCAGGGATTAAGGAGCTGGAGACCAGAGCCACGCTGTAACAATGTCTCATGTACTCAGGGATTAAGGAGCTGGAGACCAGAGCCACGCTGTAACAATGTCTCATGTACTCAGGGATTAAGGAGCTGGAGACCAGAGCCACGCTGTAACAATGTCTCATGTACTCAGGGATTAAGGAGCTGGAGACCAGAGCCACGCTGTAACAATGTCTCATGTACTCAGGGATTAAGGAGCTGGAGACCAGAGCCACGCTGTAACAATGTCTCATGTACTCAGGGATTAAGGAGCTGGAGACCAGAGCCACGCTATAACAATGTCTCATGTACTCAGGGATTAAGGAGCTGGAGACCAGAGCCACGCTATAACAATGTCTCATGTACTCAGGGATTAAGGAGCTGGAGACCAGAGCCACGCTGTAACAATGTCTCATGTACTCAGGGATTAAGGAGCTGGAGACCAGAGCCACGCTGTAACAATGTCTCATGTACTCAGGGATTAAGGAGCTGGAGACCAGAGCCACGCTATAACAATGTCTCATGTACTCAGGGATTAAGGAGCTGGAGACCAGAGCCACGCTGTAACAATGTCTCATGTACTCAGGGATTAAGGAGCTGGAGACCAGAGCCACGCTATAACAATGTCTCATGTACTCAGGGATTAAGGAGCTGGAGACCAGAGCCACGCTATAACAATGTCTCATGTACTCAGGGATTAAGGAGCTGGAGACCAGAGCCACGCTATAACAATGTCTCATGTACTCAGGGATTAAGGAGCTGGAGACCAGAGCCACGCTGTAACAATGTCTCATGTACTCAGGGATTAAGGAGCTGGAGACCAGAGCCACGCTATAACAATGTCACATGTACTCAGGGATTAAGGAGCTGGAGACCAGAGCCACGCTGTAACAATGTCTCATGTACTCAGGGATTATTACTCTCCACGATATTTTTCTGACTAAACATTATTTATCCAAAAACGGATGCCATAAATAAAATAGGCGAAACCATATGTACAAATATTAAACAAAACAGACCATCAAAAATGTTCCCTGTATCTCCCACGTCCTACCTTGTGTGATCCCTCTATATGGTACTGCATGGCAACTTGCAGCTATAGATTTATTCATCTGTTATTACAATTTTTTGTTGTGTTGTTTTTTCACTTTAAGTTAGTTGTTTTTGTGGGGGGGGCATGGATTGGCGGGGTGCGTGGGGCGGCGTGAGGCATATGGTATCAATCCCTTGTCTGCATTTACACACCGCCAAGTCATTTCCGACACCTCTCACGAGCCTCTCCCTCCCCTTGTACGCCATGCCGACCACGTGACCCAGTTTAATTGTTCTATTCGCACTGGAATCAATATAAACCAACGACCCTCCTTCCACATCCGCATTCATCCTAAAGCGTTGTCACAGGTCAGAAAACATTGAACCAGCTGCTCGAGTCACCATATGGTGTGTGTATGTATAACCCTGTTAGAGCCACGCCCCATTCCCTTCAATGCGCTCCCCCCGCCCCCTTCACCCCCCCCCCTCCCCCCGCCCCTTCACTCCTCCCCCCTCCCCCTGCCCCCTTCACTCACCCCCTCCCCCCGCCCCCTTCACTCACCCCGCTCCCCACGCCCCCTTCACTCACTTCACTTGATGCCTGAGAGAGTGGATATTTGTGATGAAGAGATGGATATTTAAAAACTTGCGACCGGGGAGTTGGGAGGGGCTCTCGAGATGTGCGTTCATAGAGCGGGTTGCCGCGAAAAAAAACCCTTCCGGTCGGATTTTGGCGGTGAAAAAGTGGGATCTCTGCCGTGGATAGCAAACATGCCAATGTCGCTTGGAGGCAGTACTACAGCCAGCTGTCACTTTCAGAGACATTATTACAGGAAATTTTAAAGACAAAATATTTATTAGTTCGCTTTTACCATGTTCCTTATTAGACAAACTTTTACTGTCACTAACCAGAACTGGAATTGTGTAGATATGTGCTGTAGATATTTAATTATGACATTTTACAACATGTGTCTCGTTTAATTTGTCATCTCCATGTCAGTTCTGACAGCATTATTTGAAATAAAATCCATAGTTTAGTGGGTAGCGCTTCCATGCAGCTTCACCGCGATGGGCTGGATGCACGGCGAATACTGTGGGCCACGCCTTCTGTAAGGAGGACACACACCCGGTGGCATAGCTCGGGAAAGGTTGGTGCATAAAGTGCAGCCACGGGACGCAGAAGTCAGTTACATTGATTTACAAAGAGAATAAATAGATCAATTATGTTGACAACTGCCACACCATCACAGAGAAACATTACAGTTACAGCAACTAGGTCCCTCTGGTTGATTGAGATGCTAGGATCCAGGGCGTTCATCCTTGTACCGGGGATTTATCATTAAGAGACTGTGGACAGTGACCCGGCCAACACGTGTTTTGGTGTATAGTTAGCAGACCAGGGAGGACAGTCACCCGGCCAACACGTGTTCTGACGTATAGTTAGTAGACCAGGGGGGGCAGTGACCCGGCCAACACGTGTTCTGGCATGTAGTTAGCAGACCAGGGAGGACAGTGACCCGGTCAACACGTGTTCTGGCGTGTAGTTAGCAGACCAGGGAGGACAGTGACCCGGCCAACACGTGTCCTGACGTATAGTTAGAAGATCAGGGTAGACAGTGACCCGACCAACACGGGTTCTAGCGTATAGTTAGCAGACCAGGGAGGATAGTGACCCGGCCAACACGTGTTCTGACGTATAGTTAGCAGACCAGGGTGAACAGTGACCCGGCCAACACGTGTTCCGGCGTATAGTTAGCAGACCAGGGTGGACAGTGACCCGGCCAACACGGGTTCTGGCGTATAGCTAGCAGACCAGGGAGGACAGTGACCCGGCCAACACGTGTTCTGAAGTATAGTTAGCAGACCAGGGAGGACAGTGACCCGGCCAACACGTGTTCTGACGTATAGTTAGCAGACCAGGGTGGACAGTGACCCGGCCAACACGTGTTCTGGCCTATAGTTAGCAGACCAGGGTGGACAGTGACCCGGCCAACACGTGTTCTGGCGTATAGTTAGCAGACCAGGGTGGACAGTGACCCGGCCAACACGGGTTCTGGCGTATAGTTAGCAGACCAGGGAGGACAGTGACCCAGCCAACACGTGTTCTGACGTATAGTTAGCAGACCAGGGTGGACAGTGACCCGGCCAACACGTGTTCTGCCGTATAGTTAGCAGACCAGGGATGACAGTGACCCGGCCAACACGTGTTCTGACGTGTAGTTAGCAGACCAGGGGGGACAGAGACCCGGCCAACACGCGTTCTCGCGTGTAGTTAGCAGACCAGGGAGGACAGTGACCCGGCCAACATGTGTTCCGACGTGTAGTTAGCAGGCCAGGGGAGAAAGTGACCCGGCCAACACGCGTTCTCGCGTGTAGTTAGCAGACCAGGGGGGAAAGTGACCCGGCCAACACGTGTTCTGATGTAGCGTTAGCAGACCAGGGTGGACAGTGACCCGGCCAACACGTGTTCTGACGTGTAGTTAGCAGGCCAGGGTAAACAGTGACCCGGCCAACACGTGTTCTGGTGTATAGTTAGCAGACCAGGGGGGAAAGTGACCCGGCCAACACGTGTTCTGATGTAGCGTTAGCAGACCAGGGTGGACAGTGACCCGGCCAACACGTGTTCTAACGTGTAGTTAGCAGACCAGGGACGACAGTGACCCGGTCAACACGTGTTCTGGCGTGTAGTTAGCAGACCAGGGAGGACAGTGACCCGGCCAACACGTGTTCTGACGTATAGTTAGCAGACCAGGGGGGACAGTGACCCGGCCAACACGTGTTCTGACGTGTAGTTAGCAGACTGGGATGACAGTGACCCGGCCAACACGTGTTCTGACGTATAGGTAGCAGAACAGTGGGGACAGTGACCCGGCCAACACGTGTTCTGGCGTGTAGTTAGCAGACCAGGGAGGAGAGTGACCCAGCCAACACGTGTTCTGACGTATAGTTAGCAGACCAGGGGAGACAGTGACTCGGCCAATACGTGTTCTGACGTATAGTTAGCAGACCAGGGAGGACAGTGACCCGGCCAACACGTGTTCTGGCGTGTAGTTAGCAGACCAGGGAGGACAGTGACCCGGCCAACACGTGTCCTGACGTATAGTTAGAAGATCAGGGTGGACAGTGACCCGACCAACACGGGTTCTGGCGTATAGTTAGCAGACCAGGGAGGACAGTGACCCGGCCAACACGTGTTCTGGCGTGTAGTTAGCAGACCAGGGAGGACAGTGACCCGGCCAACACGTGTCCTGACGTATAGTTAGAAGATCAGGGTGGACAGTGACCCGACCAACACGGGTTCTGGCGTATAGTTAGCAGACCAGGGAGGATAGTGACCCGGCCAACACGTGTTCTGACGTATAGTTAGCAGACCAGGGGGGACAGTGACCCGGCCAACACGTGTTCTGACGTGTAGTTAGCAGACTGGGATGACAGTGACCCGGCCAACACGTGTTCTGACGTATAGGTAGCAGAACAGTGGGGACAGTGACCCGGCCAACACGTGTTCTGGCGTGTAGTTAGCAGACCAGGGAGGAGAGTGACCCAGCCAACACGTGTTCTGACGTATAGTTAGCAGACCAGGGGAGACAGTGACTCGGCCAATACGTGTTCTGACGTATAGTTAGCAGACCAGGGAGGACAGTGACCCGGCCAACACGTGTTCTGGTGTATAGTTAGCAGACCAGGGGGTACAGTGACCCGGCCAACACGAGTTCTGACGAGTAGTTAGCAGACCAGGGATGACAGTGACCCGGCCAACACGTTTCTGACGTATAGTTAGCAGACCAGGGTGGACAGTGACCCGGCCAACACGTGTTCTGACGTGTAGTTAGCAGACCAGGGTGGACAGTGACTCGGCCAACACGTGTTCTGAAGCATAGTTAGCAGACCAGGGGGGGACAGTGACCCGGCCAACACGTGTTCTGACGTATAGTTAGCAGACCAGGGGGGACAGTGACCCGGCCAACACGTGTTCTGGCGTGTAGTTAGCAGGCCAGGGATGACAGTGACACGGCCAACACGTGTTCTGACGTGTAGTTAGCAGACCAGGGATGACAGAGACCCGGCCAACACGTGTTCTGGTGTATAGTTAGCAGACCAGGGATGACAGTGACCCGGCCAACACGTGTTCTGGCGTGTAGTTAGCAGACCAGGGATGACAGTGACCCGGCCAACACGTGTTCTGGTGTATAGTTAGCAGACCAGGGGCACAGTGACCCGGCCAACACGTGTTCTGGCGTGTAGTTAGCAGACCAGGGGGAACAGTGACCCGGCCAACACGTGTTCTGACATATAGTTAGCAGACGAGGGAGGACAGTGACCCGGCCAACACGCGTTCTGACGTATAGTTAGCAGACCAGGGAGGACAGTGACCGGTGAACACGTGTTCTGACGTATAGTTTGCAGACCAGGGTGGACAGTGACCCGGCCAACACGTGTTCTGACGTATAGTTAGCAGACCAGGGTGGACAGTGACCCGGCCAACACGTGTTCTGGTGTTATAGTTAGCAGACCAGGGATGACAGTGACCCGGCCAACACGTGTTCTGACGTAGAGTTAGCAGACCAGGGTGGCCAGTGACCCGGCCAACACGTGTTCTGACGTATAGTTAGCAGACCAGGGTGGACAGTGACCCGGCCAACACGTGTTCTGACGTATAGTTAGCAGACCAGGGTGGACAGTGACCCGGCCAACACGTGTTCTGACGTATAGTTAGCAGACCAGGGAGGACAGTGACCCGGCCAACACGTGTTCTGACGTATAGTTAGCAGACCAGGGGAGACAGTAACCCGGCCAACACGTATTCTGACGTGTAGTTAGCAGACCAGGCTGGACAGTGACTCGGCCAACACGTGTTCTGACGCATAGTTAGCAGACCAGGGAGGACAGTGACTCGGCTAACACGTGTTCTGACGCGTAGTTAGCAGACCAGGGAGGACAGCGACCCGGCCAACGTGTTCTGACGTATAGTTAGCAGACCAGGGTGGACAGTGACCCGGCCAACACGTGTTCTGACGTATATTTAGCGGACCAGGGAGGACAGTGACCCGGCCAACACGTGTTCTGACGTATATTTAGCAGACCAGGGGGGACAGTGACCCGGTGAACAAGCTTCTTATACTATATTTAGATTACATCGGAGTTCAGTTACTCGAGTACTTGAGATGTCTGGCCCAGTTACCTTATTATTATGAACATACCTAGTCTCATGCTAATAGTTGACGACAGAGATGGCGGCCTATGGCCTGAAAGTCACCAAGGAACTGTGCCAAGGGTCTCTTAGTGCTGACGCCCACTGGACGCGTTCGCGGCGCAGTGACGGAGCTGACGCGGCCACGGAACCGAGGCGGCGCGGTTTGGTCGCGGTGGCTATAGCTCGAGAAGGTCACAACGCCCCCCCCCCTCCCCTACCGCCAAGTACCCCCTCTCACACCGCCCCAGATAGTCACCATGCCCCCCGACCTCTCCCGCCATGCTCCTCCTCTCACACTGCTCCAGATAGTCACCATGCCCCCCCCCCTCTCCCGCCACGCTCCTCCTCTTACACTTCTCTAGAAGGTCACTACGCCCCCCCCCCTACCGCCAAGTACCCCCTCTCACACCGCTCCAGATAGTCACCATGCCCCCCACCCCTCCCGCCACGCTCCTCCTCTCACACTGCTTCAGATAGTCACCATGCCCCTCCCCCTCTCCCGCCAGGCTCCTCCTCTCACACCTCTCTAGATGGTCACCATGCCCCCCCACCCTCTCCCACCACGCTCCTCCACTCACACCGCTCCAGATGGTCACCATGCCCCCCTCCCCTCTCACGCCACGCTCCTCCTCTCACACCGCTCCAGATGGTCACCATGCCCCCCCCCCTCTCCCGCCACGCTCCTCCTCTCACACCGCTCCAGATGGTCACCATGCCCCCCCTATCCCGCCACGCTCCTCCTCTCACACCGCTCCAGATGGTCACCATGCCCCCCCCTCTCCCGCCACGCTCCTCCTTTCACACCGCTCCAGGTGGTCACCATGCCCCCCTCTCCCGCCACGCTCCTCCTTTCACACCGCTCCAGATGGTCACCATGCCCCCCCTATCCCGCCACGCTCCTCCTCTCACACCGCTCCAGATGGTCACCATCCCCCCCCCCCCTCTCCCGCCACGCTCCTCCTTTCACACCGCTCCAGGTGGTCACCATGCCCCCACCCCTCTCCCGCCACGCTCCTCCTCTCACACCGCTCCAGGTGGTCACCATGCCCCCCCCCTCCCCCGCCACGCTCCTCCTCTCACACTGCTCCAGATGGTCACCATCCCCCACCCCTCTCCCGCCACGCTCCTCCTTTCACACCGCTCCAGGTGGTCACCATGCCCCCACCCCTCTCCCGCCACGCTCCTCCTCTCACACCGCTCCAGATGGTCACCATGCCCACCCCCCTCTCCCGCCACGCTCCTCCTCTCACACCGCTCCAGGTGGTCACCATGCCCCCACCCCTCTCCCGCCACGCTCCTCCTCTCACACCGCTCCAGGTGGCCACCATGCCCCCCCCCCTCTCCCGCCACGCTCCTCCTCTCACACCGCTCCAGATGGTCACCATGCCCACCCCCCTCTCCCGCCACGCTCCTCCTCTCACACCGCTCCAGATGGTCACCATGCCCCCCCTATCCCGCCACGCTCCTCCTCTCACACCGCTCCAGATGGTCACCATGCCCCCCCCCTCTCCCGCCACGCTCCTCCTTTCACACCGCTCCAGGTGGTCACCATGCCCCCCTCTCCCGCCACGCTCCTCCTTTCACACCGCTCCAGATGGTCACCATGCCCCCCCTATCCCGCCACGCTCCTCCTCTCACACCGCTCCAGATGGTCACCATCCCCCCCCCCCTCTCCCGCCACGCTCCTCCTTTCACACCGCTCCAGGTGGTCACCATGCCCCCACCCCTCTCCCGCCACGCTCCTCCTCTCACACCGCTCCAAGTGGTCACCCCCCCCCCTCCCGCCACGCTCCTCCTCTCACACCGCTCCAGGTGGTCACCATGCCCCCCCGCCCCTGTCCCGCCACGCTCCAGGTGGTCACCTTGCCCCCCCCCTCTCCCGCCACGCTCCTCCTCTCACACCGCTCCAGATGGTCACCATGCCCTCCCCCTGTCCCGCCACGCTTCTCCTCTCACACCGCTCCAGATGGTCACCATGCCCCCCCCTCTCCCGCCACGCTCCTCCTTTCACACCGCTCCAGGTGGTCACCATGCCCCCCTCTCCCGCCACGCTCCTCCTTTCACACCGCTCCAGATGGTCACCATGCCCCCCCTATCCCGCCACGCTCCTCCTCTCACACCGCTCCAGATGGTCACCACCCCCCCCCCTCTCCCGCCACGCTCCTCCTTTCACACCGCTCCAGGTGGTCACCATGCCCCCACCCCTCTCCCGCCACGCTCCTCCTCTCACACCGCTCCAGGTGGTCACCCCCCCCCTCCCGCCACGCTCCTCCTCTCACACCGCTCCAGGTGGTCACCATGCCCCCCCCCCTTTATCCCGCCACGCTCCTCCTCTCACACCGCTCCAGGTGGTCACTATGCCCCCCCCCCTTATCCCGCCACGCTCCTCCTCTCACACCGCTCCAGGCGGGTCACTATGCCCCCCCCTCTCCCGCCACGCTCCTCCTTTCACACCGCTCCAGGTGGTCACCATGCCCCCCTCTCCCGCCACGCTCCTCCTTTCACACCGCTCCAGATGGTCACCATGCCCCCCTATCCCGCCACGCTCCTCCTCTCACACCGCTCCAGGTGGTCACTATGCCCCCCCCCCCTTATCCCGCCACGCTCCTCCTTTCACACCGCTCCAGATGGTCACCATGCCCCCCCTATCCCGCCACGCTCCTCCTCTCACACCGCTCCAGGTGGTCACGATGCCCCCCTTATCCCGCCACGCTCCTCCTCTCACACCGCTCCAGATGGTCACCATGCCCCCCCTATCCCGCCACGCTCCTCCTCTCACACCGCTCCAGGTGGTCACTATGCCCCCCCCCTTATCCCGCCACGCTCCTCCTTTCACACCGCTCCAGATGGTCACCATGCCCCCCCTATCCCGCCACGCTCCTCCTCTCACACCGCTCCAGATGGTCACCATCCCCCCCCCCTCTCCCGCCACGCTCCTCCTTTCACACCGCTCCAGGTGGTCACCATGCCCCCACCCCTCTCCCGCCACGCTCCTCCTCTCACACCGCTCCAGGTGGTCACCCCCCCCCTCCCGCCACGCTCCTCCTCTCACACCGCTCCAGGTGGTCACCATGCCCCCCCCCCTTTATCCCGCCACGCTCCTCCTCTCACACCGCTCCAGGTGGTCACTATGCCCCCCCCCCTTATCCCGCCACGCTCCTCCTCTCACACCGCTCCAGGCGGGTCACTATGCCCCCCCCTCTCCCGCCACGCTCCTCCTTTCACACCGCTCCAGGTGGTCACCATGCCCCCCTCTCCCGCCACGCTCCTCCTTTCACACCGCGCCAGATGGTCACCATGCCCCCCCTATCCCGCCACGCTCCTCCTCTCACACCGCTCCAGGTGGTCACTATGCCCCCCCCCCTTATCCCGCCACGCTCCTCCTTTCACACCGCTCCAGGTGGTCACCATGCCCCCCTCTCCCGCCACGCTCCTCCTTTCACACCGCTCCAGATGGTCACCATGCCCCCCCTATCCCGCCACGCTCCTCCTCTCACACCGCTCCAGGTGGTCACTATGCCCCCCCCCCTTATCCCGCCACGCTCCTCCTTTCACACCGCTCCAGATGGTCACCATGCCCCCCTTATCCCGCCACGCTCCTCCTCTCACACCGCTCCAGGCGGGTCACTATGCCCCCTCCCCCTGTCCCGTCACGCTCCTCCACTCACACCACTCCAGATGGTCACCATGCCGCCCCCCTCTCCCGCCACGCTCCTCCTCTCACACCGCTCTAGATGGTCACCATACCCCCCCCCCACTCTCCCGCCACGCTCCTCCTCTCATGCCGCTCCAGATGGTCACCATCCCCCCCCGCCCTCTCCCACCACGCTCCTCCTCACACACCGCTCCAGATGGTCACCATCCCCCCCCCCTCTCCCGCCACGCTCCTCCTCTCACACCGCTCCAGATGGTCACCACCCCCTCCCCTCTCCCACCACGCTCCTCCTCACACACCGCTCCAGATGGTCACCATGTCCCACCCTCTCCCGCCACGCTCCTCCTCTCACACCGCTCCAGATGGTCACCACCCCCTCCCCTCTCCCACCACGCTCCTCCTCACACACCGCTCCAGATGGTCACCATGTCCCACCCTCTCCCGCCACGCTCCTCCTCTCACACCGCTCCAGATAGTCACCATGCCCCCCCCCCCCGTCTCCCACCACGCTCCTCCTTTCACACAGCTCCAGGTGGTCACCATGCCCCCCCCCTATCCCACCACGCTCCTCCTCTCACATCGCTCCAGATGGTCACCATGCCCCCCCCTCTCCCGCCACGCTCCTCCTCTCACACCGCTCCAGATGGTCACCATTCTCCCCCCCCTCTCCCGCCACGCTCCTCCTCTCACACTGCTCCAGATGGTCACCATGCCCCCCCCTCTCCCGCCAAGCTCCTCCACTCACACCGCTCCAGATGTTCACCATGCCCCCCCCCCTCTCCCGCCACGTTCCTCCTCTCACACCGTTCCAGATGGTCACCATGCCCCCCCTCTCCCGCCAAGCTCCTCCACTCACACCGCTCCAGATGGTCACCATGCCTCCCCCTCTCTCCCGCCACGCTCCTCCTCTCACACCGCTCCAGGTGGTCACCCCGCCCCCCCTCCCGCCACGCTCCTCCTCTCAAACCGCTCCAGGTGGTCACCATGCCCCCCCCGTCTCCCACCACGCTCCTCCAATCACACAGCTCCAGGTGGTCACCATGCCCCCCCCCCTATCCCACCACGCTCCTCCTCTCATATCGCTCCAGATGGTCACCATGCCCCCCACCCCTCTCCCGCCACGCTCCTCCTCTCACAATGCTCCAGATGGTCACCATTCTCCCCGCCCCCTCTCCCGCCACGCTCCTCCTCTCACACTGCTTCAGATAGTCACCATGCCCCCCCCCCTGTCGCGCCACGCTCCTCCTGTCACACTGCTCCAGATAGTCACCATGCCCCCCCCTATCCCGCCACACTGCACCTCTCACACCGCTCCAGATGGTCACCATGCCCCCCCCCTCCCACCACGCTTCTCCTCTCACACCGCTCCAGATGGTCACCATGCCCCCCCCTCTCCCGCCACGCTCCTCCTCTCACACCTCTCCAGATGGTCACCATGCCCCCGCCCTCTCCCGCCACGCTTCTCCTCTCACACCGCTCCAGATGGTCACCATGCCCCCCCTCTCTCCCGCCACGCTCCTCCTCTCGCACTGCTCCAGATGGTCACCATGCCCCCCCCCTCCCACCACGCTCCTCCTCTCACACCGCTCCAGATGGTCACCATGCCCCCCCCTCTCTCCCGCCACGCTCCTCCTCTCGCACTGCTCCAGGTGGTCACCATGCCCCCCCTCTCTCGCCACGCTCCTCCTCTCACACCGCTCCAGGTGGTCACCGTGCCCCCCCCCCCCCTCTCCCACCACGCTCCTCCTCACACACCGCTCCAGATGGTCACCATGTCCCACCCTCTCCCGCCACGCTCGTCCTCTCACACCGCTCCAGATGTTCACCATGCCCCCCCTCTCCCGCCACGCTCCTCCTCTCACACCGCTCCAGATGGTCACCATGCCCCCCCCCCCCCCTCCCGCCACGCTCCTCCTCTCACACCTCTCCAGGTGGTCACCATGCCCCCGCCCTCTCCCGCCACGCTTCTCCTCTCACACTGCTCCAGATGTTCACCATGCCCCCACCCCTCTCCCGCCAAGCTCCTCCTCTCACACTGCTCCAGATGGTCACCATGCCCCCCCTCTCTCGCCACGCTCCTCCTCTCACACCGCTCCAGATGGTCACCATGCCCCCCCTCTCCCGCCACGCTCCTCCTCTCACACCTCTCCAGATGGTCACCATGCCCCCCCCCTCTCCCGCCACGCTCCTCCTCTCACACCTCTCCAGATGGTCACCATGCCCCCCTCCCCTCTCCCGCCACGCTCCTCCTCTCACACCTCTCCAGATGGTCACCATGCCCCCCCCCCTCTCCCGCCACGCTCCTCCTTTCACACCGCTCCAGGTGGTCACCATGCCCCCCCCCCTCTCCCGCCAGGCTCCTCCTCTCACACTGCTCCAGATGGTCACCATGCCCCCCCCCACTCGCCCGCCACGCTCCTCCTCTCACACCGCTCCAAATGGTCAAGATGCCCCCCCTCTCCCGCCACGCTTCTCCTCTCACACTGCTCCAGATGTTCACCATGCCCCCGCCCTCTCCCGCCACGCTCCTCCTCTCACACTGCTCCAGATGGTCACCATGCCCCCCCCCCCCTCTCCCGCCACGCTCCTCCTCTCACACTGCTCCAGATGGTCACCATGCCCCCCCGCCCTCTCCCGCCACGCTCCTCCTCTCACACTGCTCCAGATGGTCACCATGCCCCCCCCTCTCCCGCCACGCTCCTCCTCTCACACTGCTCCAGATGGTCACCATGCCCCCCCCCCACTCGCCCGCCACGCTCCTCCTCTCACACCGCTCCAAATGGTCACCATGCCCCCACCCCTCTCCCGCCACGCTCCTCCTCTCACACCTCTCCAGATGGTCACCATGCCCCCCCCTCTCTCGCCACGCTCCTCCTCTCACACCGCTCCAGATGATCACCATGCCCCCCCTCGCCCGCCACGCTCCTCCTCTCACACCGCTCAAGATGGTAACCATGCCTCCCCTCGCCCGCCACGCTCCTCCTCTCACACCGCTCCAGATGGTCACCATGCCCCCCCTCGCCCGCCACGCTCCTCCTCTCACACCGCTCCAGATGGTCACCATGCCCCCCCCCTCTCCCGCCACGCTCCTCCTCTCACACTGGTCCAGATGGTCACCATGCCTCCCCTCGCCCGCCACGCTCCTCCTCTCACACCGCTCCAGATGGTCACCATGCCCCCCCTCGCCCGCCACGCTCCTCCTCTCACACCGCTCCAGATGATCACCATGCCCCCCCTCGCCCGCCACGCTTCTCCTCTCACACCTCTCCAGATGGTCACCATGCCCCCCCTCTCCCGCCACGCTCCTCCTCTCACACCGCTCCAGATGGTCACCATCCCCCCCCCTCTCCCGCCACGCTCCTCATTTCACACCGCTCCAGGTGGTCACCATGCCCCCCCCCCTCCCGCCACGCTCCTCCTCTCACACCGCTCCAAATGGTCACCATGCCCCCGCCCTCTCCCGCCACGCTTCTCCTCTCACACCGCTCCAGATGGTCACCATGCCCCCCCCTCTCCCGCCACGCTCCTCCTCTCACACCGCTCCAAATGGTCACCATGCCCCCGCCCTCTCCCGCCACGCTTCTCCTCTCACACCGCTCCAGATGGTCACCATGCCCCCGCCCTCTCCCGCCACGCTCCTCCTCTCACACCGCTCCAGATGGTCACCATGCCCCCACCCCTCTCCCGCCACGCTCCTCCTCTCACACCTCTCCAGATGGTCACCATGCCCCCCCCTCTCTCGCCACGCTCCTCCTCTCACACCGCTCCAGATGATCACCATGCCCCCCCCTCTCTCGCCACGCTCCTCCTCTCACACCTCTCCAGATGGTCACCATGCCCCCCCCTCGCCCGCCACGCTCCTCCTCTCACACCGCTCAAGATGGTCACCATGCCTCCCCTCGCCCGCCACGCTCCTCCTCTCACACCGCTCCAGATGGTCACCATGCCCCCCCTCGCCCGCCACGCTCCTCCTCTCACACCGCTCCAGATGGTCACCATGCCCCCCCCTCTCTCGCCACGCTCCTCCTCTCACACCTCTCCAGATGGTCACCATGCCCCCCCCTCGCCCGCCACGCTCCTCCTCTCACACCGCTCAAGATGGTCACCATGCCTCCCCTCGCCCGCCACGCTCCTCCTCTCACACCGCTCCAGATGGTCACCATGCCCCCCCTCGCCCGCCACGCTCCTCCTCTCACACCGCTCCAGATGGTCACCATGCCCCCCCCCTCTCCCGCCACGCTCCTCCTCTCACACTGGTCCAGATGGTCACCATGCCTCCCCTCGCCCGCCACGCTTCTCCTCTCACACCTCTCCAGATGGTCACCATGCCCCCCCTCTCCCGCCACGCTCCTCCTCTCACACCGCTCCAGATGGTCACCATCCCCCCCCCTCTCCCGCCACGCTCCTCATTTCACACCGCTCCAGGTGGTCACCATGCCCCCCCCCCTCCCGCCACGCTCCTCCTCTCACACCGCTCCAAATGGTCAAGATGCCCCCCCGCTCTCCCGCCAGGCTCCTACTCTCACACCGCTCCAGATGGTCACCATGCTCCCCCCCCCCTCTCCCGCCACGATCCTCCTCTCACACCGCTCCAGATGGTCACCATGCCCCACCTCTCCCGCCACGCTCCTCCTCTCACACCGCTCCAGATGTTCACCATGCCCCCCGTCTCCCGCCACGCTCCTCCTCTCACACTGGTCCAGATGGTCACCATGCCCCCCCTCTCTCGCCATGCTCCTCCTCTCACACCGCTCCAGGTGGTCCCCCCCCCCCCTCCCAATCCCTCAATCTCGCTGCACCGCGGTCCGTACTGTTCACGATAGTTCGATATCCCTATACACCAATCACACGTGCCAACCAATCAACAACAACAAAAGGTGAAACAAAATTGAACAAAAGCCCTCGGGCATGGGTAGGTAAAGGCCGGGATGCACCCCAGCCACTGGATTCTGAAGGCGAATGGCGCTGGTGCTCGCGGCATGGGATCCGGAATGGCTCCGGAAGGCACGTGAGACGCCATATCCGGTGGTGGATCCGGACGCACGACTGACGGGGAATCCTAGCTCGTTACGAGGTGAACGCCATGAAGCCGCGCGGGCGCGGGCGCCGCGCAGTGAGAGATTTTTATGGCACTGAGTGGAAGTGCACTGGGTGGAGAACATAAACCATTTCTCCCTCTGTGCATGTGACGTCAATATGTCCTCTTTCTCGCTGGCTCCTTATTGTAAGACATCACAGCGAATTCTATTTCTCTCTCAGTTCATATGACGTCAATATGTCCTCTTTCGCGCTGGCTCCTATTGTAAGACATCACAGCGAACTCTATATCTCCCTCAGTTCATATGACGTCAATATGTCCTCTTTCTCGCTGACATACTAATGTAAGACAGAACAGTGAACTTATCAGTGACCTCTCGCCACCGCATAGTAACAATTACTCCTTCCGACATTGGCCTCTTAATTATCTCTGCCGCCATTAATTATTTCATTATTAAAGAGTGATAATTTATCGCAGATATTTTCCCTGATATTCATTATATGACCTACCACCAGCCGGCAATGTCGTCTTCACTCTCTACAGTACGCTGGATTATAACCCATTAATTGTTTTTATTATAAAATTATAATATGACTTCAGACTTATTATAAAATGTCTCGGCATCACCAAATTATCACTATTTTATCATAAGAGTGCTTGTTATCCCGTCGTTCCCTTACCATATTTAATCCCAGTATAGTTACTCACTCTCACGTTATCAAACTGGGTTATCACTTCACGCTACTTAATTATTCCCACTCGTATTCACGTATCGTATTTCACAGCGCTACTGCCCACTCAATCTTTGACTCCAGCCTTTTTGTCAGTCGATGTTTTCTGTTGCTGCCCTTTTTGTCTGCCTTGATGAAAGCCCAGTGGGTGTTTATCATATCATTGAGATTCACGGTATAATGAAACCCAACGCCTTATCACTTTTATATGGTACTCCATCCCCCCCCCCGCCCCACCCTCACCGCCCCCTGCCCCCTCCGGCGCTTTGGTCTTACTATCGGGGAGTGATATATATAGCGTATACAGGGAGCCACACAATGATATAACCCAGAGCCAGACATTTGTGTATATAGTGTATACAGGGGGTCACACAGTGATATAACCCAGAGCCAGACACTTGTGTATATAGTGTATACAGGGGGTCACACAGTGATATAACCCGGAGCCAGACACCTGTGTATATAGTGTATACAGGGGGTCACCCAGTGATATAACCCAGAGCCAGACACTTGTGTATATAGTGTATACAGGGGGTCACACAGTGATATAACCCAGAGACAGACACTTGTGTATATAGTGTATACAGGGGGTCACACAGTGATATAACCCAGAGACAGACACTTGTGTATATAGTGTATACAGGGGGTCACCCAGTGATATAACCCAGAGACAGACACTTGTGTATATAGTGTATACAGAGGGTCACACAGTGATATAACCCAGAGCCAGACACTTGTGTATCTAATGTATACAGGGGGTCACACAGTGATATAACCCAGAGCCAGACACTTGTGTATATAGTGTATACAGGGGGCCACACAGTAATATAACCCAGAGCCAGACACATGTGTATATAATGTGTACAGGGGGTCACACGGTGATATAACCCAGAGCCAAACACTTGTGTATATAGTGAATACAGGGGGTCACACAGTGATATAACCCAGAGCCAGACACTTGTGTATCTAGTGTATACAGGGGGTCACCCAGTGATATAACCCAGAGCCAGACACTTGTGTATCTAGTGTATACAGGGGGTCACACAGTGATATAACCCAGAGCCAAACACTTGTGTATATAGTGTATACAGGGGGTCACACAGTGATATAACCCAGAGCCAGACACTTGTGTATCTAGTGTATACAGGGGGTCACACAGTGATATAACCCAGAGCCAGACACTTGTGTATCTAGTGTATACAGGGGGTCACCCAGTGATATAACCCAGAGCCAGACACTTGTGTATCTAGTGTATACAGGGGGTCACACAGTGATATAACCCAGAGCCAAACACTTGTGTATATAGTGTATACAGGGGGTCACACAGTGATATAACCCAGAGCTACACACTTGTTTATATAGTGTATACAGGGGGTCACACAGTGATATAACCCAGAGCCAGACACTTGTGTATATAGTGAATACAGGGGGTCACACAGTGATATAACCCAGAGCCAGACACTTGTGTATATAGTGTATACAGGGGGTCACACAGTGATATAACCCAGAGCCAGACACTTGTGTATATAGTGAATACAGGGGGTCACACGGTGATATAACCCAGAGCCAGACACTTGTGTATATAGTGAATACAGGGGGTCACACAGTGATATAACCCAGAGCTACACACTTGTTTATATAGTGTATACAGGGGGTCACACAGTGATATAACCCAGAGACAGACACTTGTGTATATAGTGAATACAGGGGGTCACACAGTGATATAACCCAGAGCTACACACTTGTGTATATAGTGTATACAGGGGGTCACACAGTGATATAACCCAGAGCCAGACACTTGTGTATATAGTGAATACAGGGGGTCACACAGTGATATAACCCAGAGCTACACACTTGTGTATATAGTGTATACAGGGGGTCACCCAGTAATATAACCCAGAGCCAGACACTTGTGTATATAGTGAATACAGGGGGTCACACAGTGATATAACCCAGAGCTACACACTTGTTTATATAGTGTATACAGGGGGTCACACAGTGATATAACCCAGAGCCAGACACTTGTGTATATAGTGAATACAGGGGGTCACACAGTGATATAACCCAGAGCCAGACACTTGTGTATATAGTGTATACAGGGGGTCACACAGTGATATAACCCAGAGCCAGACACTTGTGTATATAGTGAACACAGGGGGTCACACGGTGATATAACCCAGAGCCAGACACTTGTGTATATAGTGAATACAGGGGGTCACACAGTGATATAACCCAGAGCTACACACTTGTTTATATAGTGTATACAGGGGGTCACACAGTGATATAACCCAGAGACAGACACTTGTGTATATAGTGAATACAGGGGGTCACACAGTGATATAACCCAGAGCTACACACTTGTGTATATAGTGTATACAGGGGGTCACACAGTGATATAACCCAGAGCCAGACACTTGTGTATATAGTGTATACAGGGGGTCACACAGTGATATAACCCAGAGCCAGACACTTGTGTATATAGTGAATACAGGGGGTCACACAGTGATATAACCCAGAGCCAGACACTTGTGTATATAGTGAATACAGGGGGTCACACAGTGATATAACCCAGAGCCAGACACTTGTGTATATAGTGTATACAGGGGGCCACACAGTGATATAACCCAGAGCCAGACACTTGTGTATATAGTGTATACAGGGGGCCACACAGTGATATAACCCAGAGCCAGGCACTTGTGTATATAGTGTATAGAGGGGGTCACCCAGTAATATAACCCAGAGCCAGACACTTGTGTATATAGTGAATACAGGGGGTCACACAGTGATATAACCCAGAGCTACACACTTGTTTATATAGTGTATACAGGGGGTCACACAGTGATATAACCCAGAGCCAGACACTTGTGTATATAGTGAATACAGGGGGTCACCCAGTGATATAACCCAGAGCTACACACTTGTGTATATAGTGAATACAGGGAGTCACCCTGTAATATAACCCAGAGCCAGACACTTGTGTATATAGTGAATACAGGGGGTCACACAGTGATATAACCCAGAGCCAGACACTTGTGTATATAGTGAATACAGGGAGTAACACATTGATATAACCCAGAGCCAGACACTTGTGTATATAGTGTATAGAGGGGGTCACCCAGTGATATAACCCAGAGCCAGACACTTGTGTATATAGTGTATACAGGGGGTCACACAGTGATATAACCCAGAGCCAGACACTTGTGTATCTAGTGTATACAGGGGGTCACCCAGTAATATAACCCAGAGCCAGACACTTGTGTATCTAGTGTATACAGGGGGTCACCCAGTAATATAACCCAGAACCAGACACTTGTGTATATAGTGTATACAGTGGGCCACACAGTGATATAACCCAGAGCTACACACTTGTGTATATAGTGTATACAGGGGGTCACACAGTGATATAACCCAGAGCCAGACACTTGTGTATCTAGTGTATACAGGGGGTCACCCAGTAATATAACCCAGAGCCAGACACTTGTGTATCTAGTGTATACAGGGGGTCACCCAGTAATATAACCCAGAACCAGACACTTGTGTATATAGTGTATACAGGGGGCCACACAGTGATATAACCCAGAGCTACACACTTGTGTATATAGTGTATACAGGGGGTCACACAGTGATATAACCCAGAGCCAGACACTTGTGTATCTAGTGTATACAGGGGGTCACCCAGTAATATAACCCAGAGCCAGACACTTGTGTATCTAGTGTATACAGGGGGTCACCCAGTAATATAACCCAGAACCAGACACTTGTGTATATAGTGTATACAGTGGGCCACACAGTGATATAACCCAGAGCCAGACACTTGTGTATATAGTGTATACTGGGGGTCACACAGTGATATAACCCAGAGCCAGACACTTGTGTATATAGTGAATACAGGGGGTCACACAGTGATATAACCCAGAGCTACACACTTGTGTATATAGTGAATACAGGGGGTCACACAGTGATATAACCCAGAGCCAGACACTTGTGTATATAGTGTATACAGGGGGTCACACAGTGATATAACCCAGAGCCAGACACTTGTGTATATAGTGTATACAGGGGGTCACACAGTGATATAACCCAGAGCCAGACACTTGTGTATATAGTGTATACAGTGGGTCACACAGTGATATAACCCAGAGCTAGACACTTGTGTATATAATGTATACAGGGGGTCACACAGTGATATAACCCAGAGCCAGACACTTGTGTATATAGTGTATACAGGGGGCCACACAGTGATATAACTCAGAGCCAGACACTTGTGTATATAGTGTATACAGGGGGCCACACAGTGATATAAACCAGAGCCAGACACTTGTGTATATAGTGTATACAGGGGGTCACCCAGTGATATAACCCAGAGCCAGACACTTGTGTATATAGTGAATACAGGGTGTCACACAGTGATATAACCCAGAGTGCGTTGTGTTACAACTATCGCTGAAGAGAGTTGTTACGGCCTGATGTACGACAGAGAGCTAATAATGTAAGTTTTTAATAAGTTCCCAGTGTTAAGTAATGCGAGTAACTTGGTATTACGTACAAGCCTGTGTATCTATTTAGCGCAGTAGGTCCAGGCAGCTCACACCGGAGAATAAAAACCTTGAAACATGCCGTGGTACGTGCCCTTTGGGAGAGTTATCAATCACATCTCTACGAACGTGAGGCACATAACGCATCCCTGGTACTGAAATAGACCAGATCTACCATCCCCTCAGCGCATATGCTAGGTTACCCCACATCCCACCCTTCATCCTCCACCACTCTGTCTTTGACGTCCCCGTTTCGAACCACGTAGTATTCTGTACTTTCGTCTTGATGCGCCGCTAGAGCGCGACGCTGGAGTGTCAGTGCATGTTGAGTAGCGCCACCATGCGGGTTGATGTCCTTGAGCGGTCTATCATCATTGACCCCCCCCCCTCCCCCGCGAACCTCTGACCCCACCCAACCCAATGATATACAGACCACGCAGCCTAACCACGATCCAAACCGGAAGTGACGTAGTGTCGAGTCAGACTGAGGAGGTAATCACGCAAGTTACGAGATCCTATCTGACACGTGCTCGCGAGGCTGGAACCGCCGCTCACACACTCGAGCCGAGTGCTTCCTGGAAGAGCTGTCCGGGTACCAGGTAGTCTCCTCCACAGCCCCCCGCTGCGTGGCTGGCTCACTCAGAAAAAACCCATCAACCTCCACGACATCTCACCAACAAAGGTGGCGAATGCAAGTGGTCGTCATAACCATTCCGCTGTAAAGCTGTAAGGCGCATGGCGTAAGAACATACTAATGCGTCATTACACAACACGATCAAGGTAACACAAGACCGTTTTGTTGTCTTCGTATCACTTTTTGATCATGGCAAGACAAAGTTTCTTCATTCTTCGTAACCTTACATCCGGCTTTATCGGTGGTTTACTGGTGCAGGTACCAACTCAGCAAAAATAGGTCGCAAACCCGCTGAGCTTGAGGGGCAGACCATTTGATCCCAAGGGCGAGAGAGGGCGATGGTTTTGTTTCACTTTTAACTTAGACATTTGGAAGTCGATCTATTTTTGCAAGCAAAGGGTTGTAATGTAAAGAATCAATTTAGATGTTTAAAATCTAGCCACAGCTAAGCACCGTAAACCGACGGAGAGAGGGGAAAGTGGCATGACCCCACTGGCTATTGCGCTGTGGACCGCGCCGGAGCGGGCTCACTCGTCTCCGTATCGTGTGAGGTCAAAGAGGCATGTTTCAGGACTAGGTTGAGGAAGGGGGGACGGAGTGCGAGTATGGGGTCTGTGTACACCCCCCCACCTCCCCTCCAACCGGCCACCCCGCTGAACTGGAAAGTAAACATTCTTGATTTTCGCGAAATTTGTCAACGGCGGCCATGATGCATCGCACTGAGTTAGCACAGCCAATGAGAATATTCAAAAGAGGCAGATCGCGTTGACCCTGTTGACCAACCCCTGCCAAACTTACATTAGCCGTTTACAACCTGACATGGAGCGAGCGGAGGTGGGGCTGTGAAAGAGCCTAGGTACCAGGCTGACGGACGGTTCACTGTCAGATAACGTGTTATATGTACCTACTGCGAGGGCACTATATAAGACCGTAGATCTACCACCGTCCATACAGCTTTCTCTTCCTTGGCCTTCGAGTGCACAAATGTGGACTAAAACACCTCGCATTTCATTACTCTATTCAGATAAGGACATGAACTCTTTATCTCGCAACAATACGTCTCCTTGTGCCCCTATTGAGTCACCGCTTCTAATCTCCTTTTCCGGAAGAGTGCCTGACACGCGATAGTTTCGCCTCTTTTCTTCCGAGAAGTCCTCTTCTGCTATTGCACCCATGGAGGTGGAAGAGCAGAAAAGGCAGATGTTATTCTAAGATGGCGACCGAAGCTGAACATGTCAACACTTGTTTAGTGTTAATAAATGGTTTACGGTGTGAAACATAATAATACATTGTTGTATTGATTGAAAGGTCTTGACGGCGTAGATGATGGCATATAAATATATATATGATTTGTCTGTTGGTGTTGGGCGATAATATATGAATATGGGCGATAATTTGTGAGATATACGTCAGTTTCCTGTTGATGATTGTCGATGATTAAATAGTCTTCACACTTGTAAGACGCGATCGACTCAGAGAGAAACCTGCCTACCTGAAATTAGTCTCCTTCACTGCCCACCGCTAGGTGGCGCGCTCACATGTAGCGGGCGGGAGGTGGGGGGGGGGAGGCTGTGTCAGAGCAGATGGGTCAGCGGGGACGCCCACGAGCCGATGCACCAAATGAACCGTTTATCACAAGCACTACCCATCCCGAGCCCGGCCTCGCAACTGCCAGTAATTGTGCAATGTCAGAATCACAGATTTACCTGTGTGGTGGACGTGCCAAAAGCAGCGACCAGCCCTCGCACCTGATCATTTGATACCCATTGGATTTCCTGGCTCCGAAAGTTGCCAGAAAACTTCGCGCCCGCGCAACTTAAAACAAATCTTACTATCTCGTATCACAACAAAAAAAGGAAAAGCAAAGGATATAGACATTCACCCAATGGGGCGCGAACCTCCTGCACAATGACTGGCCTGGCAGAGCGCATTCGACAAGCCGAGAGCACTAACCGGCGCACGGGTGGCCCTCTATATGGCGAAGAAGACTGGGTAACGTATGTGGGAACTCCACAAATGTCGCTGACAAAATTGTCGATGTGAGATGGCAAAACGAAACGCTTTGAAAGTAAATGGAAAAAAATACGGCGTTTTAGGCCACATTTGTGCAAACAATGTCAAAACTGGGCCAAGAAACCTCCCTGAGTGATAAGAGATAAAACATGCCCCACTGGGCAAAGAAATCTCCCTGAGTGATGAGAGATAAAACATGCCCCACTGGGCCAAGAAATCTCCCTGAGTGATGAAAGATAAAACATGCCCCACTGGGCAAAGAAATCTCCCTGAGTGATAACAGATGAAACATGCCCCACTGGCCAAAGAAACCTCCCTGAGTGATGAAAGATGAAACATGCCCCACTGGGCAAGGAAACCTCCCTGAGTGATGAAATATGAAACATGCCCCACTGGGCAAAGAAACCTCCCTGAGTGATGAAAGATGAAACATGCCCCACTGGGCAAGGAAACCTCCCTGAGTGATGAAAGATGAAACATGCCCCACTGGGCCAAGAAACCTCCCTGAGTGATGAAAGATGAAACATGCCCCACTGGGCAAAGAAACCTCCCTGAGTGATGAAAGATGAAACATGCCCCACTGGACAAAGAAACCTCCCTGAGTGATGAGAGATAAAACATGCCCCACTGGGCCAAGAAACCTCCCTGACTGATGAAAGATGAAACATGCCCCACTGGGCAAAGAAACCTCCCTGAGTGATGAAAGATGAAACATGCCCCACTGGGCAAAGAAACCTCTCTGAGTGATGAAAGATGAAACATGCCCCACTGGGCAAAGAAACCTCCATGAGTGATGAGAGATAAAACATGCCCCACTGGGCAAAGAAACCTCCCTGAATGATGAAAGATAAAACATGCCCCACTGGGCAAAGAAACCTCTCTGAGTGATGAAAGATAAAACATGCCCCACTGGGCAAAGAAACCTCCCTGAGTAATAAAAGATGAAACATGCCCCACTGGGCAAAGAAACCTCCCTGAGTGATGAAAGATGAAACATGCCCCACTGGGCCAAGAAACCTCCCTGAGTGATGAGAGATAAAACATGCCCCACTGGGCAAAGAAACCTCCCTGAGTGATGAGAGATAAAACATGCCCCACTGGGCAAAGAAACCTCCCTGAGTAATAAAAGATGAAACATGCCCCACTGGGCCAAGAAACCTCCCTGAGTGATGAGAGATAAAACATGCCCCACTGGGCAAAGAAACCTCCCTGAGTGATGAGAGATAAAACATGCCCCACTGGACAAAGAAACCTCCCTGAGTGATGAGAGATAAAACATGCCCCACTGGGCAAAGAAACCTCCCTGAGTGATGAGAGATAAAACATGCCCCACTGGGCAAAGAAACCTCCCTGAGTGATGAGAGATAAAACATGCCCCACTGGGCAAAGAAACCTCCCTAACTGATGAAAAATGAAACATGCCCCACTGGGCCAAGAAACTTTCCTGAGTGATGAAAGATGAAACATGCCCCACTGGGCAAAAAAACCTCCCTGAGTGATGAGAGATAAAACATGCCCCACTGGGCAAAGAAACCTCCCTAACTGATGAAAGATGAAACATGCCCCACTGGGCCAAGAAACTTCCCTGAGTGATGAAAGATGAAACATGCCCCACTGGGTCAAGAAACCTCCCTGAGTGATGAAAGATGAAACATGCCCCACTGGGCAAAGAAACCTCCCTGAGTGATGAAAGATGAAACATGCCCCACTGGACAAAGAAACCTCCCTGAGTGATGAAAGATGAAACATGCCCCACTGGGCAAAGAAACCTCCCTGAGTGATGAAAGATGAAACATGCCCCACTGGGCCAAGAAACCTCCCTGAGTGATGGAAGATGAAACATGCCCCACTGGGCCAAGAAATCTTCCTGAGTGATGAAAGATAAAACATGCCCCACTGGGCAAAGAAACCTCCCTGAGTGATGAAAGATGAAACAAGCCCCACTGGGCCAAGAACCCTCCCTGAGTGATGAAAGATGAAACAAGCCCCACTGGGCCAAGAACCCTCCCTGAGTGATGAAAGATGAAACATGCCCCACTGGGCAAAGAAACCACCCTGAGTGATGAAAGATGAAACAAGCCCCACTGGGCAAAGAAACCTCCCTGAGTGATGAAAGATGAAACATGCCCCACTGGGCAAGGAAACTTCCCTGAGTGATGAAAGATGAAACAAGCCCCACTGGGCCAAGAACCCTCCCTGAGTGATGAAAGATGAAACATGCCCCACTGGGCAAAGAAACCACCCTGAGTGATGAAAGATGAAACAAGCCCCACTGGGCCAAGAACCTTCCCTGAGTGATGAAAGATGAAACATGCCCCACTGGGCAAGGAAACTTCCCTGAGTGATGAAAGATGAAACAAGCCCCACTGGGCCAAGAACCCTCCCTGAGTGATGAAAGATGAAACATGCCCCACTGGGCCAAGAAACCTCCCTGAGTGATGAGAGATAAAACATGCCCCACTGGGCAAAGAAACCTCCCTGAGTGATGAAAGATGAAACATGCCCCACTGGGCCAAGAAATCTTCCTGAGTGATGAAAGATAAAACATGCCCCACTGGCTCAAGAAACCTCCCTGAGTGATGAAAGATGAAACAAGCCCCACTGGGCCAAGAACCCTCCCTGAGTGATGAAAGATGAAACATGCCCCACTGGGCAAGGAAACCTCCCTGAGTGATGAAAGATGAAACAAGCCCCACTGGGCCAAGAACCCTCCCTGAGTGATGAAAGATGAGACATGCCCCACTGGACAAAGAAACCTCCCTGAGTGATGAGAGATAAAACATGCCCCACTGGGCCAAGAAACCTCCCTGACTGATGAAAGATGAAACATGCCCCACTGGGCCAAGAACCCTCCCTGAGTGATGAAAGATGAAACATGCCCCACTGGACAAAGAAACCTCCCTGAGTGATGAGAGATAAAACATGCCCCACTGGGCCAAGAAACCTCCCTGACTGATGAAAGATGAAACATGCCCCACTGGGCAAAGAAACCTCCCTGAGTGATGAAAGATGAAACATGCCCCACTGGGCAAAGAAACCTCTCTGAGTGATGAAAGATGAAACATGCCCCACTGGGCAAAGAAACCTCCATGAGTGATGAGAGATAAAACATGCCCCACTGGGCAAAGAAACCTCCCTGAATGATGAAAGATAAAACATGCCCCACTGGGCAAAGAAACCTCTCTGAGTGATGAAAGATAAAACATGCCCCACTGGGCCAAGAAACCTCCCTGAGTGATGAAAGATGAAACATGCCCCACTGGGCCAAGAAACCTCCCTGAGTGATGAGAGATAAAACATGCCCCACTGGGCAAAGAAACCTCCCTGAGTGATGAGAGATAAAACATGCCCCACTGGGCAAAGAAACCTCCCTGAGTAATAAAAGATGAAACATGCCCCACTGGGCCAAGAAACCTCCCTGAGTGATGAGAGATAAAACATGCCCCACTGGGCAAAGAAACCTCCCTGAGTGATGAGAGATAAAACATGCCCCACTGGACAAAGAAACCTCCCTGAGTGATGAGAGATAAAACATGCCCCACTGGGCAAAGAAACCTCCCTGAGTGATGAGAGATAAAACATGCCCCACTGGGCAAAGAAACCTCCCTGAGTGATGAGAGATAAAACATGCCCCACTGGGCAAAGAAACCTCCCTAACTGATGAAAAATGAAACATGCCCCACTGGGCCAAGAAACTTCCCTGAGTGATGAAAGATGAAACATGCCCCACTGGGCAAAAAAACCTCCCTGAGTGATGAGAGATAAAACATGCCCCACTGGGCAAAGAAACCTCCATAACTGATGAAAGATGAAACATGCCCCACTGGGCCAAGAAACTTCCCTGAGTGATGAAAGATGAAACATGCCCCACTGGGTCAAGAAACCTCCCTGAGTGATGAAAGATGAAACATGCCCCACTGGGCAAAGAAACCTCCCTGAGTGATGAAAGATGAAACATGCCCCACTGGACAAAGAAACCTCCCTGAGTGATGAAAGATGAAACATGCCCCACTGGGCAAAGAAACCTCCCTGAGTGATGAAAGATGAAACATGCCCCACTGGGCCAAGAAACCTCCCTGAGTGATGGAAGATGAAACATGCCCCACTGGGCCAAGAAATCTTCCTGAGTGATGAAAGATAAAACATGCCCCACTGGGCAAAGAAACCTCCCTAAGTGATGAAAGATGAAACAAGCCCCACTGGGCCAAGAACCCTCCCTGAGTGATGAAAGATGAAACAAGCCCCACTGGGCCAAGAACCCTCCCTGAGTGATGAAAGATGAAACATGCCCCACTGGGCAAAGAAACCACCCTGAGTGATGAAAGATGAAACAAGCCCCACTGGGCAAAGAAACCTCCCTGAGTGATGAAAGATGAAACATGCCCCACTGGGCAAGGAAACTTCCCTGAGTGATGAAAGATGAAACAAGCCCCACTGGGCCAAGAACCCTCCCTGAGTGATGAAAGATGAAACATGCCCCACTGGGCAAAGAAACCACCCTGAGTGATGAAAGATGAAACAAGCCCCACTGGGCCAAGAACCTTCCCTGAGTGATGAAAGATGAAACATGCCCCACTGGGCAAGGAAACTTCCCTGAGTGATGAAAGATGAAACAAGCCCCACTGGGCCAAGAACCCTCCCTGAGTGATGAAAGATGAAACATGCCCCACTGGGCCAAGAAACCTCCCTGAGTGATGAGAGATAAAACATGCCCCACTGGGCAAAGAAACCTCCCTGAGTGATGAAAGATGAAACATGCCCCACTGGGCCAAGAAATCTTCCTGAGTGATGAAAGATAAAACATGCCCCACTGGGTCAAGAAACCTCCCTGAGTGATGAAAGATGAAACAAGCCCCACTGGGCCAAGAACCCTCCCTGAGTGATGAAAGATGAAACATGCCCCACTGGGCAAGGAAACCTCCCTGAGTGATGAAAGATGAAACAAGCCCCACTGGGCCAAGAACCCTCCCTGAGTGATGAAAGATGAGACATGCCCCACTGGGCCAAGAAACCTCCCTGAGTGATGAGAGATAAAACATGCCCCACTGGGCAAAGAAACCTCCCTGAGTGATGAGAGATAAAACATGCCCCACTGGGCAAAGAAACCTCCCTGAGTGATGAGAGATAAAACATGCCCCACTGGGCAAAGAAACCTCCCTAACTGATGAAAGATGAAACATGCCCCACTGGGCAAAGAAACCTCCCTGAGTGATGAAAGATGAAACATGCCCCACTGGACAAAGAAACCTCCCTGATTGATGAAAGATGAAACATGCCCCACTGGACAAAGAAACCTCCCTAACTGATGAAAGATGAAACATGCCCCACTGGGCCAAGAAACCTCCCTGAGTGATGAAAGATGAAACAAGCCCCACTGGGCCAAGAAACCTCCCTGAGTGATGAAAGATGAAACATGCCCCACTGGGCCAAGAAACCTCCCTGAGTGATGAAAGATGAAACATGCCCCACTGGGCAAGGAAACCTTCCTGAGTGATAAAAGATGAAACAAGCCCCACTGGGCCAAGAAACCTCCCTGAGTGATGAAAGATAAAACATGCCCCACTGGGCCAAGAAACCTCCCTGAGTGATGAAAGATGAAACATGCCCCACTGGACAAAGAAACCTCCCTGAGTGATGAAAGATGAAACATGCCCCACTGGGCCAAGAAACCTCCCTGAGTGATGAAAGATGAAACATGCCCCACTGGGCAAGGAAACCTTCCTGAGTGATAAAAGATGAAACAAGCCCCACTGGGCCAAGAAACCTCCCTGAGTGATGAAAGATAAAACATGCCCCACTGGGCCAAGAACCCTCCCTGAGTGATGAAAGATGAAACATGCCCCACTGGACAAAGAAACCTCCCTGAGTGATGAAAGATGAAACATGCCCCACTGGGCAAAGAAACCTCCCTGAGTGATGAAAGATGAAACATGCCCCACTGGGCCAAGAAACCTCCCTGAGTGATGAAAGATGAAACATGCCCCACTGGGCAAGGAAACCTCCCTGAGTGATGAAAGATGAAACAAGCCCCACTGGGCCAAGAACCCTCCCTGAGTGATGAAAGATGAAACATGCCCCACTGGGCAAGGAAACCTCCCTGAGTGATGAAAGATGAAACAAGCCCCACTGGGCCAAGAACCCTCCCTGAGTGATGAAAGATGAAACATGCCCCACTGGGCCAAGAAACCTCCCTGAGTGATGAGAGATAAAACATGCCCCACTGGGCAAAGAAACCTCCCTGAGTGATGAGAGATAAAACATGCCCCACTGGGCAAAGAAACCTCCCTAACTGATGAAAGATGAAACATGCCCCACTGGGCCAAGAAACTTCCCTGAGTGATGAAAGATGAAACATGCCCCACTGGACAAAGAAACCTCCCTAACTGATGAAAGATGAAACATGCCCCACTGGGCAAAGAAACCTCCCTGAGTGATGAGAGATAAAACATGCCCCACTGGGCAAAGAAACCTCCCTGAGTGATGAACGATGAAACATGCCCCACTGGACAAAGAAACCTCCCTAACTGATGAAAGATGAAACATGCCCCACTGGGCATAGAAACCTCCCTGAGTGATGAGAGATAAAACATGCCCCACTGGGCAAAGAAACCTCCCTAACTGATGAAAGATGAAACATGCCCCACTGGGCCAAGAAACTTCCCTGAGTGATGAAAGATGAAACATGCCCCACTGGGCAAAGAAACCTCCCTGAGTGATGAGAGATAAAACATGCCCCACTGGGCAAAGAAACCTCCCTGAGTGATGAATGATGAAACATGCCCCACTGGACAAAGAAACCTCCCTAACTGATGAAAGATGAAACATGCCCCACTGGGCCAAGAAACCTCCCTGAGTGATGAAAGATAAAACATGTCCCACTGGTCAAAGAAACCTCCCTGAGTGATGAAAGATGAAACATGCCCCACTGGACAAAGAAACTTCCCTGAGTGATGAAAGATGAAACATGCCCCACTGGGCAAAGAAACCTCCCTAACTGATGAAAGATGAAACATGCCCCACTGGGCCAAGAAACTTCCCTGAGTGATGAAAGATGAAACATGCCCCACTGGGCAAAGAAACCTCCCTGAGTGATGAGAGATAAAACATGCCCCACTGGGCAAAGAAACCTCCCTGAGTGATGAATGATGAAACATGCCCCACTGGGCCAAGAAACCTCCCTGAGTGATGAAAGATGAAACATGCCCCACTGGGCAAAGAAACCTCCCTGAGTGATGAAATATGAAACATGCCCCACTGGGCAAAGAAACCTCCCTGAGTGATGAAAGATGAAACATGCCCCACTGGACAAAGAAACTTCCCTGAGTGATGAAAGATGAAACATGCCCCACTGGGCAAAGAAACCTCCCTGAGTGATGAAAGATAAAACATGCCCCACTGGACAAAGAAACCTCCCTAACTGATGAAAGATGAAACATGCCCCACTGGGCAAAGAAACCTCCCTGAGTGATGAAAGATGAAACATGCCCCACTGGACAAAGAAACCTCCCTGAGTGATGAAAGATGAAACATGCCCCACTGGGCCAAGAAACCTCCCTGAGTGATGAGAGATAAAACATGCCCCACTGGTCAAAGAAACCTCCCTGAGTGATGAGAGATAAAACATGCCCCACTGGGCAAAGAAACCTCCCTGTGTGATGAGAGATAAAACATGCCCCACTGGGCAAAGAAACCTCCCTAACTGATGAAAGATGAAACATGCCCCACTGGGCCAAGAAACTTCCCTGAGTGATGAAAGATGAAACATGCCCCACTGGGCAAGGAAACCTCCCTGAGTGATGAGAGATAAAACATGCCCCACTGGGCAAAGAAACCTCCCGAACTGATGAAAGATGAAACATGCCCCACTGGGCCAAGAAACTTCCCTGAGTGATGAAAGATGAAACATGCCCCACTGGGTCAGGAAACCTCCCTGAGTGATGAAAGATGAAACATGCCCCACTGGCCAAAGAAACCTCCCTGAGTGATGAAAGATGAAACATGCCCCACTGGACAAAGAAACCTCCCTGAGTGATGAAAGATGAAACATGCCCCACTGGGCAAAGAAACCTCCCTGAGTGATGAAAGATGAAACATGCCCCACTGGACAAAGAAACCTCCCTGAGTGATGAAAGATGAAACATGCCCCACTGGGCAAAGAAACCTCCCTGAGTGATGAAAGATAAAACATGCCCCACTGGACAAAGAAACCTCCCTGAGTGATGAAAGATGAAACATGCCCCACTGGACAAAGAAACCTCCCTAACTGATGAAAGATGAAACATGCCCCACTGGGCAAAGAAAGATCCCTGAGTGATGAAAGATGAAACATGCCCCACTGGACAAAGAAACCTCCCTGAGTGATGAAAAGATGAAACATGCCCCACTGGGCCAAGAAACCTCCCTGAGTGATGAGAGATAAAACATGCCCCACTGGGCAAAGAAACCTCCCTGAGTGATGAGAGATAAAACATGCCCCACTGGGCAAAGACACCTCCCTGAGTGATGAGAGATAAAATATGCCCCACTGGGCAAAGAAACCTCCCTGAGTGATGAGAGATAAAACATGCCCCACTGGGCAAAGAAACCTCCCTGAGTGATGTAAGATGAAACATGCCCCACTAGGCAAAGAAATCTCCCTGAGTGATGAAAGATGAAACATGCCCCACTGGGCCAAGAAACCTCCCTGAGTGATGAAAGATGAAACATGCCCCACTGGGCCAAGAAACCTCCCTGAGTGATGAAAGATGAAACATGCCCCACTGGGCAAAGAAACCTCCCTAACTGATGAAAGATGAAACATGCCCCACTGGGCCAAGAAACCTCCCTGAGTGATGAAAGATGAAACATGCCCCACTGGGCAAAGAAACCTCCCTAACTGATGAAAGATGAAACATGCCCCACTGGGCAAAGAAACCTCCCTGAGTGATGAAAGATGAAACATGCCCCACTGGGCCAAGAAACCTCCCTGAGTGATGAAAGATGAAACATGCCCCACTGGACAAAGAAACCTCCCTGAGTGATGAAAGATGAAACATGCCCCACTGGACAAAGAAACTTCCCTGAGTGATGAAAGATGAAACATGCCCCACTGGGCAAAGAAACCTCCCTGAGTGATGAAAGATGAAACAAGCCCCACTGGGCCAAGAACCCTCCCTGAGTGATGAAAGATGAGACATGCCCCACTGGGCCAAGAAACCTCCCTGAGTGATGAGAGATAAAACATGCCCCACTGGGCAAAGAAACCTCCCTGAGTGATGAGAGATAAAACATGCCCCACTGGGCAAAGAAACCTCCCTGAGTGATGAGAGATAAAACATGCCCCACTGGGCAAAGAAACCTCCCTAACTGATGAAAGATGAAACATGCCCCACTGGGCAAAGAAACCTCCCTGAGTGATGAAAGATGAAACATGCCCCACTGGACAAAGAAACCTCCCTGATTGATGAAAGATGAAACATGCCCCACTGGACAAAGAAACCTCCCTAACTGATGAAAGATGAAACATGCCCCACTGGGCCAAGAAACCTCCCTGAGTGATGAAAGATGAAACAAGCCCCACTGGGCCAAGAAACCTCCCTGAGTGATGAAAGATGAAACATGCCCCACTGGGCCAAGAAACCTCCCTGAGTGATGAAAGATAAAACATGCCCCACTGGGCCAAGAAACCTCCCTGAGTGATGAAAGATGAAACATGCCCCACTGGACAAAGAAACCTCCCTGAGTGATGAAAGATGAAACATGCCCCACTGGGCCAAGAAACCTCCCTGAGTGATGAAAGATGAAACATGCCCCACTGGGCAAGGAAACCTTCCTGAGTGATAAAAGATGAAACAAGCCCCACTGGGCCAAGAAACCTCCCTGAGTGATGAAAGATAAAACATGCCCCACTGGGCCAAGAACCCTCCCTGAGTGATGAAAGATGAAACATGCCCCACTGGACAAAGAAACCTCCCTGAGTGATGAAAGATGAAACATGCCCCACTGGGCAAAGAAACCTCCCTGAGTGATGAAAGATGAAACATGCCCCACTGGGCCAAGAAACCTCCCTGAGTGATGAAAGATGAAACATGCCCCACTGGGCAAGGAAACCTCCCTGAGTGATGAAAGATGAAACAAGCCCCACTGGGCCAAGAACCCTCCCTGAGTGATGAAAGATGAAACATGCCCCACTGGGCAAGGAAACCTCCCTGAGTGATGAAAGATGAAACAAGCCCCACTGGGCCAAGAACCCTCCCTGAGTGATGAAAGATGAAACATGCCCCACTGGGCCAAGAAACCTCCCTGAGTGATGAGAGATAAAACATGCCCCACTGGGCAAAGAAACCTCCCTGAGTGATGAGAGATAAAACATGCCCCACTGGGCAAAGAAACCTCCCTAACTGATGAAAGATGAAACATGCCCCACTGGGCCAAGAAACTTCCCTGAGTGATGAAAGATGAAACATGCCCCACTGGACAAAGAAACCTCCCTAACTGATGAAAGATGAAACATGCCCCACTGGGCAAAGAAACCTCCCTGAGTGATGAGAGATAAAACATGCCCCACTGGGCAAAGAAACCTCCCTGAGTGATGAACGATGAAACATGCCCCACTGGACAAAGAAACCTCCCTAACTGATGAAAGATGAAACATGCCCCACTGGGCATAGAAACCTCCCTGAGTGATGAGAGATAAAACATGCCCCACTGGGCAAAGAAACCTCCCTAACTGATGAAAGATGAAACATGCCCCACTGGGCCAAGAAACTTCCCTGAGTGATGAAAGATGAAACATGCCCCACTGGGCAAAGAAACCTCCCTGAGTGATGAGAGATAAAACATGCCCCACTGGGCAAAGAAACCTCCCTGAGTGATGAATGATGAAACATGCCCCACTGGACAAAGAAACCTCCCTAACTGATGAAAGATGAAACATGCCCCACTGGGCCAAGAAACCTCCCTGAGTGATGAAAGATAAAACATGTCCCACTGGTCAAAGAAACCTCCCTGAGTGATGAAAGATGAAACATGCCCCACTGGACAAAGAAACTTCCCTGAGTGATGAAAGATGAAACATGCCCCACTGGGCAAAGAAACCTCCCTAACTGATGAAAGATGAAACATGCCCCACTGGGCCAAGAAACTTCCCTGAGTGATGAAAGATGAAACATGCCCCACTGGGCAAAGAAACCTCCCTGAGTGATGAGAGATAAAACATGCCCCACTGGGCAAAGAAACCTCCCTGAGTGATGAATGATGAAACATGCCCCACTGGGCCAAGAAACTTCCCTGAGTGATGAAAGATGAAACATGCCCCACTGGGCAAAGAAACCTCCCTGAGTGATGAAATATGAAACATGCCCCACTGGACAAAGAAACCTCCCTAACTGATGAAAGATGAAACATGCCCCACTGGGCAAAGAAACCTCCCTGAGTGATGAAAGATGAAACATGCCCCACTGGACAAAGAAACCTCCCTGAGTGATGAAAGATGAAACATGCCCCACTGGGCCAAGAAACCTCCCTGAGTGATGAGAGATAAAACATGCCCCACTGGTCAAAGAAACCTCCCTGAGTGATGAGAGATAAAACATGCCCCACTGGGCAAAGAAACCTCCCTGTGTGATGAGAGATAAAACATGCCCCACTGGGCAAAGAAACCTCCCTAACTGATGAAAGATGAAACATGCCCCACTGGGCCAAGAAACTTCCCTGAGTGATGAAAGATGAAACATGCCCCACTGGGCAAGGAAACCTTCCTGAGTGATGAGAGATAAAACATGCCCCACTGGGCAAAGAAACCTCCCGAACTGATGAAAGATGAAACATGCCCCACTGGGCCAAGAAACTTCCCTGAGTGATGAAAGATGAAACATGCCCCACTGGGTCAGGAAACCTCCCTGAGTGATGAAAGATGAAACATGCCCCACTGGCCAAAGAAACCTCCCTGAGTGATGAAAGATGAAACATGCCCCACTGGACAAAGAAACCTCCCTGAGTGATGAAAGATGAAACATGCCCCACTGGGCAAAGAAACCTCCCTGAGTGATGAAAGATGAAACATGCCCCACTGGACAAAGAAACCTCCCTGAGTGATGAAAGATGAAACATGCCCCACTGGGCAAAGAAACCTCCCTGAGTGATGAAAGATAAAACATGCCCCACTGGACAAAGAAACCTCCCTGAGTGATGAAAGATGAAACATGCCCCACTGGACAAAGAAACCTCCCTAACTGATGAAAGATGAAACATGCCCCACTGGGCAAAGAAAGATCCCTGAGTGATGAAAGATGAAACATGCCCCACTGGACAAAGAAACCTCCCTGAGTGATGAAAAGATGAAACATGCCCCACTGGGCCAAGAAACCTCCCTGAGTGATGAGAGATAAAACATGCCCCACTGGGCAAAGAAACCTCCCTGAGTGATGAGAGATAAAACATGCCCCACTGGGCAAAGACACCTCCCTGAGTGATGAGAGATAAAATATGCCCCACTGGGCAAAGAAACCTCCCTGAGTGATGAGAGATAAAACATGCCCCACTGGGCAAAGAAACCTCCCTGAGTGATGTAAGATGAAACATGCCCCACTAGGCAAAGAAATCTCCCTGAGTGATGAAAGATGAAACATGCCCCACTGGGCCAAGAAACCTCCCTGAGTGATGAAAGATGAAACATGCCCCACTGGGCCAAGAAACCTCCCTGAGTGATGAAAGATGAAACATGCCCCACTGGGCAAAGAAACCTCCCTAACTGATGAAAGATGAAACATGCCCCACTGGGCCAAGAAACCTCCCTGAGTGATGAAAGATGAAACATGCCCCACTGGGCAAAGAAACCTCCCTAACTGATGAAAGATGAAACATGCCCCACTGGGCAAAGAAACCTCCCTGAGTGATGAAAGATGAAACATGCCCCACTGGGCCAAGAAACCTCCCTGAGTGATGAAAGATGAAACATGCCCCACTGGACAAAGAAACCTCCCTGAGTGATGAAAGATGAAACATGCCCCACTGGACAAAGAAACTTCCCTGAGTGATGAAAGATGAAACATGCCCCACTGGGCAAAGAAACCTCCCTGAGTGATGAAAGATAAAACATGCCCCACTGGACAAAGAAACCTCCCTGAGTGATGAAAGATAAAACATGCCCCACTGGACAAAGAAACCTCCCTGAGTGATGAAAGATGAAACATGCCCCACTGGGCAAAGAAACCTCCCTGAGTGATGAGAGATAAAACATGCCCCACTGGGCAAAGAAACCTCCCTGAGTGATGAAAGATGAAACATGCCCCACTGGACAAAGAAACCTCCCTAACTGATGAAAGATGAAACATGCCCCACTGGGCAAAGAAACCTCCCTGAGTGATGAGAGATAAAACATGCCCCACTGGGCAAAGAAACCTCCCTGAGTGATGAAAGATGAAACATGCCCCACTGGACAAAGAAACCTCCCTAACTGATGAAAGATGAAACATGCCCCACTGGGCCAAGAAACCTCCCTGAGTGATGAAAGATAAAACATGTCCCACTGGTCAAAGAAACCTCCCTGCGTGATGAAAGATAAAACATGTCCCACTGGTCAAAGAAACCTCCCTGAGTGATGAAATATGAAACATGCCCCACTGGGCAAAGAAACCTCCCTGAGTGATGAAAGATGAAACATGCCCCACTGGGCAAAGAAACCTCCCTGAGTGATGAAAGATGAAACATGCCCCACTGGACAAAGAAACCTCCCTGAGTGATGAAAGATGAAACATGCCCCACTGGGCCAAGAAACCTCCCTGAGTGATGAGAGATAAAACATGTCCCACTGGTCAAAGAAACCTCCCTGAGTGATGAAAGATAAAACATGTCCCACTGGTCAAAGAAACCTCCCTGAGTGATGAAATATGAAACATGCCCCACTGGGCAAAGAAACCTCCCTGAGTGATGAAAGATGAAACATGCCCCACTGGGCAAAGAAACCTCCCTGAGTGATGAAAGATGAAACATGCCCCACTGGACAAAGAAACCTCCCTGAGTGATGAAAGATGAAACATGCCCCACTGGGCCAAGAAACCTCCCTGAGTGATGAGAGATAAAACATGTCCCACTGGTCAAAGAAACCTCCCTGAGTGATGAGAGATAAAACATGCCCCACTGGGCAAAGAAACCTCCCTGAGTGATGAGAGATAAAACATGCCCCACTGGGCAAAGAAACCTCCCTAACTGATGAAAGATGAAACATGCCCCACTGGGCCAAGAAACTTCCCTGAGTGATGAAAGATGAAACATGCCCCACTGGGCAAGGAAACCTCCCTGAGTGATGAGAGATAAAACATGCCCCACTGGGCAAAGAAACCTCCCGAACTGATGAAAGATGAAACATGCCCCACTGGGCCAAGAAACTTCCCTGAGTGATGAAAGATGAAACATGCCCCACTGGGTCAAGAAACCTCCCTGAGTGATGAAAGATGAAACATGCCCCACTGGGCAAAGAAACCTCCCTGAGTGATGAAAGATGAAACATGCCCCACTGGACAAAGAAACCTCCCTGAGTGATGAAAGATGAAACATGCCCCACTGGGCAAAGAAACCTCCCTGAGTGATGAAAGATGAAACATGCCCCACTGGGCCAAGAAACCTCCCTGAGTGATGGAAGATGAAACATGCCCCACTGGGCCAAGAAATCTTCCTGAGTGATGAAAGATAAAACATGCCCCACTGGACAAAGAAACCTCCCTGAGTGATGAAAGATGAAACATGCCCCACTGCACAAAGAAACCTCCCTAACTGATGAAAGATGAAACATGCCCCACTGGGCAAAGAAAGCTCCCTGAGTGATGAAAGATGAAACATGCCCCACTGGACAAAGAAACCTCCCTGAGTGATGAAAAGATGAAACATGCCCCACTGGGCCAAGAAACCTCCCTGAGTGATGAGAGATAAAACATGCCCCACTGGGCAAAGAAACCTCCCTGAGTGATGAGAGATAAAACATGCCCCACTGGGCAAAGACACCTCCCTGAGTGATGAGAGATAAAATATGCCCCACTGGGCAAAGAAACCTCCCTGAGTGATGAGAGATAAAACATGCCCCACTGGGCAAAGAAACCTCCCTGAGTGATGAAAGATGAAACATGCCCCACTAGGCAAAGAAATCTCCCTAACTGATGAAAGATGAAACATGCCCCACTGGGCAAAGAAACCTCCCTAACTGATGAAAGATGAAACATGCCCCACTGGGCAAAGAAACCTCCCTGAGTGATGAAAGATGAAACATGCCCCACTGGGCAAAAAAACCTCCCTAACTGATGAAAGATGAAACATGCCCCACTGGGCAAAGAAACCTCCCTGAGTGATGAAAGATGAAACATGCCCCACTGGGCCAAGAAACCTCCCTGAGTGATGAAAGATGAAACATGCCCCACTGGACAAAGAAACCTCCCTGAGTGATGAAAGATGAAACATGCCCCACTGGACAAAGAAACTTCCCTGAGTGATGAAAGATGAAACATGCCCCACTGGGCAAAGAAACCTCCCTGAGTGATGAAAGATAAAACATGCCCCACTGGACAAAGAAACCTCCCTGAGTGATGAAAGATAAAACATGCCCCACTGGACAAAGAAACCTCCCTCAGTAATGAAAGATGAAACATGCCCCACTGGGCAAAGAAACCTCCCTGAGTGATGAAAGATGAAACATGCCCCACTGGGCAAAGAAACCTCCCTGAGTGATGAAAGATGAAACATGCCCCACTGGGCAAAGAAACCTCCCTGAGTGATGAAGGATGAAACATGCCCCACTGGGCAAAGAAACCTCCCTGAGTGATGAAAGATGAAACATGCCCCACTGGGCAAAGAAACCTCCCTGAGTGATAAAAGATGAAACATGCCCCACTGGGCAAAGAAACCTCCCTGAGTGATGAGAGATAAAACATGCCCCACTGGGCAAAGAAACCTCCCTGAGTGATGAGAGATAAAACATGCCCCACTGGACAAAGAAACCTCCCTGAGTGATGAGAGATAAAACATGCCCCACTGGTCAAAGAAACCTCCCTGAGTGATGAGAGATAAAACATGCCTAACTGGGCAAAGAAACCTCCCTGAGTGATGAGAGATAAAACATGCCCCACTGGGCAAAGAAACCTCCCTAACTTATGAAAGATGAAACATGCCCCACTGGGCCAAGAAACTTCCCTGAGTGATGGAAGATGAAACAAGCCCCACTGGGCAAGGAAACCTCCCTGAGTGATGAGAGTTAAAGCATGCCCCACTGGGCCAAGAAACCTCCCTGAGTGATGAAAGATGAAACATGCCCCACTGGGCCAAGAAACCTCCCTGAGTGATGAAAGATGAAACATGCCCCACTGGGCAAAGAAACCTCCCTAACTGATGAAAGATGAAACATGCCCCACTGGGCCAAGAAACCTCCCTGAGTGATGAAAGATGAAACATGCCCCACTGGGCAAAGAAACCTCCCTAACTGATGAAAGATGAAACATGCCCCACTGGGCAAAGAAACCTCCCTGAGTGATGAAAGATGAAACATGCCCCACTGGGCCAAGAAACCTCCCTGAGTGATGAAAGATGAAACATGCCCCACTGGACAAAGAAACCTCCCTGAGTGATGAAAGATGAAACATGCCCCACTGGACAAAGAAACTTCCCTGAGTGATGAAAGATGAAACATGCCCCACTGGGCAAAGAAACCTCCCTGAGTGATGAAAGATAAAACATGCCCCACTGGACAAAGAAACCTCCCTGAGTGATGAAAGATAAAACATGCCCCACTGGACAAAGAAACCTCCCTGAGTGATGAAAGATGAAACATGCCCCACTGGGCAAAGAAACCTCCCTGAGTGATGAGAGATAAAACATGCCCCACTGGGCAAAGAAACCTCCCTGAGTGATGAAAGATGAAACATGCCCCACTGGACAAAGAAACCTCCCTAACTGATGAAAGATGAAACATGTCCCCCTGGGCAAAGAAACCTCCCTGAGTGATGAGAGATAAAACATGCCCCACTGGGCAAAGAAACCTCCCTGAGTGATGAAAGATGAAACATGCCCCACTGGACAAAGAAACCTCCCTAACTGATGAAAGATGAAACATGCCCCACTGGGCCAAGAAACCTCCCTGAGTGATGAAAGATAAAACATGTCCCACTGGTCAAAGAAACCTCCCTGCGTGATGAAAGATAAAACATGTCCCACTGGTCAAAGAAACCTCCCTGAGTGATGAAATATGAAACATGCCCCACTGGGCAAAGAAACCTCCCTGAGTGATGAAAGATGAAACATGCCCCACTGGGCAAAGAAACCTCCCTGAGTGATGAAAGATGAAACATGCCCCACTGGACAAAGAAACCTCCCTGAGTGATGAAAGATGAAACATGCCCCACTGGGCCAGGAAACCTCCCTGAGTGATGAGAGATAAAACATGTCCCACTGGTCAAAGAAACCTCCCTGAGTGATGAAAGATAAAACATGTCCCACTGGTCAAAGAAACCTCCCTGAGTGATGAAATATGAAACATGCCCCACTGGGCAAAGAAACCTCCCTGAGTGATGAAAGATGAAACATGCCCCACTGGGCAAAGAAACCTCCCTGAGTGATGAAAGATGAAACATTCCCCACTGGACAAAGAAACCTCCCTGAGTGATGAAAGATGAAACATGCCCCACTGGGCCAAGAAACCTCCCTGAGTGATGAGAGATAAAACATGTCCCACTGGTCAAAGAAACCTCCCTGAGTGATGAGAGATAAAACATGCCCCACTGGGCAAAGAAACCTCCCTGAGTGATGAGAGATAAAACATGCCCCACTAGGCAAAGAAACCTCCCTAACTGATGAAAGATGAAACATGCCCCACTGGACAAAGAAACCTCCCTGAGTGATGCAAGATGAAACATGCCCCACTGGACAAAGAAACTTCCCTGAGTGATGAAAGATGAAACATGCCCCACTGGGCAAAGAAACCTCCCTGAGTGATGAAAGATGAAACATGCCCCACTGGGCAAAGAAACCTCCCTGAGTGATGAAAGATGAAACAGGCCCCACTGGACAAAGAAACCTCCCTGAGTGATGAAAGATAAAACATGCCCCACTGGGCCAAGAAACCTCCCTGAGTGATGAAAGATGAAACAGGCCCCACTGGGCAAAGAAACCTCCCTGAGTGATGAAAGATGAAACATGCCCCACTGGGCCAAGAAACCTCCCTGAGTGATGGAAGATGAAACATGCCCCACTGGGCCAAGAAATCTTCCTGAGTGATGAAAGATAAAACATGCCCCACTGGACAAAGAAACCTCCCTGAGTGATGAAAAATAAAACATGCCCCACTGGACAAAGAAACCTCCCTAACTGATGAAAGATGAAACATGCCCCACTGGGCAAAGAAAGCTCCCTGAGTGATGAAAGATGAAACATGCCCCACTGGACAAAGAAACCTCCCTGAGTGATGAAAAGATGAAACATGCCCCACTGGGCCAAGAAACCTCCCTGAGTGATGAGAGATAAAACATGCCCCACTGGGCAAAGAAACCTCCCTGAGTGATGAGAGATAAAACATGCCCCACTGGGCAAAGACACCTCCCTGAGTGATGAGAGATAAAATATGCCCCACTGGGCAAAGAAACCTCCCTGAGTGATGAGAGATAAAACATGCCCCACTGGGCAAAGAAACCTCCCTGAGTGATGAAAGATGAAACATGCCCCACTAGGCCAAGAAATCTCCCTAACTGATGAAAGATGAAACATGCCCCACTGGGCAAAGAAACCTCCCTAACTGATGAAAGATGAAACATGCCCCACTGGGCAAAGAAACCTCCCTGAGTGATGAAAGATGAAACATGCCCCACTGGGCAAAAAAACCTCCCTAACTGATGAAAGATGAAACATGCCCCACTGGGCAAAGAAACCTCCCTGAGTGATGAAAGATGAAACATGCCCCACTGGGCCAAGAAACCTCCATGAGTGATGAAAGATGAAACATGCCCCACTGGACAAAGAAACTTCCCTGAGTGATGAAAGATGAAACATGCCCCACTGGACAAAGAAACTTCCCTGAGTGATGAAAGATGAAACATGCCCCACTGGGCAAAGAAACCTCCCTGAGTGATGAAAGATAAAACATGCCCCACTGGACAAAGAAACCTCCCTGAGTGATGAAAGATAAAACATGCCCCACTGGACAAAGAAACCTCCCTGAGTGATGAAAGATGAAACATGCCCCACTGGGCAAAGAAACCTCCCTGAGTGATGAAAGATGAAACATGCCCCACTGGGCAAAGAAACCTCCCTGAGTGATGAAAGATGAAACATGCCCCACTGGGCCAAGAAACCTCCCTGAGTGATGAAGGATGAAACATGCCCCACTGGGCAAAGAAACCTCCCTGAGTGATGAAAGATGAAACATGCCCCACTGGGCAAAGAAACCTCCCTGAGTGATAAAAGATGAAACATGCCCCACTGGGCAAAGAAACCTCCCTGAGTGATGAGAGATAAAACATGCCCCACTGGGCAAAGAAACCTCCCTGAGTGATGAGAGATAAAACATGCCCCACTGGACAAAGAAACCTCCCTGAGTGATGAGAGATAAAACATGCCCCACTGGTCAAAGAAACCTCCCTGAGTGATGAGAGATAAAACATGCCTAACTGGGCAAAGAAACCTCCCTGAGTGATGAGAGATAAAACATGCCCCACTGGGCAAAGAAACCTCCCTAACTTATGAAAGATGAAACATGCCCCACTGGGCCAAGAAACTTCCCTGAGTGATGGAAGATGAAACAAGCCCCACTGGGCAAGGAAACCTCCCTGAGTGATGAGAGTTAAAGCATGCCCCACTGGGCAAAGAAACCTCCCTAACTGATGAAAGATGAAACATGCCCCACTGGGCCAAGAAACTTCCCTGAGTGATGAAAGATGAAACATGCCCCACTGGGTTAAGAAACCTCCCTGAGTGATGGAAGATGAAACATGCCCCACTGGGCAAAGAAACCTCCCTGAGTGATGAGAGATAAAACATGCCCCACTGGGCAAAGAAACCTCCCTGAGTGATGAAAGATGAAACATGCCCCACTGGACAAAGAAACCTCCCTAACTGATGAAAGATGAAACATGCCCCACTGGGCAAAGAAACCTCCCTGAGTGATGAGAGATAAAACATGCCCCACTGGGCAAAGAAACCTCCCTGAGTGATGAAAGATGAAACATGCCCCACTGGACAAAGAAACCTCCCTAACTGATGAAAGATGAAACATGCCCCACTGGGCCAAGAAACCTCCCTGAGTGATGAAAGATAAAACATGTCCCACTGGTCAAAGAAACCTCCCTGCGTGATGAAAGATAAAACATGTCCCACTGGTCAAAGAAACCTCCCTGAGTGATGAAATATGAAACATGCCCCACTGGGCAAAGAAACCTCCCTGAGTGATGAAAGATGAAACATGCCCCACTGGGCAAAGAAACCTCCCTGAGTGATGAAAGATGAAACATGCCCCACTGGACAAAGAAACCTCCCTGAGTGATGAAAGATGAAACATGCCCCACTGGGCCAGGAAACCTCCCTGAGTGATGAGAGATAAAACATGTCCCACTGGTCAAAGAAACCTCCCTGAGTGATGAAAGATAAAACATGTCCCACTGGTCAAAGAAACCTCCCTGAGTGATGAAATATGAAACATGCCCCACTGGGCAAAGAAACCTCCCTGAGTGATGAAAGATGAAACATGCCCCACTGGGCAAAGAAACCTCCCTGAGTGATGAAAGATGAAACATGCCCCACTGGACAAAGAAACCTCCCTGAGTGATGAAAGATGAAACATGCCCCACTGGGCCAAGAAACCTCCCTGAGTGATGAGAGATAAAACATGTCCCACTGGTCAAAGAAACCTCCCTGAGTGATGAGAGATAAAACATGCCCCACTGGGCAAAGAAACCTCCCTGAGTGATGAGAGATAAAACATGCCCCACTGGGCAAAGAAACCTCCCTAACTGATGAAAGATGAAACATGCCCCACTGGGCCAAGAAACTTCCCTGAGTGATGAAAGATGAAACATGCCCCACTGGGCAAGGAAACCTCCCTGAGTGATGAGAGATAAAACATGCCCCACTGGGCAAAGAAACCTCCCGAACTGATGAAAGATGAAACATGCCCCACTGGGCCAAGAAACTTCCCTGAGTGATGAAAGATGAAACATGCCCCACTGGGTCAAGAAACCTCCCTGAGTGATGAAAGATGAAACATGCCCCACTGGGCAAAGAAACCTCCCTGAGTGATGAAAGATGAAACATGCCCCACTGGACAAAGAAACCTCCCTGAGTGATGAAAGATGAAACATGCCCCACTGGGCAAAGAAACCTCCCTGAGTGATGAAAGATGAAACATGCCCCACTGGGCCAAGAAACCTCCCTGAGTGATGGAAGATGAAACATGCCCCACTGGGCCAAGAAATCTTCCTGAGTGATGAAAGATAAAACATGCCCCACTGGACAAAGAAACCTCCCTGAGTGATGAAAGATGAAACATGCCCCACTGGACAAAGAAACCTCCCTAACTGATGAAAGATGAAACATGCCCCACTGGGCAAAGAAAGCTCCCTGAGTGATGAAAGATGAAACATGCCCCACTGGACAAAGAAACCACCCTGAGTGATGAAAAGATGAAACATGCCCCACTGGGCCAAGAAACCTCCCTGAGTGATGAGAGATAAAACATGCGCCACTGGGCAAAGAAACCTCCCTGAGTGATGAGACATAAAACATGCCCCACTGGGCAAAGACACCTCCCTGAGTGATGAGAGATAAAATATGCCCCACTGGGCAAAGAAACCTCCCTGAGTGATGAGAGATAAAACATGCCCCACTGGGCAAAGAAACCTCCCTGAGTGATGAAAGATGAAACATGCCCCACTAGGCAAAGAAATCTCCCTAACTGATGAAAGATGAAACATGCCCCACTGGGCAAAGAAACCTCCCTAACTGATGAAAGATGAAACATGCCCCACTGGGCAAAGAAACCTCCCTGAGTGATGAAAGATGAAACATGCCCCACTGGGCAAAAAAACCTCCCTAACTGATGAAAGATGAAACATGCCCCACTGGGCAAAGAAACCTCCCTGAGTGATGAAAGATGAAACATGCCCCACTGGGCCAAGAAACCTCCCTGAGTGATGAAAGATGAAACATGCCCCACTGGACAAAGAAACCTCCCTGAGTGATGCAAGATGAAACATGCCCCACTGGACAAAGAAACTTCCCTGAGTGATGAAAGATGAAACATGCCCCACTGGGCAAAGAAACCTCCCTGAGTGATGAAAGATAAAACATGCCCCACTGGACAAAGAAACCTCCCTGAGTGATGAAAGATAAAACATGCCCCACTGGACAAAGAAACCTCCCTGAGTGATGAAAGATGAAACATGCCCCACTGGGCAAAGAAACCTCCCTGAGTGATGAAAGATGAAACATGCCCCACTGGGCAAAGAAACCTCCCTGAGTGATGAAAGATGAAACATGCCCCACTGGGCAAAGAAACCTCCCTGAGTGATGAAGGATGAAACATGCCCCACTGGGCAAAGAAACCTCCCTGAGTGATGAAAGATGAAACATGCCCCACTGGGCAAAGAAACCTCCCTGAGTGATAAAAGATGAAACATGCCCCACTGGGCAAAGAAACCTCCCTGAGTGATGAGAGATAAAACATGCCCCACTGGGCAAAGAAACCTCCCTGAGTGATGAGAGATAAAACATGCCCCACTGGACAAAGAAACCTCCCTGAGTGATGAGAGATAAAACATGCCCCACTGGTCAAAGAAACCTCCCTGAGTGATGAGAGATAAAACATGCCTAACTGGGCAAAGAAACCTCCCTGAGTGATGAGAGATAAAACATGCCCCACTGGGCAAAGAAACCTCCCTAACTTATGAAAGATGAAACATGCCCCACTGGGCCAAGAAACTTCCCTGAGTGATGGAAGATGAAACAAGCCCCACTGGGCAAGGAAACCTCCCTGAGTGATGAGAGTTAAAGCATGCCCCACTGGGCAAAGAAACCTCCCTAACTGATGAAAGATGAAACATGCCCCACTGGGCCAAGAAACTTCCCTGAGTGATGAAAGATGAAACATGCCCCACTGGGTTAAGAAACCTCCCTGAGTGATGAAAGATGAAACATGCCCCACTGGGCAAAGAAACCTCCCTGAGTGATGAAAGATGAAACATGCCCCACTGGACAAAGAAACCTCCCTGAGTGATGAAAGATGAAACATGCCCCACTGGGCAAAGAAACCTCCCTGAGTGATGAAAGATGAAACATGCCCCACTGGGCCAAGAAACCTCCCTGAGTGATGGAAGATGAAACATGCCCCACTGGGCCAAGAAATCTTCCTGAGTGATGAAAGATAAAACATGCCCCACTGGGCAAAGAAACCTCCCTGAGTGATGAAAGATGAAACAAGCCCCACTGGGCCAAGAACCCTCCCTGAATGATGAAAGATGAAACAAGCCCCACTGGGCCAAGAACCCTCCCTGAGTGATGAAAGATGAAACATGCCCCACTGGGCAAAGAAACCACCCTGAGTGATGAAAGATGAAACAAGCCCCACTGGGCAAAGAAACCTCCCTGAGTGATGAAAGATGAAACATGCCCCACTGGGCCAAGAACCCTCCCTGAGTGATGAAAGATGAAACATGCCCCACTGGGCAAGGAAACCTCCCTGAGTGATGAAAGATGAAACAAGCCCCACTGGGCCAAGAACCCTCCCTGAGTGATGAAAGATGAAACATGCCCCACTGGGCCAAGAAACCTCCCTGAGTGATGAGAGATAAAACATGCCCCACTGGGCAAAGAAACCTCCCTGAGTGATGAAAGATGAAACATGCCCCACTGGGCCAAGAAATCTTCCTGAGTGATGAAAGATAAAACATGCCCCACTGGGTCAAGAAACCTCCCTGAGTGATGAAAGATGAAACAAGCCCCACTGGGCCAAGAACCCTCCCTGAGTGATGAAAGATGAAACATGCCCCACTGGGCAAGGAAACCTCCCTGAGTGATGAAAGATGAAACAAGCCCCACTGGGCCAAGAACCCTCCCTGAGTGATGAAAGATGAGACATGCCCCACTGGGCCAAGAAACCTCCCTGAGTGATGAGAGATAAAACATGCCCCACTGGGCAAAGAAACCTCCCTGAGTGATGAGAGATAAAACATGCCCCACTGGGCAAAGAAACCTCCCTGAGTGATGAGAGATAAAACATGCCCCACTGGGCAAAGAAACCTCCCTAACTGATGAAAGATGAAACATGCCCCACTGGGCCAGGAAACTTCCCTGAGTGATGAAAGATGAAACATGCCCCACTGGGCAAAGAAACCTCCCTGATTGATGAAAGATGAAACATGCCCCACTGGACAAAGAAACCTCCCTGATTGATGAAAGATGAAACATGCCCCACTGGGCAAAGAAACCTCCCTAACTGATGAAAGATAAAACATGCCCCACTGGGCCAAGAAACTTCCCTGAGTGATGAAAGATGAAACATGCCCCACTGGGCCAAGAAACCTCCCTGAGTGATGAAATATGAAACATGCCCCACTGGGCAAAGAAACCTCCCTGATTGATGAAAGATGAAACATGCCCCACTGGACAAAGAAACCTCCCTGAGTGATGAAAGATGAAACATGCCCCACTGGGCCAAGAAACCTCCCTGAGTGATGAAAGATGAAACATGCCCCACTGGGCAAAGAAACCTCCCTGTGTGATGAAAGGTGAAACATGCCCCACTGGGCAAAGAAACCTCCCTGAGTGATGAAAGATGAAACAAGCCCCACTGGGCCAAGAAACCTCCCTGAGTGATGAAAGATAAAACATGCCCCACTGGACAAAGAAACCTCCCTGAGTGATGAAAGATGAAACATGCCCCACTGGGCAAAGAAACCTACCTGAGTGATGAAAGATGAAACATGCCCCACTGGGCCAAGAAACCTCCCTGAGTGATGAAAGATGAAACAAGCCCCACTGGGCCAAGAAACCTCCCTGAGTGATGAAAGATGAAACATGCCCCACTGGGCAAAGAAACCTCCCTGAGTGATAAAAGATGAAACATGCCCCACTGGGCAAAGAAACCTCCCTGTGTGATGAAAGGTGAAACATGCCCCACTGGGCAAAGAAACCTCCCTGAGTGATGAAAGATGAAACAAGCCCCACTGGGCCAAGAAACCTCCCTGAGTGATGAAAGATAAAACATGCCCCACTGGACAAAGAAACCTCCCTGAGTGATGAAAGATGAAACATGCCCCACTGGGCAAAGAAACCTCCCTGAGTGATGAAAGATGAAACATGCCCCACTGGGCCAAGAAACCTCCCTGAGTGATGAAAGATGAAACAAGCCCCACTGGGCCAAGAAACCTCCCTGAGTGATGAAAGATGAAACATGTCCCACTGGGCAAAGAAACCTCCCTGAGTGATGAAGGATGAAACATGCCCCACTGGGCAAAGAAACCTCCCTGAGTGATGAAAGATGAAACATGCCCCACTGGGCAAAGAAACCTCCCTGAGTGATCAAAGATGAAACATGCCCCACTGGGTCAAGAAACCTCCCTGAGTGATGAAAGATGAAACATGCTCCACTGGGCAAGGAAACCTCCCTGAGTGATGAAAGATGAAACAAGCCCCACTGGGCCAAGAACCCTCCCTGAGTGATGAAAGATGAAAAATGCCCCACTGGGCAAAGAAACCTCCCTGATTGATGAAAAATGAAACATGCCCCACTGGGCCAAGAAACCTCCCTGAGTGATGAAAGATGAAACATGCCCCACTGGGCAAAGAAACCTCCCTGTGTGATGAAAGGTGAAACATGCCTCACTGGGCAAAGAAACCTCCCTGAGTGATGAAAGATGAAACAAGCCCCACTGGGCCAAGAAACCTCCCTGAGTGATGAAAGATAAAGCATGCCCCACTGGACAAAGAAACCTCCCTGAGTGATGAAAGATGAAACATGCCCCACTGGGCAAAGAAACCTCCCTGAGTGATGAAAGATGAAACATGCCCCACTGGGCCAAGAAACCTCCCTGAGTGATGAAAGATGAAACGTGTCCCACTGGGCAAAGAAACCTCCCTGAGTGATGAAGGATGAAACATGCCCCACTGGGCAAAGAAACCTCCCTGAGTGATGAAAGATGAAACATGCCCCACTGGGCAAAGAAACCTCCCTGAGTGATAAAAGATGAAACATGCCCCACTGGGTCAAGAAACCTCCCTGAGTGATGAAAGATGAAACATGCTCCACTGGGCAAGGAAACCTCCCTGAGTGATGAAAGATGAAACAAGCCCCACTGGGCCAAGAACCCTCCCTGAGTGATGAAAGATGAAAAATGCCCCACTGGGCAAGGAAACCTCCCTGAGTGATGAAAGATGAAACAAGCCCCACTGGGCCAAGAACCCTCCCTGAGTGATGAAAGATGAAACATGCCCCACTGGGCAAAGAAATCTCCCTGAGTGATGAGAGATAAAACATGCCCCACTGGGCAAAGAAACCTCCCTGAGAGATGAGAGATAAAACATGCCCCACTGGGCAAAGAAACCTCCCTAACTGATGAAAGATGAAACATGCCCCACTGGGCCAAGAAACTTCCCTGAGTGTTGAAAGATGAAACATGCCCCACTGGGCAAAGAAACCTCCCTGAGTGATGAGAGATAAAACATGCCCCACTGGGCAAAGAAACCTCCCTGAGTGATGAAATATGAAACATGCCCCACTGGACAAAGAAACCTCCCTAACTGATGAAAGATAAAACATGCCCCACTGGGCAAAGAAACCTCCCTGAGTGATGAAAGATGAAACATGCCCCACTGGACAAAGAAACCTCCCTAACTGATGAAAGATGAAACATGCCCCACTGGGCCAAGAAACCTCCCTGAGTGATGAAAGATGAAACATGCCCCACTGGACAAAGAAACCTCCCTGAGTGATGAAAGATGAAACATGCCCCACTGGGCCAAGAAACCTCCCTGAGTGATGAGAGATAAAACATGCCCCACTGGGCAAAGAAACCTCCCTGAGTGATGAGAGATAAAACATGCCCCACTGGGCAAAGAAACCTCCCTGAGTGATGAGAGATAAAACATGCCCCACTGGGCAAAGAAACCTCCCTGAGTGATGAAAGATGAAACATGCCCCACTGGGCCAAGAAACCTCCCTGAGTGATGAAAGATGAAACATGCCCCACTGGGCAAAGAAACCTCCCTGTGTGATGAAAGGTGAAACATGCCCCACTGGGCAAAGAAACCTCCCTGAGTGATGAAAGATGAAACAAGCCCCACTGGGCCAAGAAACCTCCCTGAGTGATGAAAGATAAAACATGCCCCACTGGACAAAGAAACCTCCCTGAGTGATGAAAGATGAAACATGCCCCACTGGGCAAAGAAACCTCCCTGAGTGATGAAAGATGAAACATGCCCCACTGGGTCAAGAAACCTCCCTGAGTGATGAAAGATGAAACATGCCCCACTGGGCAAAGAAACCTCCCTGAGTGATGAAAGATGAAACATGTCCCACTGGGCAAAGAAACCTCCCTGAGTGATGAAGGATGAAACATGCCCCACTGGGCAAAGAAACCTCCCTGAGTGATGAAAGATGAAACATGCCCCACTGGGCAAAGAAACCTCCCTGAGTGATAAAAGATGAAACATGCCCCACTGGGTCAAGAAACCTCCCTGAGTGATGAAAGATGAAACATGCTCCACTTGGCAAGGAAACCTCCCTGAGTGATGAAAGATGAAACAAGCCCCACTGGGCCAAGAACCCTCCCTGAGTGATGAAGATGAAAAATGCCCCACTGGGCAAGGAAACCTCCCTGAGTGATGAAAGATGAAACAAGCCCCACTGGGCCAAGAACCCTCCCTGAGTGATGAAAGATGAAACATGCCCCACTGGGCAAAGAAACCTCCCTGAGTGATGAGAGATAAAACATGCCCCACTGGGCAAAGAAACCTCCCTGAGTGATGAGAGATAAAACATGCCCCACTGGGCAAAGAAACCTCCCTAACTGATAAAAGATGAAACATGCCCCACTGGGCCAAGAAACTTCCCTGAGTGTTGAAAGATGAAACATGCCCCACTGGGCAAAGAAACCTCCCTGAGTGATGAGAGATAAAACATGCCCCACTGGGCAAAGAAACCTCCCTGAGTGATGAAAGATGAAACATGCCCCACTGGACAAAGAAACCTCCCTAACTGATGAAAGATAAAACATGCCCCACTGGGCAAAGAAACCTCCCTGAGTGATGAAAGATGAAACATGCCCCACTGGACAAAGAAACCTCCCTAACTGATGAAAGATGAAACATGCCCCACTGGGCAAAGAAACCTCCCTGAGTGATGAAAGATGAAACATGCCCCACTGGACAAAGAAACCTCCCTGAGTGATGAAAGATGAAACATGCCCCACTGGGCCAAGAAACCTCCCTGAGTGATGAGAGATAAAACATGCCCCACTGGGCAAAGAAACCTCCCTGAGTGATGAGAGATATAACATGCCCCACTGGGCAAAGAAACCTCCCTGAGTGATGAGAGATAAAACATGCCCCACTGGGCAAAGAAACCTCCCTGAGTGATGAAAGATGAAACATGCCCCACTAGGCAAAGAAACCTCCATAACTGATGAAAGATGAAACATGCCCAACTGGGCCAAGAAACCTCCCTGAGTGATGAAAGATGAAACATGCCCCACTGGGCCAAGAAACCTCCCTGAGTGATGAGAGATAAAACATGCCCCACTGGGCAAAGAAACCTCCCTGAGTGATGAAAGATGAAACATGCCCCACTGGGCCAAGAAACCTCCCTGAGTGATGAAAGATGAAACATGCCCCACTGGGCAAGGACACCTCCCTGACTGATGAAATATGAAACATGCCCCACTAGGCAAAGAAACCTCCCTAACTGATGAAAGATGAAACATGCCCCACTGGGCAAAGAAACCTCCCTGAGTGATGAAATATGAAACATGCCCCACTGGGCAAAGAAACCTCCCTGACTGATGAAAGATGAAACATGCCCCACTGGGCAAAGAAACCTCCCTGAGTGATGAAAGATGAAACATGCCCCACTGGGCAAAGAAACCTCCCTGACTGATGAAAGATGAAACATGCCCCACTGGGCAAAGAAACCTCCCTGAGTGATGAAAGATGAAACATGTCCCACTGGGCCAAGAAACCTCCCTGAGTGATGAAATATGAAACATGCCCCACTGGGCAAAGAAACCTCCCTAACTGATGAAAGATGAAACATGCCCCACTGGGCCAAGAAACCTCCCTGAGTGATGAAATATGAAACATGCCCCACTGGGCAAAGAAACCTCCCTAACTGATGAAAGATGAAACATGCCCCACTGGACAAAGAAACCTCCCTGAGTGATGAAATATGAAACATGCCCCACTGGGCAAAGAAACCTCCCTAACTGATGAAATATGAAACATGCCCCACTGGGCCAAGAAACCTCCCTGAGTGATGAAATATGAAACATGCCCCACTGGGCAAAGAAACCTCCCTAACTGATGAAATATGAAACATGCCCCACTGGACAAAGAAACCTCCCTGAGTGATGAAATATGAAACATGCCCCACTGGGCCAAGAAACCTCCCTGAGTGATGAAATATGAAACATGCCCCACTGGGCAGAGAAACCTCCCTAACTGATGAAATATGAAACATGCCCCACTGGACAAAGAAACCTCCCTGAGTGATGAAAGATGAAACATGCCCCACTAGGCAAAGAAACCTCCCTAACTGATGAAAGATGAAACATGCCCCACTGGGCCAAGAAACCTCCCTGAGTGATGAGAGATAAAACATGCCCCACTGGGCAAAGAAACCTCCCTGACTGATGAAAGATGAAACATGCCCCACTGGGCCAAGAAACCTCCCTGAGTGATGAAAGATGAAACATGCCCCACTGGGCAAAGAAACCTCCCTGACTGATGAAAGATGAAACATGCCCCACTGGGCAAAGAAACCTCCCTAACTGATGAAAGATGAAACATGCCCCACTGGGCCAAGAAACCTCCCTGAGTGATGAAATATGAAACATGCCCCACTGGGCAAAGAAACCTCCCTAACTGATGAAAGATGAAACATGCCCCACTGGGCAAAGAAACCTCCCTGACTGATGAAAGATGAAACATGCCCCACTGGGCAAAGAAACCTCCCTAACTGATGAAAGATGAAACATGCCCCACTGGGCAAAGAAACCTCCCTGAGTGATGAAATATGAAACATGCCCCACTGGGCAAAGAAACCTCCCTAACTGATGAAAGATGAAACATGCCCCACTGGGCCAAGAAACCTCCCTGAGTGATGAAAGATGAAACATGCCCCACTGGGCAAAGAAACCTCCCTGAGTGATGAAAGATGAAACATGCCCCACTGGGCCAAGAAACCTCCCTGAGTGATGAAATATGAAACATGCCCCACTGGGCAAAGAAACCTCCCTGAGTGATGAAAGATGAAACATGCCCCACTGGACAAAGAAACCTCCCTGAGTGATGAAAGATGAAACATGCCCCACTGGACAAAGAAACCTCCCTGAGTGATGAAAGATGAAAGATGCCCCACTGGGCAAAGAAACCTCCCTGAGTGATGAAAGATAAAACATGCCCCACTGGACAAAGAAACCTCCCTGAGTGATGAAAGATGAAACATGCCCCACTGGACAAAGAAACCTCCCTAACTGATGAAAGATGAAACATGCCCCACTGGGCAAAGAAACCTCCCTGAGTGATGAAAGATGAAACATGCCCCACTGGGCAAGGAAACCTCCCTGAGTGATGAGAGATAAAACATGCCCCACTGGGCAAAGAAACCTCCCTGAGTGATGAAAGATGAAACATGCCCCACTGGGCAAAGAAACCTCCCTGAGTGATGAAAGATGAAACATGCCCCACTGGGCAAAGAAACCTCCCTGAGTGATGAAAGATGAAACATGCCCCACTGGGCCAAGAAACCTCCCTGAGTGATGAAAGATAAAACATGCCCCACTGGACAAAGAAACCTCCCTAACTGATGAAAGATGAAACATGCCCCACTGGGCAAAGAAACCTCCCTGAGTGATAAAAGATGAAACATGCCCCACTGGACAAAAAAACCTCCCTGAGTGATGAAAGATGAAACATGCCCCACTGGGCAAAGAAACCTCCCTGAGTGATGAAAGATGAAACATGCCCCACTGGGCCAAGAAACTTCCCTGAGTGATGAAAGATAAAACATGCCCCACTGGGCCAAGAAACCTCCCTGAGTGATGAAAGATGAAACATGCCCCACTGGGCAAAGAAACCTCCCTGTGTGATGAAAGATGAAACATGCCCCACTGGACAAAGAAACCTCCCTGAGTGATGAAAGATGAAACATGCCCCACTGGGCAAAGAAACCTCCCTGAGTGATGAAAGATGAAACATGCCCCACTGGGCAAAGAAACCTCCCTGAGTGATGAAAGATGAAACATGCCCCACTGGGCCAAGAAACCTCCCTGAGTGATGAAAGATAAAACATGCCCCACTGGACAAAGAAACCTCCCTAACTGATGAAAGATGAAACATGCCCCACTGGGCAAAGAAACCTCCCTGAGTGATAAAAGATGAAACATGCCCCACTGGACAAAAAAACCTCCCTGAGTGATGAAAGATGAAACATGCCCCACTGGGCAAAGAAACCTCCCTGAGTGATGAAAGATGAAACATGCCCCACTGGGCCAAGAAACCTCCCTGAGTGATGAAAGATAAAACATGCCCCACTGGGCCAAGAAACCTCCCTGAGTGATGAAAGATGAAACATGCCCCACTGGGCAAAGAAACCTCCCTGTGTGATGAAAGATGAAACATGCCCCACTGGACAAAGAAACCTCCCTGAGTGATGAAAGATGAAACATGCCCCACTGGGCAAAGAAACCTCCCTGAGTGATGAAAGATAAAACATGCCCCACTGGACAAAGAAACCTCCCTGAGTGATGAAAGATGAAACATGCCCCACTGGGCAAAGAAACCTCCCTGAGTGATGAAAGATGAAACATGCCCCACTGGACAAAGAAACCTCCCTGAGTGATGAAAGATGAAACATGCCCCACTGGGCAAAGAAACCTCCCTGAGTGATGAAAGATGAAACATGCCCCACTGGGCCAAGAAACCTCCCTGAGTGATGAAAGATAAAACATGCCCCACTGGGCCAAGAAACCTCCCTGAGTGATGAAAGATGAAACATGCCCCACTGGGCAAAGAAACCTCCCTGAGTGATGAAAGATGAAACATGCCCCACTGGACAAAGAAACCTCCCTGAGTGATGAAAGATAAAACATGCCCCACTGGGCAAAGAAACCTTCCTGAGTGATAAAAGATGAAACATGCCCCACTGGGTCAAGAAACCTCCCTGAGTGATGAAAGGTGAAACATGCCCCACTGGGCCAAGAAACCTCCCTGAGCGATGGAAGATAAAACATGCCCCACTGGGCAAGGAAACCTCCCTGAGTGATGAAAGATGAAACATGCTCCACTGGGCCAAGAAACCTCCCTGAGTGATGAGAGATGAAACATGCCCCACTGGGCCAAGAAACCTCCCTGAGTGATGAAAGATGAAACATGCCCCACTGGGCCAAGAAACCTCCCTGAGTGATGAAAGATGAAACATGCCCCAGCTTAGGTGCCCAGGACATACAGAACCACTGGGGCCACCCCGATAGCTCAGTGGGCCAGAGCGCTCGCATTGTGTTCTGGTCACATGACAGCCCAACGGCACGTACAACGGCGGTTTGAGCCCCGCTGTGGCCATGTCTGTGCGGTCGCAGGATAAAGATCCCATGTCCTTCCCAAAGAGTAGCAGGTTACCCCCGGGGACATGGCTCCACTCTCATTTCCTTCTTCCATTGACGCGATTTGACCAAAAGTGGTTAAAGCGTTCTGAATATACGTGGAACACGTGGCAGGCGTAAATCAATAACAAAACTACATATTTAATACAGAATAATACTATTTATTTATTTAGGATGACATGCAACAATAATATGAATACATCTATACAAATAGTATTGTGTGTATATTCCGCTGCGAGGCGTACACACAGAAGGCGTGTGCCATTGACCAAGGTTCCGGCAGACACGGAGTCACCTCAAGGTCAATAACCGTAAACCAGCTACGGTGTCACCTCAATAAGAAATATAGAAAATTCAAAAAAAAAGCCGGGGTATATCGTAAAAACAGGCATAGCCTTAACTTCTTGAATACGCGGCAGAATTACGAATAACGTATTACGAATTTACGAAGCTTTATACTACAATTTTGCTTAAAATAGCATTTCACGATTGCAAAGTCACGACACGATTCCGTAGGTCAATCTTCTGGCAATACATACTTGAATCATGGTATTCCTATAGTGAATCAATGAACAGTGTTCACTCAATTGGCACTTCATAAAGAATCATCAGTCTTCGCCATCACCGGCATCCATGTCTGACGTCACGAAGTTGTGCCTCTTGGTTATACTTTATTCAGTCTGTTAAAGCGCTGATTAACACCAATTAACTTTGATTATTCATCTTGCTCGGCGCCAAGACGGTCTCACTCTGTCAGCCTCAGTCATCACGGTATCGTTTAGCAAGTCTCAAGTCTCAAGGTACAACACTCCCAATTTACTACAGGCCGCCACCAGTCCCCAGCTTGTGGTGGGGATGTTGTCGCTTGTTACACCGTGGGGTGGGCGGGGGGGGGGGGGTGCTGGTAGGTAGGAGGGGGTGGGGTGGGGTATGGTGGGGGGGTGGAGTCAGGGTAGGGTGTGTGTGGGGGGGGGGTGGCGAGAGCTAGGAAGGCGATGACAGGGTTGTTGCCGAATGATAATAATAGGACATCATGGCAGTAATTGGTTAATGACACTAATTAGCATTTTGGCGAGAATTACACTAATGTTGACAATGACACTAAAAGTTAATTATAATGATGATGACGACTGAAGGAATACATTGGAAGCTATCGACGCTGACTAGATAGGAATGAAGGATTTCCTGATTCCAATGCCTGTCACTGGACAGTGGGACACTACAAGAACATATACACCTCCCAATGCCTGTCACTGGACAGTGGCGCCACGGCGGACACTACAAGAACATCTACACCTCCCAATGGCTGTCACTGGACAGTGGCGCCACGGCGGACACTACAAGAACATCTACACCTCCCAATGGCTGTCACTGGACAGTGGCGCCACGGCGGACACTACAAGAACATATACACCTCCCAATGCCTGTCACTGGACAGTGGCGCCACGGCGGACACTACAAGAACATCTACACCTCCCAATGGCTGTCACTGGACAGTGGCGCCACGGCGGACACTACAAGAACATCTACACCTCCCAATGGCTGTCACTGGACAGTGGCGCCACGGCGGACACTACAAGAACATATACACCTCCCAATGCCTGTCACTAGACAGTGGCGCCACGGCGGACACTACAAGAACATCTACACCTCCCAATGGCTGTCACTGGACAGTGGCGCCACGGCGGACACTACAAGAACATCTACACCTCCCAATGGCTGTCACTGGACAGTGGCGCCACGGCGGACACTACAAGAACATCTACACCTCCCAATGGCTGTCACTGGACAGTGGCGCCACGGCGGACAATACAAGAACATCTACACCTCCCAATGGCTGTCACTGGACAGTGGCGCCACGGCGGACAATACAAGAACATCTACACCTCCCAATGCCTGTCACTGGACAGTGGCGCCATGGCGGACAATACAAGAACATCTACACCTCCCAATGGCTGTCACTGGACAGTGGCGCCACGGCGGACAATACAAGAACATATACACCTCCCAATGGCTGTCACTGGACAGTGGCGCCACGGCGGACACTACAAGAACATCTACACCTCCCAATGGCTGTCACTGGACAGTGGCGCCACGGCGGACAATACAAGAACATATACACCTCCCAATGCCTGTCACTGGACAGTGGCGCCACGGCGGACAATACAAGAACATATACACCTCCCAATGGCTGTCACTGGACAGTGGCGCCACGGCGGACACCACAAGAACATCTACACCTCCCAATGGCTGTCACTGGACAGTGGCGCCACGGCGGACAATACAAAAACATATACACCTCCCAATGGCTGTCACTGGACAGTGGCGCCACGGCGAACACTACAAGAACATATACACCTCCCAATGGCTGTCACTGGACAGTGGCGCCACGGCGGACACCACAAGAACATCTACACCTCCCAATGGCTGTCACTGGACAGTGGCGCCACGGCGGACACTACAAGAACATCTACACCTCCCAATGGCTGTCACTGGACAGTGGCGCCACGGCGGACACTACAAGAACATCTACACCTCCCAATGGCTGTCACTGGACAGTGGCGCCACGGCGGACACTACAAGAACATCTACACCTCCCAATGGCTGTCACTGGACAGTGGCGCCACGGCGGACACTACAAGAACATCTACACCTCCCAATGGCTGTCACTGGACAGTGGCGCCACGGCGGACACTACAAGAACATATACACCTCCCAATGCCTGTCACTGGACAGTGGCGCCACGGCGGACAATACAAGAACATCTACCCCTCCCAATACCTGTCACTGGACAGTGGCGCCACGGCGGACACTACAAGAACATCTACACCTCCCAATGGCTGTCACTGGACAGTGGCGCCACGGCGGACACTACAAGAACATATACACCTCCCAATGGCTGTCACTGGACAGTGGCGCCACGGCGGACACTACAAGAACATATACACCTCCCAATGGCTGTCACTGGACAGTGGCGCCACGGCGGACACTACAAGAACATCTACACCTCCCAATGCCTGTCACTGGACAGTGGCGCCACGGCGGACACTACAAGAACATATACACCTCCCAATGGCTGTCACTGGACAGTGGCGCCACGGCGGACACTACAAGCAGCTTAGAGATGGCTACAACAAAAACAGCTAAAACTCAACAGATATATAGTCCTCACTATAATCGCTTGAGTACGTACATCTCTGCATTGGAGAACAGATACATGAAATGTTTTGGAATGACACATAGTTGGGTTTCGTGGAAGATCGCAGTGGGTTACAGCAGCACCAAGCACGACGAGGACTACCCAGAGCTCTCCAGGCACCAACGAACGGGGATCCCAAGGGGCGAGAGGGCACGATCCAGTGCAGCGCAACAGCCAGGGAATCAGTGCAGCGCCCCCAGGCGGGAGAGCGCAACAGCCAGGAAACCAGTGCAGCGCCCCCACGTGGGAGAGCGCAATAGCCAGGGAATCAGTGCAGCGCCCCCAGGCGGGAGAGCGCAACAGCCAGGGAACCAGTGCAGCGCCCCCACGTGGGAGAGCGCCATAGCCAGGGACACCCTCTCCAGTGAGAGGGCGCTCCTGTGCCACGTAGGCTCCCAAGAGAACCCTCATCCCGAGGAATACCGACCGGATATGACGTTTCAGTTCACCCCTGCCACGTCATAACAACAGGGCCAGCTGTAAACATGAAAATGGATGAAAAAACACCATTTATTTGTAGTCGGTGGGTTACTATGGCAACACGCTGGGTGGCTCAGCCGCTACACGTTATAGGCGAAGTCGTAGTTGGGGGGTTCGTCCGGGATCGGCGGCGGTGTCTCCGGGATGGTGATGCCCTCCGTATCCAGAAGGCGAAGCCGGACTTCCATGCTGAGCAACATCTCCAGGTCCTGTTCCGTCAGCTCGCTCACCATCTGTCGGGGAGCAACGTCACAATCAAACACACTGGTGCCTTAGGCCGCGGCTGGGCACACACAAAGGCTAAACAGAGCTCAGTGGGTGGGTTGATTCAGTCATAATAGCAAGGTTTAGCAGCATTAGCTCCTGGCCACAGGACCCCTCATCTCGATCGACATAGGGATCGACATAAGGCTTCAGGTGCCCGCTTTATGGCCACAATGGACCACAGTAACAACATCTACATAGACAGTAACATTTCAGATTGAGAGGTGGTGATATCCTGGTTGCTAGGGACGCACCGGGTTGCCAAGGAGCGCGTTGATGGCGTCCGTCCACATGCTGAAGGTGGTGCTGTCCGCGGCGATGAAGTTGATGGGCTCCACCATCTCGTTCTCCGTCATAATAGTGAAGGCCAAGTTAGAAGAGTTCTGTATCGAGTCAAACAAACACATGTGAACAACGACCAACCATCCTGCTTCCATCGGTTAACTGTATTTGACATGTAATTAGTTTACGCACCAATTAGTCGCATTCCCATGATAACTAATCATGATAAATACATCATTGATCAACCCCATGGTGGAGGGCAATCGGGAGCTATCTAACTTTAATTTATGCCTATCTTCCATGTTTAATAGATTCCACCAAACGGATTATTATAGTGAATGGTAAGTGCGAGTCATACGTGAGCTATGTTGAAACAATGGTTCCCCCTAACATGGAAGAGAAACAGATAAAGCATGTGATGCGGTCGCCCCCCCCCCCCCTTAGAACGACCAGCTACAGCAGAGAGACCCAGCGATGTGACGCGGTCGTCCAGAGCAAGACAACCCGCCTCTGTGATTACTCAATGGTACAACAATCAGTCGGTGCTCAGAAGTTTGTAACTGATCGGCGTATTACTACGATATACGACCATATTTTTTTGGACATCATATACTTTTCTGCGCACAACACATTGGTGTATAACCTTAGTGTTAATGCCGGAAAACATTACCAAAATACCTTAGGCGGAACCGGAATTGGAACAAGACCTGACTGGGCTAACCCTAAAGTCTACAGAGAGCATTGCCTCCAGAGCTGGAAGGAGAGAGCGCACGCTATGGCATGTTTAACAATGGTAGTAGTGTATGTCTACAGAGAGCATTGCCTCCAGAGCCGGAAGGAGAGAGCGCACGCTATGGCATGTTTAACAATGGTAGTAGTGTATGTCTACAGAGAGCATTGCCTCCAGAGCTGGAAGGAGAGAGCGCACGCTATGGCATGTTTAACAATGGTAGTAGTGTATGTCTACAGAGAGCATTGCCTCCAGAGCTGGAAGGAGAGAGCGCACGCTATGGCATGTTTAACAATGGTAGTAGTGTATGTCTACAGAGAGCATTGCCTCCAGAGCCGGAAGGAGAGAGCGCACGCTATGGCATGTTTAACAATGGTAGTAGTGTATGTCTACAGAGAGCATTGCCTCCAGAGCTGGAAGGAGAGAGCGCACGCTATGGCATGTTTAACAATGGTAGTAGTGTATGTCTACAGAGAGCATTGCCTCCAGAGCCGGAAGGAGAGAGCGCACGCTATGGCATGTTTAACAATGGTAGTAGTGTATGTCTACAGAGAGCATTGCCTCCAGAGCCGGAAGGAGAGAGCGCACGCTATGGCATGTTTAACAATGGTAGTAGTGTATGTCTACAGAGAGCATTGCCTCCAGAGCTGGAAGGAGAGAGCGCACGCTATGGCATGTTTAACAATGGTAGTAGTGTATGTCTACAGAGAGCATTGCCTCCAGAGCTAGAAGGAGAGAGCGCACGCTATGGCATGTTTAACAATGGTAGTAGTGTATGTCTACAGAGACCATTGCCTCCAGAGCTGGAGGGAGAGAGCGCTCGCTATGGCATGTTTAACAATGGTAGTAGTGTATGTCCACAGAGAGCATTGCCTCCAGAGCTGGAAGGAGAGAGCGCACGCTATGGCATGTTTAACAATGGTAGTAGTGTATGTCTACAGAGAGCATTGCCTCCAGAGCTGGAAGGAGAGAGCGCACGCTATGGCATGTTTAACAATGGTAGTAGTGTATGTCTACAGAGAGCATTGCCTCCAGAGCCGGAAGGAGAGAGCGCTCGCTATGGCATGTTTAACAATGGTAGTAGTGTATGTCTACAGAGAGCATTGCCTCCAGAGCTGGAAGGAGAGAGCGCACGCTATGGCATGTTTAACAATGGTAGTAGTGTATGTCTACAGAGAGCATTGCCTCCAGAGCCGGAAGGAGAGAGCGCTCGCTATGGCATGTTTAACAATGGTAGTAGTGTATGTCTACAGAGAGCATTGCCTCCAGAGCTGGAAGGAGAGAGCGCACGCTATGGCATGTTTAACAATGGTAGTAGTGTATGTCTACAGAGAGCATTGCCTCCAGAGCTGGAAGGAGAGAGCGCACGCTATGGCATGTTTAACAATGGTAGTAGTGTATGTCTACAGAGAGCATTGCCTCCAGAGCCGGAAGGAGAGAGCGCTCGCTATGGCATGTTTAACAATGGTAGTAGTGTATGTCTACAGAGAGCACTGCCTCCAGAGCCGGAAGGAGAGAGCGCTCGCTATGGCATGTTTAACAATGGTAGTAGTGTATGTCTACAGAGAGCATTGCCTCCAGAGCTGGAAGGAGAGGGCGCACGCTATGGCATGTTTAACAATGGTAGTAGTGTATGTCTACAGAGAGCATTGCCTCCAGAGCTGGAAGGAGAGGGCGCACGCTATGGCATGTTTAACAATGGTAGTAGTGTATGTCTACAGAGAGCATTGCCTCCAGAGCTGGAAGGAGAGGGCGCACGCTATGGCATGTTTAACAATGGTAGTAGTGTATGTCTACAGAGAGCATTGCCTCCAGAGCCGGAAGGAGAGAGCGCATGCTATGGCATGTTTAACAATGGTAGTAGTGTATGTCTACAGAGAGCATTGCCTCCAGAGCTGGAAGGAGAGAGCGCACGCTATGGCATGTTTAACAATGGTAGTAGTGTATATCCACAGAGAGCATTGCCTCCAGAGCCGGAAGGAGAGAGCGCACGCTATGGCATGTTTAACAATGGTAGTAGTGTATGTCCACAGAGAGCATTGCCTCCAGAGCTGGAAGGAGAGAGCGCACGCAATGGCATGTTTAACAATGGTAGTAGTGTATGTCCACAGAGAGCATTGCCTCCAGAGCTGGAAGGAGAGAGCGCACGCTATGGCATGTTTAACAATGGTAGTAGTGTATGTCCACAGAGAGCATTGCCTCCAGAGCCGGAAGGAGAGAGCGCACGCTATGGCATGTTTAACAATGGTAGTAGTGTATGTCCACAGAGAGCATTGCCTCCAGAGCTGGAAGGAGAGAGCGCACGCTATGGCATGTTTAACAATGGTAGTAGTGTATGTCCACAGAGAGCATTGCCTCCAGAGCTGGAAGGAGAGAGCGCACGCTATGGCATGTTTAACAATGGTAGTAGTGTATGTCCACAGAGAGCATTGCCTCCAGAGCTGGAAGGAGAGAGCGCACGCTATGGCATGTTTAACAATGGTAGTAGTGTATGTCTACAGAGAGCATTGCCTCCAGAGCTGGAAGGAGAGAGCACACGCTATGGCATGTTTAACAATGGTAGTAGTGTATGTCTACAGAGAGCATTGCCTCCAGAGCCGGAAGGAGAGAGCGCACGCTATGGCATGTTTAACAATGGTAGTAGTGTATGTCTACAGAGAGCATTGCCTCCAGAGCTGGAAGGAGAGAGCGCACGCTATGGCATGTTTAACAATGGTAGTAGTGTATGTCTACAGAGAGCATTGCCTCCAGAGCCGGAATGAGAGAGCGCACGCTATGGCATGTTTAACAATGGTAGTAGTATATGTCTTACCACTTTCCTGCGTTCCTTGACATGCGGACAGTGCTTTCCCGTGATCAAGCTCTTGATGTCCACCACACACACTGCAACAGATTGAATGGGAGATGGCGCCTTTAAAACCACACCGTCACTCAGTGATAATGAACGTCCACACCGTCACTCAGTGACAATGTACGTCCACACCGTCACTCAGTGATAATGTACGTCCACACGGTCACTCAGTGATAAGGTACACCACACCGTCACTCAGTGACAATGTACGTCCACACCGTCACTCAGTAACAATGTACGTCCACACCGTCACTCAGTGACAATGTACGTCCACACCGTCACTCAGTGACAATGTACGTCCACACCGTCACTCAGTGATAATGTACGTCCACACCGTCACTCAGTGATAAGGTACACCACACCGTCACTCAGTGACAATGTACGTCCACACCGTCACTCAGTGATAATGTACGTCCACACCGTCACTCAGTGATAATGTACGTCCACACGGTCACTCAGTGATAATGAACGTCCACACCGTCACTCAGTGACAATGTACGTCCACACGGTCACTCAGTGATAAGGTACACCACACCGTCACTCAGTGACAATGTACGTCAACACCGTCACTCAGTAACAATGTACGTCCACACCGTCACTCAGTGACAATGTACGTCCACACGGTCACTCAGGGATAAGGTACACCACACCGTCACTCAGTGATAATGTACGTCAACACCGTCACTCAGTGACAATGTACGTCCACACCGTCACTCAGTAACAATGTACGTCCACACCGTCACTCAGTAACAATGTACGTCCACACCGTCACTCAGTGACAATGTACGTCAACACCGTCACTCAGTGACAATGTACGTCCACACCGTCACTCAGTGACAATGTACGTCCACACCGTCACTCAGTAACAATGTACGTCCACACCGTCACTCAGTGACAATGTACGTCCACACCGTCACTCAGTGACAATGTACGTCAACACCGTCACTCAGTAACAATGTACGTCAACACCGTCACTCAGTAACAATGTACGTCCACACCGTCACTCAGTGACAATGTACGTCCACACGGTCACTCAGGGATAAGGTACACCACACCGTCACTCAGTGATAATGTACGTCAACACCGTCACTCAGTGACAATGTACGTCCACACCGTCACTCAGTGACAATGTACGTCCACACCGTCACTCAGTGACAATGTACGTCCACACCGTCACTCAGTAACAATGTACGTCCACACCGTCACTCAGTGACAATGTACGTCCACACCGTCACTCAGTAACAATGTACGTCCACACCGTCACTCAGTGACAATGTACGTCCACACGGTCACTCAGTGATAATCTACGTCCACACCGTCACTCAGTGACAATGTACGTCCACACCGTCACTCAGTGACAATGTACGTCCACACCGTCACTCAGTGACAATGTACGTCCACACGGTCACTCAGTGATAAGGTACACCACACCGTCACTCAGTGACAATGTACGTCTACACCGTCACTCAGTGATAATCTACGTCCACACCGTCACTCAGTGACAATGTACGTCCACACCGTCACTCAGTGATAATGAACGTCCACACCGTCACTCAGGGATAATGTACGTCCACACCGTCACTCAGTGACAATGTACGTCCACACCGTCACTCAGTGACAATGTACGTCCACACCGTCACTCAGTGATAATGTACGTCCACACCGTCACTCAGGGATAATGTACGTCCACACCGTCACTCAGTGACAATATACGTCCACACCGTCACTCAGTGATAATGTACGTCCACACCGTCACTCAGTGACAATGTACGTCCACACCGTCACTCAGTGATAATTAATGTACGGCGGTTGTACGGTAGTCTAGGTCTGGCCGTTGTGAAGGCTACCAAACACCTACATTTGTGAAGCAGTTTCTCAATGGGAGGCTTGGCCCCTTCCTCGCAGTCGCCGTAGTGGAGCATCTTGTGGTTGGGCGACAGGCGACAGAAGCAGAAGCGATCTGAAAGCAAAGGAACACGTGTTGAAATGAATCGCAATGAATCGAAAGTTGGTGTTTTTATGCCACTTGTGTGCAATGAAGGTTGAACCGGGCCAAGACACCTCCCGGAACAATGAAGGTTAAACCGGGCCAAGAATCTGCCCGGGACAATGAAGGTAAAACCGGGCCAAGACACCTCCCGGGACAATGAAGGTTAAACTGGGCCAAGACACCTCCCGGGACAATTAAGGTTAAACCGGGCCAAGAAACTTTCCGGGACAATTAAGGTTCAACCGGGCCAAGAAACTTCCCGGGACAATGAAGGTTAAACCGGGCCAAGACACCTCTCGGGACAATTAAGGTTAAACCGGGCCAAGACACCTCCCGGGACAATGAAGGTTAAACCGGGCCAAGAAACTTCCCGGGACAATGAAGGTAAAACCGGGCCAAGACACCTCCCGGGACAATGAAGGTTAAACCGGGCCAAGACACCTCCCGGGACAATGAAGGTTAAACCGGGCCAAGACACCTCCCGGGACAATTAAGGTTAAACCGGGCCAAGAAACTTTCCGGGACAATTAAGGTTAAACCGGGCCAAGAAACTTCCCGGAACAATGAAGGTTAAACCGGGCCAAGACACCTCCCGGGACAATGAAGGTTAAACCGGGCCAAAAAACTTCCCGGGACAATGAAGGTAAAACCGGGCCAAGAAACTTCCCGGGACAATGAAGGTTAAACCGGGCCAATACACCTCCCGAGACAATGGCATCAGGTGGGATAAGACTTGCCCCCCATTGCAGAGGGAACCCACTACCCGTTGATCTGCCCATTCAGCCTGCTTACCAACTGATACATGGGTACCCTCCAATACGTGTTGATGCGAGAAGGTCTTGTGCAGAGACAGAGCTCTTACCATCGGACCATTGGGATGGCCACAATAAATACACATGTAAATATACCAATCCTCTTTGGCAGTCGCACAGATGGGGACGTCATCTTTCACTAACCTCTGTTTTTGATCTTGCTATGGAAGTTGGTGCCCTCCACTATGTACATCAGTCGCTGCTGCTTGATCAGCTCCATGATTTCCGGTCGAATCATCTCCCGCAGTTCCCTAAACACCGAACACATCAAGTCATAACGATCAGTGTGGGTTGGAAATAGCGAGGAAATCCTACGCGGAGAGTTAGACTATGAGCTGACACGATGGGCGTGGCTTGGACTATGAACTCACATGATGGGCGTGGCTTGGACTATGAACTCACACGATGGGCGTGGCTTGGACTATGAACTCACACGATGGGCGGGGCTTGGACTGTGTACTCACATGATGGGCGTGGATTGGACTATGAACTCACACGATGGGCGGGGCTTGGACTATGAACTCACACGATGGGCGTGGCTTGGACTATGAACTCACACAATGGGCGGGGCTTGGACTGTGTACTCACATGATGGGCGTGGATTGAACTATGAACTCACACGATGAGATTGGCTTTGACGATGAACTCACACGATGGGCGTGGCTTGGACTATGAACTCACATGATGGGCGTGGCTGGGATTTGTACTCACACGATGGGCGTGGCTTGGACTATGAACTCACGCGATGGGCGGGGCTTGGACCATGAACTCACACAATGGGCGTGGCTTTGACGATGAACTCACACGATGGGCGGGGCTTGGACTATGAACTCACACGATGGGCGTGGCTTGGGACTTCCACTCCTCCTTGTTCTTGCGCTCCTTGGTCCAGATCTTGGTGATCTCGGAGTAGGAGAGCTGGTGGAGTCGCTCCTTGAAGATGCCAAGCTGCTGGGTGTACACCGGCTTCTTCAGCGTCCTCGTGATCTGCTCCTGGGCAACCTCCATCACCTGGACGTTGCCATGGCAATATTAACAATGTCAGTCCCGCCTAGCTACGTCTCCACACGGGTCTTATTTAAGTGCAAGCAGGGCTATTCTCTAATTTAGAATTTACTCTAATTCATTTAGTGGTCAATAAGAAAAAATAGGGGGCAAGATCAAATATAATTATAGATGTCATGACTGACATGAACGGAATGATAGAAATGTGAAAGGGGGAGACTTGTTAAATATTAGAAGGGGGCCTCGGGGAATATATGTTATGTAGCTTGACAAGCATAACAATTTGGAATTGCACAATTGGTGCTATACCGACCTACTAAAACAGCTTTACTGCGCTTGCGAAAATTAACCAGGAGAGGCTAATTTCATCTCCCTACAGCACACTTCCTACTCAGTGGAAATAACCATTATCTCGGGGTGATCTCCAATAAACACGGTTATACGATATACGGTCGTAGCACATGACCTTGGGCGATGAGAGACGCTGACCTTGGTTGATTGTTGGTTGGTTGGATATTCAGGACCATTTAACCACTTCTGGTCATATCGTGTCAATTGGAGAAGGGAGGGAGAGTGGAGCCATGTCCCCGGGGGTAACCCCCTACTCTTTGCGAAGAAGGACATGGGATCTTTATCCTGCGACCACACAGACATGGCCACAGCGGGTCTCGAACCATCCATTCACGCGCCGTTAGGCTCTCAGGTGGCCAGAGCACTCAATGCTGACCTTAGGAAAGTCGGCCGACGTGGCTCTCATCTCCTTCCATGTCTTGTTCAGTAGCTGGATGCAGATGCAGAAGAACTCTTCGAATGGTTTCTCGTGCGTGAAGAACATCTGGTAGTAGAGGACGCCGTCATCGTTTGCTAGGAAACCAAAGATGCAGACTTCTTTATAGCAATATGTTCTGTAATCTGTATATTACCAATCTCTTCTTAATGTCAAAAAACAAAAACGAGATATAAAACATATATGCATCATAATTTTGAGATACTTTTAGGCATGATTCTAAAATGTAAAAAATCTAAGATGGCGCATATAAGTAGGCTGCTTTAAACATAGATATGATAGTATATTATTCAAACATAAATAACGATATTAAGGGCGGATAACGCGTCTACTGCACGTGATCTGCATTTAATTTACCGGTCACAAGTTCATTAAACACTTGATTTCATTATTAAGCGAAAATTGGTCATCACAATTTTAACTTAAATTTTGTGTTTTCTGATCGACAACATATATGTGTGCCAAATATTTTCTTCACTTTAAAAATATCAACCGCCAGGTAGGCTGCATGTATTTGTCAGTAGTTTTTATAGCTAGATCTATGGGCAATAAACTAGTGCAAATATCATTGATTCATTAATTAATCTTGCTCTTTATGGAAATAATGGTAATAGCGAATTAATCAATAATGGTTTGAAAAAAGCAGAGAGCATCAAACAATTTCGAACAATATACGAAGAAATATTTCACATGGAATTTACTTCATTTAGGACGACGTTCATTAAAGATCAATTATCATCCGAAAACACCCCCGTTCAATTGTTAAGACCTTTTTACGGTAGAAAATGTATTTATTGCTCGATGCATACATGCGTACAAGGGACACACGTTATAGGCACATAGCATAGACATGGACCCTTACGGAGCTCGCCGACCTTGAGGATGTCACAGAGCACCTTGATGAGGTCAATGCTGGCCTGGGCGAAGGGCAGATCGTGGTCGTCGGCGCGTGAACAGTTCTCCAGTACCACCTGACCAGAGACGAGAGGTCAGCATACACAATGAACTTACCTTCGTATAGCATTGTAAAATGCTATTTTAATATTGCCGATTTCTAGTTGCCGAAATAAAACAATTTTAAGATGTTTTTTTCCGTATTTGTGAGCGTTTTTTTTTCTTATTTGTGAATGTTTTTTTCCGTATTTGTGAGTGTTTTCTCCGTACTTGCGATCCTTTTTTCCGTATTCGTCATTCTTTGTTCGACATGGAGAGAAAGATCCACAGAGAATGTCCAATAAACCACCAGTAGCAGTCAGCAACAGGGTTTTTCACACAACGAATATAAAGAATATCCCAATGTTTCCTAGGAAACGTGGCCTGAAGATGCAGCGTTTACCAATTAAACTGATCTAGAGGCAAGCTTCAAGTTTCCGTCAAAGAAAGGTGCGTGTGATCAGGAAGACGTCCAAGCTACAGTGTAATCATTACGGTTCAGCTTGCCTACTATCATGTGGTGCGATATTAAATATACCCCCATGTAAACACTCCATGCCTTTTTTCAGAAAACGTACGTTAGTGTGTTCTCGGTGTACGCCCAGAGGAAATAAGATGTCGAAGTAGACCATGTACATGTAATTCTACTGTCTCGATTACTTACTTTAGTGTACCGCTAGGCGTGGGCCCTGGCGAAGAACACCATATGCTTACAGCTGTTCTGATTCCTCACTTTAGTGTACCCCTAGGCGTGGATCCGGGCGAAGTACGCCATACACTTATAGCGGTTCTGATTCCTTACTTTAGTGTACCCCTAGGCGTGGATCCGGGCAAAGTACACCACACTTATAGCCGTTCTGATTCCTTACTTTAGTGTACCCCTAGGCGTGGATCCGGGCGAAGTACACCATACACTTAGAGCCGTTCTGATTCCTTACTTTAGTGTACCCCTAGGCGTGGGCCCTGGCAAAGTACACCATACACTTATAGCTGTCGTGAATCCTTAATTTAGTGTACCCCTAGGGGTGGGTGCTGGGGAATTATACCATAAACTTATAGCTGTTCTGAATCCCTTAATTTAGTGTAATCCTCGACGTGACGTGGGCCCTGGCGAGGTAGACCATACACTTATAGCTGTTCTGAATCCTTATTTTAGTGTACTCCTCGACGTGGGCCCTGGCGAAGTAGACCATACACTTATAGCTGTTCTGAATCCTTACTTTAGTGTACTCCTCGGCGTGGGCCCTGGCGAAGTAGACCATACACTTATAGCTGTTCTGAATCCTTACTTTAGTGTACTCCTCGACGTGGGCCCTGGCGAAGTAGACCATACACTGGAGACCCAGGCAGCCCGGTGGCACCTGGCGGAAATCCTCCACAGGATTCACGTGGTTCTGTTCGATCACAAACAACAACAAAAGTGAGGCCAACGTTGGACGTTCGTTGCGTCTGTTAAAGGAGGCTCGGTATTACATGGACCTAATGTACGTTAAGGTACCAGTGTGGACAAATAAAACAAAGCATCAATAGTAGCTTAAAGCTGCTGACAGAAAAGCACTTTGTCTCCTTAGTAAAAAATTAAAATTCCAATGATGCATTTAATTTCTTTTCACCAATATATATGGGGCGAAATGAATAAACACTTAGTTTAAGAGAGTGTTTTGTTGCCAGACTGGTGCATTTCGTTTGGCAACTGGGTTTGCATGATGCCAGATCTAAATGGCATATAATTGTCACCTTTTGAATGTTAGCAAAATCAGACAATGCATTTAGTAAATCGTTCTATTATTCGTGTAAATAAATCACTGCATGAGCAGGTTTAAGACCTAAGTTTATTCTATACATCTCTGGTGGCAAACGTTACAACACTAGACTGTTATACGACACAGACTCCTGTGTTGACTTAACCACGTTAACGCGTAATATGTTTGATCATATCTCGTCAATGGGAGAAGGATGGGAGAGTGGAGCCATGTCCCCGGGGGTAACCCCCTATTCTTAACGAAGAAAGACATGGGATCTTTATTCTGTGACCACACAGACATGGCCACAGCGGGGCGCGAACCACCGATCCACGTGCAGTTAGGCTCTCAGGAGGCCAGAGCACTGAAGGCGAGCGCTCTCACCCACTGAGCTATCGATTGACACATGTGTTGGCGTACACACCTTGAAGCCAAGCTTCTTGTATTCCTTGGTGTGCATCTGCTTTCGACCGGAAGCCGGGCCAGATTCAGTCTCCGCCTCGAACGCCACCTTGCGGAGCTCATTAATGTCCTTCAGCGAACTCTGAAGGTCACACACGATTGTCGGGGTGATCCACAATTTCAACGTTGTATCGTGTTAACTTTTTTCGTTATATATATATATATATGAATTTATATGAATGTTATAACGCTATAAATTAAGAGGAACAATTAGGTGAATATCTTAAACTGATGATACGTTGTTTTTATTATAATATTCGAGAAGGCTCTGAGAACAGTTACACGTTTGCAGCAAAAATGAAATGAGTGTTTCAGTGTTTCAAGCCGCTTTTGTGGACACAGGGGATAAACTGGGCCAAGGGACCACCCGGGCCGACGACGGATCAATCATGCCCCAGATTAAGTGTCCGGGCCGGGTTTCGAACCCAAGACCTATTGCGGTCTAGTGCGGTAACCACTACACCAGCTAAGCCCCCCTTGAAGAGGCACAAGGGAGGCGAGGCGGTGGCGGGATGGGGGGCGAGGACGGGAGGGAGCCGCCGAGGAGGCGGGAGGGGGTCGCCAAGGGGGCGGGAGGGGGCCGCCAAGGGGGGTGGGAAAGGGCGGGTGGGGGGGGGCGGGAAGGGACGGCCAAGGGGGATGAAAGAGCACGGGTGGGGGTCGCCAAGGTGAGTAGGGGAGGGGCGGGAGAGGGCCGCCAAGAGGGGTGGGAGAGCGCGGGATGGGGGAGGGGCGGGAGAGGGCCGCCAAGGGTGGGGGGGAGGGGCGGGAGAATGCCGCCAAGAGGTGGGGGGGAGAGGGCCGCCAAGGGTGGGAGGGAGGGGCGGGAGAATGCCACCAAGTGGGGTGGGGGGAGAGGGCCGCCAAGGGGGGTGAGGGCCGCCAAGGGGGGTGGGAGAGTGCCGCCAAGGGGGTGGGGGAGGGGCGGGAGAATGCCGCCAAGGGGGGTGGGGGAGGAATGGGCCGCCAAGGGGGGTGGGAGAGTGCCGCCAAGGGGGTGGGGGGCAGAGGGCCGCCAAGGGGGGTGGGAGGAGTCGGGAGGGGGCTGCCACGGGGGTGGGGGAGGGGTGGGAGAGTGCCGCCAAGGGGGTGGGGGAGGGGCGAGAGAATGCCGCCAAGGAGGGGGGGGGGGCGCCAAGGGGGGTGGGAGGAGTCGGGAGGGGGCCGCCAAGGGGGTGGGGGAGGGCGGGAGAGGGCCGCTGAGGGGGTTGGGGTAGGGGGCCGCCGAAGAGGCTGGGGGAGAAGGGGGGGGCATCACCTGTTCGCCTGGATCCACGGGCGTCATCTTGTGTTCCTCCAGCAGGTTGAAGAGTAGCGTCTGGAGGACGTACAACTGGTGCGCCATCTCGCGGTCCTTGCTGATACTAGGCTCGCGCTCCTGGCGCCCTGCCTCCTGCGCCCCCACCAAGCTGGTGCCCTGTATCACATTCTGCAGAATAAAAACAAGTCACAACATTAAGGCTTTTTGTCAAGGCATATTCTCATTTGTTGCGATGCCTTCCACACGATCCACAGGTCAGTATCATAGCACAAAACCTTTGTTTGTCAAAGCTCAAAGCTGTAAAAGGCCAGAGGGGCGTCAAGAACGCAGTTTTAATGGCAAACATCAATCTATATAATATAGTTCGAAGTCTTGAGGGCTTCTTAATATAATTGCTAACCGCTACTCTTTTCATGATTACTACTTATACAAAATGTCACGATTTCCTCACCCTTAAATATTACTGTTACTATGCTCCAATGCTGCAATTATTATTTCACACTGCTAAAATACACACACTTAATTAAATTTGTTGTCCGTGAAGCTACCGCTTTGGTGGCAATGTCGATGAAACTTGTTATCGTGTGCAATATCATGTACTCTACTTACATTCAAGATGACATTGCGAATGCTTTTGCTCTGCAACTTCTCAGCAATCTTCTGCAAAAGAAGGCGACAAATATAAGAATGTTGTTTTGCGCCATCTTTGTGCACACATACGATAAGTGTGCATACAATTAAATAAATCGTTTGGCACTAATTTTTTTTGTTTTTTGTCTTTTTAGTTTATTGGTTCAAATCAAAATGCATTCGAAGAAAAGTGTAACATACAAATTGCTCAGTATAAGAGTATAATGGTTATATTACGCTAATCATAATCAATACAGGACCATAAAAGAAGGACATTCACAGAACATTTAACCACTTTTTTCTGAAAGCCAAAATTGTGTTATTCTTTAGTGCATTTTTTGTTCTATATCTAAATGGCGCTGAAACCTTACGGTGACCTTAGGAAACACACCGTGACACTTACAGTAATATATATAGTATCTAATAAGAAGACGAAATCTGACACCAAATTGTTTTTACCAAATAAAAGTTCTTGTGCGTCTTAGTGCATTTTTGTGTATACTTTATATTCTAACCAAGTATACACTTCTTGCCAACTTCGTTTTGTTACTTCACATTCAGTAACACTATGTATGGTTGTATCTATGTGTTCTTCACAAAACGCGCATAGGTCGGTGTTCTTATAACCCCATTTATACAGCTTTTCGTTAATACATGTAATACGATGCAAAAATCTGAACTGAAAAGTCCTGCAGTTTTGCGCACTTTGTTATTTGATATAAATGTTGAAAACAAGATAAAATTTCCATTTCTGTTAAATCGTTACCGATGTCTACTTTCCATTTTTCATACGGGGTAACCGGTTTCGTTGCCACATTCTGAATGAGCTTATCATAAACATATTTACTACATTGTTTCGTCTCTAAATAAGTTTCATATAATGGTCGTTGTACTGTTTGTCTGAAGTCTGGTGTTGTCAACATTGCTTTCCGTCTATTAAGGATACTCTGCACCATTTCATAATAATGTAATATATTAACTTTTAGGCTGTATTTCCGCTTGATCATTTCATAAGATCAAAAGTTCCCGTTTTCGTCACGTAAGTCTCGTACATAGATTATACCAGCGTCAATCCAGCTATCATAACAAATAACTCTGTTGTGAATCTTTATGTTTGAATTGAACCATATTATTTGCTCACTTATTTCTGACCCATTAATAAGAACATGATAATAAAATTCACTCCACGCGCAGACAATTTCCCTTGTGAACAAATTATTGATATTACAGTACAGTTTTGTGGCAATTATATCTTTACATGTTACATTGCATTTCCAAAGTAGTCGGCCAATTGCCCCAAAAGAATCATGTACCAATATTGCCCACCACTCACTGTTTACAATGCGTTTTACCCATGCGACTTGTAATGCTTTATTTTTTATCTCTATGTTCGGGATGTTCAAGCCGCCGTTGTTTTTTACTATTATACATGACCGTTCTTTTTATTTTCTCCGGTTTACCGTTCCATATAAAATTATAGATATCATCTTGTAAACTCTTCATCGTCTTTGCATCAGGTGAAGGTAATACTGACATAAGATAGGTTAGCTGCGAAATCACCATGGTTTTGACTATCACTGCCTTACCAAGGAGCGTAAGCTGACGTTGTCGCCATATATTCAAAATCCCTGTCCTTTTTTTTCTTATGTCGTTGTAATTTATAAGAAGGTCGCTAGGAGTTGCGGATATTTGTACGCCCAGAGAAGTTATTGGGCCCATTGTCCATTTAATACCCCTTTCAGGCAGTAGAACGTCGAATTTATTTTTTATTCTTCCAAAAGGGAGTATACAAGTTTTATCAAAGTTTACTTTAAGACTAGATATTTCGTAATACGTGTAAAACATCTCGAGTACTTTCCTAAGGACCGGTTTGGAATATATTGTGATCAAACCTAAGTCATCTGCATATTGGATAATTTTAAATTTTTTGTTTTTAAATGTTACGCCAATCACGTCAGGGTTACGCCAATCACGTCAGGGTTACGCCAATCACGTCAGGGTTACGCCAATCACGTCAGGGTTACGCCAATCACGTCAGGGTTACGCCAATCACGTCAGGGTTACGCCAATCACGTCAGGGTTACGCCAATCACGTCAGGGTTACGCCAATCACGTCAGGGTTACGCCAATCACGTCAGGGTTACGCCAATCACGTCAGGGTTACGCCAATCACGTCAGGGTTACGCCAATCACGTCAGGGTTACGCCAATCACGTCAGGGTTACGCCAATCACGTCAGGGTTACGCCAATCACGTCAGGGTTACGCCAATCACGTCAGGGTTACGCCAATCACGTCAGGGTTACGCCAATCACGTCAGGGTTACGCCAATCACGTCAGGGTTACGCCAATCACGTCAGGGTTACGCCAATCACGTCAGGGTTACGCCAATCACGTCAGGGTTACGCCAATCACGTCAGGGTTACGCCAATCACGTCAGGGTTACGCCAATCACGTCAGGGTTACGCCAATCACGTCAGGGTTACGCCAATCACGTCAGGGTTACGCCAATCACGTCAGGGTTACGCCAATCACGTCAGGGTTACGCCAATCACGTCAGGGTTACGCCAATCACGTCAGGGTTACGCCAATCACGTCAGGGTTACGCCAATCACGTCAGGGTTACGCCAATCACGTCAGGGTTACGCCAATCACGTCAGGGTTACGCCAATCACGTCAGGGTTACGCCAATCACGTCAGGGTTACGCCAATCACGTCAGGGTTACGCCAATCACGTCAGGGTTACGCCAATCACGTCAGGGTTACGCCAATCACGTCAGGGTTACGCCAATCACGTCAGGGTTACGCCAATCACGTCAGGGTTACGCCAGTCACGTCAGGGTTACGCCAATCACGTCAGGGTTACGCCAATCACGTCAGGGTTACGCCAATCACGTCAGGGTTACGCCAATCACGTCAGGGTTACGCCAATCACGTCAGGGTTACGCCAATCACGTCAGGGTTACGCCAATCACGTCAGGGTTACGCCAATCACGTCAGGGTTACGCCAATCACGTCAGGGTTACGCCAATCACGTCAGGGTTACGCCAATCACGTCAGGGTTACGCCAATCACGTCAGGGTTACGCCAATCACGTCAGGGTTACGCCAATCACGTCAGGGTTACGCCAATCACGTCAGGGTTACGCCAATCACGTCAGGGTTACGCCAATCACGTCAGGGTTACGCCAATCACGTCAGGGTTACGCCAATCACGTCAGGGTTACGCCAATCACGTCAGGGTTACGCCAATCACGTCAGGGTTACGCCAATCACGTCAGGGTTACGCCAATCACGTCAGGGTTACGCCAATCACGTCAGGGTTACGCCAATCACGTCAGGGTTACGCCAATCACGTCAGGGTTACGCCAATCACGTCAGGGTTACGCCAATCACGTCAGGGTTACGCCAATCACGTCAGGGTTACGCCAATCACGTCAGGGTTACGCCAATCACGTCAGGGTTACGCCAATCACGTCAGGGTTACGCCAATCACGTCAGGGTTACGCCAATCACGTCAGGGTTACGCCAATCACGTCAGGGTTACGCCAATCACGTCAGGGTTACGCCAATCACGTCAGGGTTACGCCAATCACGTCAGGGTTACGCCAATCACGTCAGGGTTACGCCAATCACGTCAGGGTTACGCCAATCACGTCAGGGTTACGCCAATCACGTCAGGGTTACGCCAATCACGTCAGGGTTACGCCAATCACGTCAGGGTTACGCCAATCACGTCAGGGTTACGCCAATCACGTCAGGGTTACGCCAATCACGTCAGGGTTACGCCAATCACGTCAGGGTTACGCCAATCACGTCAGGGTTACGCCAATCACGTCAGGGTTACGCCAATCACGTCAGGGTTACGCCAGTCACGTCAGGGTTACGCCAATCACGTCAGGGTTACGCCAATCACGTCAGGGTTACGCCAATCCCGTCAGGGTTACGCCAATCACGTCAGGGTTACGCCAATCACGTCAGGGTTACGCCAATCACGTCAGGGTTACGCCAATCACGTCAGGGTTACGCCAATCACGTCAGGGTTACGCCAATCACGTCAGGGTTACGCCAATCACGTCAGGGTTACGCCAATCACGTCAGGGTTACGCCAATCACGTCAGGGTTACGCCAATCACGTCAGGGTCATTTCTGATGTTGATCGCAAAGATCTCTGCTGCCAAAATAAAAAGATAGGGTGACAGTGGACAGCCTTGACGGAGCCCTCTAGTTATTTAAAAAACTACTAGTTATCCAACCGTTATTTGCTACACTACTGCTTTTATTGTTGTAAAATATATTGATCCAGTGGATTACCGAGGGACCAAAATTAAAGTATTTAAGAGCTTTGTAAAGATAATTCCAATCCCATTTGTCGAACGCCTTTTCAAAATCCACGGATAAATATAGTGCCTCAAATCTTGTGCATCTCCTACATGAAACATATTTAATAGCTTAACAATATTTTCCCCAAATTGTATCTATCTTTCATGAAACCTGTTTGATCTTCATTAATTAATGTCGGCAAGATTGTCTTTATTCTATTCGCTATACATTTAGTCATTAGCTTATAGTCTACATTTAAAAGTGATATTGGTCGCCAGTTTTTCAGTAATACGCTATCTTTTCCGGCCTTTGGGACAAGTGTAATTAGACCCGTCTTTGGGTGACGGAAAGCAAACCTTTATCATAAGCATGATCACATGCCTTGGTTAAAAACTCTTTGATGTCATTCCAGAAAAGGCTGTAAAATTCCACAGGAAGCCCATCTGGTCCTGGGGACTTATTACGGTTACTTGTTGACAAGGCTGTGAATAATTCGTCTTCTGTAATTTTTCCATCTATATTATTCTGCGCTGCGTCTAGTAAGACAGGGTGGCGACTATCAAAGAAACCTTTGTCTTCTTTTGTTTCGCAATATATATCTTGAATATATAATTTTAATAGAAAGACTCAATTTCTTCTAAGATATTAGTGTTACCTGTTATAACCGTTCCATCCGGCTGTCTTAGACTGCTTATCACTTTCTTGTTATAATTTCGTCGCTCTAGATTTAAGAAGAACTTGGTACATTTTTCCCCTTTCTCGTGCCAGGATACCTTACTTCTCACAATGGCACCTCTAGTCTTTTCTTCCAATATACTGTCCATATCCTCTCTAATCAATCTAATGTCCCTCTCTACTTCTTGACTATTGTCATTTACATATATGGTTTCTAACCGTTTCAGTTGTTTCTCTAATACCATCAGCATATTTTCTTGGTACTTCTTTTTCTGACCAGAGTACTGCATGGTAAAAACCTTAATATTATTCTTTATGGTATCCTATAGGAGCATATCGTCTGCTTCCTTCTCTCTTTCAATGGTTTCCTTTAACGTTTGTTTGACGAGAGCAGCATAGTCATCATTCTCCAATAGGAACAATTTAATTTCCAATAACCTTTTCCTCGTTCAGAGTTTTTGGCACTAATTATGGTAAACGTATACCGCACTTATTTCTACCTCCTTTGCCATCATCTATGAAATATACATATCAAGTAATCATGTACATATCATGTACATATCATGTAGTTATCATATCGCGTATCGCAATACAATTTGAAACGAAATGAAACGATTTTTGTTTGAGGCCCGTGCTATGCACACGATGGCTAAATTAGGCCAAGGAAACTCCGGGATACTGACTATTTTATATGAAATATGCCCTAAGATTAGATCTTCAAGACCGGACTTCGAACCAGGGACCCATTCATCTGTAGTCGAGTGTTCTACCTCTCGGCGAAGGAGGCTTTCACCAACGTTTGCATCTTGGCAAAAGATATTTGCAAGTCTATATAAATTGTGGGCAGCAGATGAGAAATGACCACAGAGATGTCCAGATAGAGTTAAGGATTACCTTTTGCTTGCTGTGGTCTGCTTTCAAGAATAAGGCGTTGATCAGTGTGATCACGCGCTTCTGTGTCTCGGCGTTCTTGGTCCTGAACCCAGAAACATAGAAACACGTGTTAACGGTAAACATAAGACAGTTATGTACATTGTGACCAGATCGGTTTATTTGGCGTCGGACAGGACCACTCTACCGGAGCCTTTCGTCTGCTAATTCATCCGTCAGATGGCGATACCGTATGGTAAAGGGATAGCAAACCCACAGACTTCCGCTACACCACAATACGCATTCATGATATTACTACAATGCGAATTCATAACACCACAATACCGATTCATCACACCACTACAATACCGATTTATGTTACCATTACAATATGGATTTATGCTACCACTACCATACGGATTTATGCTACCACTGCAATACGGAATTCATGAAAGGACTATAATACGGGTTCATGATACCACTACAATACGTGGCCGAGACAGACAGGACCGTGTATTTCTAGGCCAGAAATAGCGATGATAGGTTCCAATACAGACACTTCGTCATTACTGGAAAGATAATTTTTTATATCCGGAACTTGTATCAAAAAATTACTGCGCTCTGAGCGTCCTTTCAGCATACGAAGGTCGTCCTTCAATGTCAGAGGGAGCCATTGCCTCAGTAATAACTCAGTAATAACGTATAACTCACGCCTAGCATTTACAACAATAATCCATTCGTGGGCTGCAGCAAGATGGCCCCGTATGAATCCCAGCCCCATGCCAACCTGTGCATGTCAAACAGTATAATATCTTGATCATAAACAGAAGTTGGCAAGGTACGAGTAGTGTTTGAATATAAATATGAACCACGCCAGCAGATCAACCAACGATTATTACGGGGAGATCACCAACCTCTGGAGGTGTTCTATCAGCGTCACCGACGTCACTTCCTGCTCGACGACACTGTACCGGCCAGTGCTGCAAGGAACACATCCTCATGAACGATTGGTTGGCATAAACTATGTATGTTATATCGCAGTGGGAAAGGAGTCTTGTCTCCGGGACAAATCCCCTACTCTTTGAGAAGGAACAAATGGAATCTTTATCCTGCACAAATATAGCCCTCTGGCAGAGCGAGGCGCCAACTTCTGGAAGAGTGGGGTGCGAACCTCTGGCAGAGTGGGGCGCCAACCTATGGCAGAGTGGGGCGCCAACCTCTGGCAGAGTGGGGCGCCAACCTCTGGCAGAGTGGGGTGCCAACCTCTGGCAGTGTGGGGCGCCAACCTCTGGCAGAGTGGGGCGCTAACCTCTGGCAGAGTGGGGCGCCAACCTCTGGCAGAGTGGGGCGCCAACCTCTGGCAGAGTGGGGTGCCAACCTCTGGCAGTGTGGGGCGCCAACCTCTGGCAGAGTGGGGCGCTAACCTCTGGCAGAGTGGGGCGCCAACCTCTGGCAGAGTAAGGCGCTAACCTCTGGCAGAGTGGGGCGCCAACCTCTGACAGAGTAAGGCGCCAACCTCTGGCAGAGTGAGGCGCTGTCGTGACCCCTGACAGACCATGAAAGTTGTTGGTTATTCAGGACGCTTTAACCACTTTTGGTCATATGGCGTCAAAGGGAGAAGGAAGGGAGAGTGGAGCCATGTCCCCGGGGGTAACCCCCTACTCTTTACGAAGATTGTTATCCTGCGACCACACAGACATGGCCACAGCAGAGCTCGAACGATCAATCTACTTGCCGTTAGGCTCTCAGGTGACTAGAGCACTCAATGCGAGCGCTCTAGTCCACTGAGCTGCCATGACAGTGACCTACCTGTGAAGCACGATGGATTCCAGTATCTCGAGGGCCAGCTGAAGGGTGGTGGCGTCGGGGACCGTGTTGCGCGTCACGTTAACGGCACTCGCCACCTACAGATAGACAGAGAACGCCACATATACATAGGCGGCTGGGGAGCGGGCGGAGGCTGGTTTGATATTCAGGACGCTTTAACCACTTTTGGTCACATCGCGTCAATGGGAGAAGGAAGGGAGAGTGGAGCCCGGGGGTAACCCCCTACTCTTTGCAAAGGACATGGGATCTTTATCCTGCGACCACCCAAGCCATGACCACAGCGGGGCTCGAACCACCGACCCACGTGCCGTTAGGCTTAGGTGAGCGCTCTAACCCACTGAGCTACCGGGCCAGCCTGGAGCAGGGGGAGTGTTGTTGCGAACAGTAAAACGTGTATAAGCTAATACCCCCACCCCCCCCCCTTCCAACCGAGAACATGGGATGAAATAGTGAAAGAGCATGCGACATGGGTGAGTAGTTTACGGGTACGACGCCCTAACCACGTGATCTGTCCGTACCTGTTTAATGAACTTGGGTTCCAGGATGGTCCAGGACTCAATCTGGTGATCCATGAGCTCGACGAAGGCCTTCAATGCGAACCCCAGCGAGTCCCCGACCCTGAAAGCAAACATACCACACATGGAAACACTGACACCACTCACGGACAATATCTATGATCAATATCAAGAACGAAGATACAGGTACAAAGCTGCAGAATGATGCGTCAACCTGGTGAAACAGGCATAAGCAACCTCATTTGACTAGAACTAGAAGTCGTATTTCCAATCGTACTATCAAAAGCGATTTGTAATTCAAATATCACGAGTTGCAACTGCAATAGCACATATCCATGGCACAATCGCAACAATGCTAGAAACACAGAAACAAAGATGTATTGCTACAAATACAGAACCAGACACGTAATGCTACAAATACAAAAGCAAACATGTCTAACACTATCTTCAGATAGAACATGCGGGTTGGGTATGTCTCGTGAGACGCCGTATTTTCCTGGCCCCTGGCCGTGGCCCCTGGCCCTCGGCCGTGGCCCCTGGCCGTGGCCCCTATCCGTGGCCCCTGGCCCTCGGCCGTATTTCCCTGGCCGTGGCCCCTGGCCGTGGCCCCTGGCCGTGGCCCCTGGCCGTTGCCCCTGGCCGTGGCCCCTGGCCGTGGCCCCTGGCCGTGGCCCTCGGCCGTGGCCCCTGGCCGTGGCCCCTGGCCGTATTTCCCTGGCCGTGGCTCCTGGCCCTTGGCCCTCGGCCGTGGCCCCTGGCCGTATTTCCCTGGCCGTGGCCCCTGGCCCTCGGCCGTGGCCCCAGGCCGTATTTCCCTGGCCGTGGCCCCTGGCCGTATTTCCCTGGCCGTGGCCCCTGGCCCCTGGCCCTCGGCCGTGGCCCCTGGCCGTGGCCCCTGGTCGGGGCCCCTGTCGATGGCCAGCGGTGCCACTCACAGCGTGCCTCCCTCGATCATGCTCATGAGCAGCTTCAGGCCGCGCTTGGCGATGAACTCCTGGGCGAAGGCGACGTAGACGGACTCGGTGGAGAGGGTTCGCAAGGCCTGCACCATCTCCTCCATCGTCCCTGACGATAGTCTCTTCACCAAGTCCTCCGCGATCTTAGACTGCGGGCGGGAAAGCGACGGCCATGGTTAGGTATAGCGGTGTAGTGGTCATGTGGTAACTAGGGTGGCACGTTAACACTGGTCTCTGACAGCGGGGTGAAGGTTAGACTTAGGGGTGATCTCATGACCAGGGTGACACTTTAAGACTGATCTCAGACAGCGGGGTCAAGGTTAGATATAGGGGTCACGTCATGACTAAGGTGACACTTTAATACTGATCTCAGACAGCGGGGTCAAGGGTAGACATAGGGGTGACGTCATGACTAGGGTGGCACTTTAATACTGATCTCAGACAGCGGATCCAAGGTTACACATAGAGGTGACATCATGACTAGGGTGACACGGTAACACTGACCTCAGACAGCGGGGTCAAGGTTAGACATAGGGGTGACACCATGACTAGGGTGACACGGTAACACTGACCTCAGACAGCGGGGTCAAGGTTAGACATAGGGGTGACGTCATGACTAGGGTGACACTTTTAATACTGATCTCAGACAGCGGGGTCAATGTTAGACATAGGGGTGACGTCATGACTAAGATCAAAAACGTGATCGTTCTGGCCAGAAACGAAACCGGATAAAATATTATATTATTATGACTTTTTGTTAGATCTATATCTTCTCTGAACACTTCAAGCGGGTGGTCTTGTTCCTATAAAACGTGCTGTAGGCTAAAATACAAATCTTTGCGGTTACGACGAAGGCGTTAGACAGAATAGAGATGGTCAGACCTCATGCACAAAGGCTGACGTCACTTCATAAAGAAATTACTCTAGACACCCAAAAGTTGTCCTTATATTTTGCTCTAATCTGTCCCTATTTTTTTCACTCCTTTGAGAAATGGTTATTTTGCCTAAGTAAATTCTAGAGTAATTTCTTTAGCAAATTTACTCTAGGATGTACTTTGGAATGTTTGTGAACACGGGCCCAGTTCCAGGAAAAACCCATCCCGGTAAAGGTCAACCTATGTTCTGCTTGTTTTTAAAATAAAGTTGGATACTTGCTCTATAATGTCCTATGGCCCACATAGTCAAACATGGGTACCGATGGGTTTCTCTAGCATGGGGTTCAAAATTAATTTAAGAAATAAATACCATTTTGCCGAAAACAATATGTTCGTTAGGTAAGTTTATACCTCCACAGTAACCACTTTGACGGCGTCATATCTCCCGGGAAACACGTCGCGCGCAACACTTAGTTACAGGTGAGCGCCACTTTTGATTTTGACGACATATTTACGTGCAGTCGTGAGTACTATTGTCATGATTAGATCTCCGTGTTTAATGGTATTGTACTAGTTAACATGACCACCAGCTCGTAATAATATGACAATAGCGCGAGTTTGCGGGGCGTTATGCAATTTTATTGGCCCGACATCAAGCTGTAGCAGCCCGCCAATTTTCATTATCGGCCCGAGGCCGCAAGGCCGAGGGCGGATAATGAAAATGAAGGGCTGCTACAGCTTGATGAAGGGCCAATAAAATGCCTAACGCCATGCAAAACTCGCGCTATTACTATTATTACGAGTTGAATTTAAATTTAAGGCGTTGACTTGTCTCTGCTTCTTTGGTTTAATTTCCGCATGCAACGACAACAGTAAAGCATTTTGGGACTGACTGTCCGCAAATCGCAAGCCTTTCCACATATAGTTGGCCAGTCGCCTTTTTATACCATATATATGTTGCTAAGAAACATAGCATGTGCAACTAGGCAACTAGTCATGGAAGCGGGCTATTTAAAGCTATAACTACAATTCTTTTGTGCGTGACGTCATGTTTCATTGTTCTATGCAGCGTCGCCATGGCAACGATTGTCGATTGCATGGGCAGCAGGGCGGTTTGGGTCAGAATACGGGATTTTAGAGGCCTTCAGATGTAACGCTATTGTACTAGTTAACATGCCCACCAACTCGTAATAATATAACAATAGCGCGAGTTAGCGGGGCGTTAGACAATTTTATTGGCCCGACATCAAGCTGTAGCAGCCCGCCAATTTTCATTATCGGCCCGAGGCCGCAAGGCCGAGGGCGGATAATGAAAATGAAGGGCTGCTACAGCTTGATGAAGGGCCAATAAAATGCCTAACGCCATGCAAAACTCGCGCTATTACTATTATTACGAGTTGAATTTAAATTTAAGGCGTTGACTTGTCTCTGCTTCTTTGGTTTAATTTCCGCATGCAACGACAACAGTAAAGCATTTTGGGACTGACTGTCCGCAAATCGCAAGCCTTTCCACATATAGTTGGCCAGTCGCCTTTTTATACCATATATATGTTGCCAAGAAACATAGCATGTGCAACTAGGCAACTAGTCATGGAAGCGGGCTATTTAAAGCTATAACTACAATTCTTTTGTGCGTGACGTCATGTTTCATTGTTCTATGCAGCGTCGCCATGGCAACGATTGTCGATTGCATGGGCAGCAGGGCGGTTTGGGCCAGAATACGGGATTTTAGAGGCCTTCAGATGTAACGCTATTGTACTAGTTAACATGCCCACCAACTCGTAATAATATAACAATAGCGCGAGTTAGCGGGGCGTTAGACAATTTTATTGGCCCGACATCAAGCTGTAGCAGCCCGCCAATTTTCATTATCGGCCCGAGGCCGCAAGGCCGAGGGCGGATAATGAAAATGAAGGGCTGCTACAGCTTGATGAAGGGCCAATAAAATGCCTAACGCCATGCAAAACTCGCGCTATTACTATTATTACGAGTTGAATTTAAATTTAAGGTGTTGACTTGTCTCTGCTTCTTTGGTTTCATTTTCGCATGCAACGACCAAAGTAAAGCATTTTGGGACTGACTCTCCGCAAATCGCAAGCCTTTCCACATATAGTTGGCCAGTCGCCTTTTTATACCATATATATCGTTGCCAAGAAACATGGCACGTGCAACTAGGCACGTAGGCGGGCCATTTAAGGCTATAACTACAATTATTTTGTGCGTGACGTCATGTTTCATTGTTCTATGCAGTGTCGCTATGGCAACGATTGTCGATTGCATGGGCAGCAGGGAGGTTCGGGTCAGAATACGGCATGTTGGCCGCCTTCAGATTTACTGCTATTGGACTAGTTAACATGACCACCAACTCGTAATAATGGAAAATATTTATAATATTACAGAAAAACATATAGGGCTGTCAGACATGCCAACAAATATATGGCCTGATTGTATACACTGCAAGCGTGAGTAACGCTGACTCCTTTTTTAGCAATCTCTTCTTAAATATATAAATTAAAAGTTATTAGTAGTTCATATATATTTAGGGTATGAATTTTCTTTATGATAATATTACTCATATGAAACTTCGGCAAAATATACTTGGGTTCAAAGATTGAAAGACCCTTTGGTCAAAATAAGGTGGATTTCAACCCTGATCTGAGAAGACTTACAGGGGTAAAAGTCAGCTTCAGTACATTTCCGTCCATGATGTCGACACGGTTCTGCAAAGAGAATAAGTTTAATATACAATTAAATAGAAAAACAAGACTTGGTTGGAGTGGAGGCGCTCATACTTCAAGCAGATGGCAAGGGCTGAGGGCTCACTGAGGGTAAGATCGACAGGTCGTGGGTTCGAACCCTGGAACATGTATCTGGGGAAAATTTCAGGTGCTATGGTGACTGTACAACTATTGTCACTATATAACTACAGTTACCGCACAACTAGTGCCTCTGTACAACTGCTGTCACTACACCACTACTGGCACTGCACAGCCACTGTCACAGCTTCCCTTTATTTTCGTTAGACCACTGCATAATGAAAAATCTCACCCTTTCCGTGACATAGTAGGGCTTTGATTTATCCTGCCACTGAAGAGCGTACAGCTCGGGATTGGATGCATTCCATCTGCACAGAAAGATAACAAATGTTTAGGTCAATATCGACATGAGGTATATAGAACACACATATACATGTGAAATGTCAAATTACTTCAAGAGTGTTACAAGTAACTATCAGGAAACAAAAACATGGATGTTAGTTCATTGTGATGAACTGGTAATAGAAAACTGGGGCACATATAGTTTACATACCGGTAGTTAACATGGACCTTTCTACTTACCTTTTGCAGAGCTCCTTGATTATAGCAGCCAGAGGCTCGCCCTATAAATGAAGATTCTGACAATGTTAATACCCCAATAGTTCATATGCTGAAGAAAATAACATGAGCTGTTTGTACCATACCTCACTTTTATTATCTCATTAAGTTACTTAAAAGCTGCCAGCTGGGCCTCTATCTTGACCATTATCTATAAATTATATAAGAGTCCAATAAAGTTCATATCTTAAAGCCTAAAACCAAGAAATCTGTTCACAAATACTGTTTAATATGAATGGCATCAAAGCTAATTATTAATATTTGTGGAAATTGTTTGCAAGTGTTGTTAGGACTAGGCTATGAAACCTTAGGATCAATGAGATGACAACATGTTAACCTTGATATTGCATATCAAGCTCTTTCCCACCAAAACTCTACACAGGCAACATAATGGTATATATCACAATTTGCAGAAAACTTGATTGTTTCATTTCATAAATTCAGAAACCTTCTAAACATTACCGTTTAGGCTGTGATGTGGCAAATGTGTCTATTCCGGGACACCACAGAACTCTGTCGCTGCACTGCTACTTATAACAAAAGAATCTTGAAGCATACGGTACAAACTGATGACGTTTACCACTGAGTTGCAAAACATGTGGCTAACTGATATCACGGGCAAGGCTAAGAGACTCCATTTGGCAGTCTGATATGCGTGGAATATAGACACAACAATCTTGGATTCAAAGACTGATTTCTCATTTGTATTTTGACTACTTTAGTTTTGGTGGGAAAGCTCGATATGCAACTTTAATTGCCATCAATGGTAACAAACCTGGTTGAGCTGTATTAGCTGTGGGATCTGTCCCTCCATCTCCACACCAACCTTGGCTGACATGTTTTGGCTGTATAGGTCTCCAATCTATGTACTGAAAGACAAAATACTTATAAATATTATAAATAAACAAATTTTCAAGCTGTGCATACCAGTCTTTGCTGCAGAGCGCATCCGTAAAAACCAAAATGCTTGATCATGAAAACACAGGCAAGAGAAGGTGAGATCGATCTCACCCTTGTGATCTCACATTCTCAAAACCTTGCTAAACACACAGGCTAGAGGGCGCTAGGCTAGCCCCAATATCAAAGCTGACAGTGATACATTTAAGGACCTTGACAACAATACAGTCGCAATGAAAACATATCATATGCTTCCTACAAATAGTGAGACCCAATTTGTTCCTTCCTTGGGTCTAGGTTCTACCATGTATTTCCCATGAGGATTTTCAAAACAAATAGGTGCATTGGGAAATTCTAAATTATTTGGAGACACATTGGGGCTAAATATCACATTTTGGTATAGATTAATCTTTTAGCTATCAAAGTTTTTTTTACTTGTATCTGTATTTGCAAGACATTTTACAGAAAACCAATATCCGATCTGGACACCACAGTTGTATTGGTGCATGCCAGTACCTCTCAATCTAACATGGTTCTTATGCTGTTAACATATGACTCTCCGCTAAAGGGCACTGTCAGATGCATATTTCAATATTAAGGACAACAGCAATGCCCTCTGTTACAGATAATTCATGGTTACAGTCTGGGAACAAGGCTACATTCACAGGCACCAACATGCGCAAAATTGTCTCAGCTGTGTCTGGCTGCCGGATTAGTGTAAGGGGGGTGGGTCTGCCAATAGCTAATAACAATTAGTCTTTGTCTCGGAGGTGCTGGGTTAGCGTTCTATGGCTGAGTGCCCCGGGACCACCACCATCGACCACTACTTCTCGACAAATAAATATATAAACATGATCAAGGGCTGAAATAGGCTTTTGGGTTAGGTTACATGTAATAAAGTGATGAGATCGCCATTCAACAGTAATTGTTCGGTTTCGAGTATTTTTGTGTCTTACATCTAATAAAGTGATGAGATCGCCGTTCAACGGTAATTGTTTGGATTTCACATATTTTTGCGTCTTACATCTAATAAAGTGATGAGATCGCCATTCAACAGTAATTGGTCAGTTTCGAGTATTTTTGTGTCTTACATCTAATAAAGTGATGAGATCACCGTTCAACGGTAATTGTTTGGATTTCGCGTATTTTTGCGTCTTACATCTAATAAAGTGATGAGATCGCCGTTCAACAGTAATTGGTCGGATTTCACATATTTTTGCCTCTTACATCTAATAAAGTGATGAGATCGCCATTCAACGGTCTGGTTTCGCGTATTTTTGCATCTTACATCTAATGAAGTGATGAGATCGCCATTCAAGGGTAATTGGTCGGGTTTCACATATTTTTGCATAAAGATCTTTGTTAGTTTTTTTTATTCATTTCAACAACCAGACCCGAAAGCCCATTTCAGCCCTTGATCATGTTAATATGTTAATCTCGTCGTTCAGTCCACAACTGGTAACTTAGTAGTGGTCCCGGTGCACTCAGCCAACTAGGCACGAACACTAATCCGGCAGCCAGACACCACTGAGACAAAGACCAATTGGCAGACCCCACCCCCCTTACACTAACCTGGCAGCCAGACACCCCCCACCCCCGCGAGATGAGACGGCCCCCCCCACCTCCTTACCCACCCACTCCCACCGTCTGTTTTCGGCCGGCGGCCGGCTTCGTCTGCGGCCGGTTTGCCTGGTATTCCGGCGAACGGCCGAACGACACAGTAACACTGCCCCTGGCAAGAGTGAGCCGCCTGATTAACTTAATCATCGCCCCAAAACTTTGCCAAACTGCCCAAATGCAAAACCCTTGAATGAAGTCAGGTAAGCTTATATCCCCCAAAAAGGAAGACGTTCGCTTTAAGCGTTAATTTCACAATAACGGGCTTAAATGAAAACATGGGAATCCGGTTAGTTTTTGAAATAGATTTACATTTTGTATAATCTGACAATTAGACCGATCTATTTACCTTCCTCTTTCGCCCAGTCTAGATCCTGGCTGGTTCCCGCACCCGCTGTCCAATCTCCATCCTTTTATTCGTGACGACATCAAGCGAGTGTTGCGCACGTCGCACGTAGGCGCTGGCACTCTGCCGGCAGAGGGAGCTCGTTCATCATATCACTATGGCTACGGGGCAAGCGTACCGCCCTCTGCCGGGAGATCGAGGCGCTGGTTCCCCAACTTGCCTTCGCTGGGAACCAGCCTGCCTGTCCGAAGCAGCTCTAGGCCGGTTCCCAGCCTACAACCACAACCCAGCATTGGCGTCCTTGACCTTTGTGTGTGCGACTGAGCTGACTGAACTGCTATAATTTTGAAGCTAGGCGAACTTGTCAGGCGGCAAACGTATTCCCTAACGTATACATATGGAGTATTACGTGTAAGCATGTATTGATTAAGTGGAGAGAATCACATTTGCGCCATATTTGCGCTTTTACGTCATAGCAGTTCGTGACGTACAGCCCAGTTTTCGGGTAAGCTTAGTCTATTGGACTGGACCAAATATTTCCTTAAAAATTAACATGCGCAAAGGATCAGCTATTTGAACGTAACTGCGACCACCTAGTCCTGCAAGCAAGTCGCTGTGGCTACCGCTAACAACGTCTTGCTTCCAAGCGCACCCCGCTCATTAGCAGAGCGCAGCGTAGCCTCGGGAGACCCACTCTGTTTCGCGAGTGGGTCTCCCGAGGCTAAGCGAAGCGACGACAACACCCGGGACGTTTTGCATCGCTTAAGTGAATCTACACATTGTACACGGTACATAAAAACACCAAAACGCACCGAAACGCACCGAAACGGAGCAGTGACGACCGAAACGGAGTGCCTGAAACACGAAACGGAGCACAAACGGACCGAAACGGAGTGCCTGAAGCACGAAACGGAGCAAAAACGGACCGAAACGGAGCAGTGTCACTTGAGCTGTTTTGCAGAACATCCATCTGGATATTATTCAGCTCTTCACAGTCTGCATGGAGCCAAACTTCACATTTGTCACAGAAAATACACTTATTGGTACATTCAAGGTGGCATTTACCGCATGGCCAATGCATTTTGGCATCACGGCGCTTTCGTGAGATCGGCATGGTCAGTGGTAATACGAGCCTTATCTTAATGGTTTCATTCAAGGCATCTGGTCATATGAGGCAAATGCAGGCCTTATATAATGCTTATAATGCTCAACACCAATTAACTTGACACCTCCAGAGTTGTGAATACTCAACACCATCCAGGGTGTGAATGCTCAACACCAATTAACTTGACACCTCCAGAGTTGTGAATACTCAACACCATCCAAAGTGTGAATGCTCAACACCAATTAACTTGACACCTCCAGAGTTGTGAATACTCAACACCATCCAGGGTGTGAATGCTCAACACCAATTAACTTGACACCTCCAGAGTTGTGAATACTCAACACCATCCAGGGTGTGAATGCTCAACACCAATTAACTTAACACCTCCAGAGTTGTGAATACTCAACACCACCCGGGGTGTAAATGCTCAACACCAATTAACTTAACACCTCCAGAGTTGTGAATACTCAACACCACCCGGGGTGTAAATGCCCAATACCAATTAACTTGACACCTCCAGGGTTGTGAAAACACCTCCCATGATGTGAAATAAATTCGTTTCATGACTTAATACGTTGGGATTAATATATTGAAAGTCAGTGACACACCTTTGGCCCTTGGTGATGGACTTGTTGTTGTTGTGCTTCTTTTGGATCGGATTCCGACACATTAATGCCATGAAATGGCTTATAAACTCTGTATAAACAGATAATAAGTAAAGTACCTGCATAGAAACATTTAAAAATACATATCCAAGTGCTTCAGACACTCCGTTTCGGTGCGTTTCGGTGCGTTTCGTCCGTTTCGGTGTTTTTATGTACCCCATTGTACAGAGCTCTCTTACCAATATAACTTGCAGGAAAAGGTATTAGCGTCTAATTTTGCGCGGTAGAATTGTTGTCAGACGTTCTGGAGCGCGAGAAACAACAACTTTGCACCAGTAACAACCGAAAACGAATCAAGCTCCGCCATGTTTGCAGTTGCACTTCCTGCCGAGAAGCGGTGCGCACTAACGTACAAATTGTGTGCTCGCCGTAACTGAAAGACTCCTCGCTGGCTTCGTGCCGCGGGGTCCCCCGGCGTGATGAATAGTGTGGAGGGGGTTGATGGGGTACCCGCCTAAATGTAGCCAACATTTCCAGACGTTCTAATGTTGGTTTTCATATGAAATGTGGGTTTTGTGCATTTACTTTTTTTTAGGAATATTTTATTTCTGAAGGTGTATTTTGATGAAAAATACCCCCCCGCCCCCTCCGGGGGCTATAAAGGTAGCTGACGGTCGGAGCGGGATCAATTGCTACTTTTCCGGCATTTTCCAAAGGTGGATGCTCGTCTTAACTGTTCATCATTCCCCATCCGTTTCCGAGGGAGGGGAATACACCTGATGCCGCCAAAACCCACAAATTGACACAGGGGCGGAAGTCCTCACCCGCCCGCTTTTCTGAAACGTCGCTAAGCAACAATGAATGTGGTGCCCCAGCCTGTTTGTACTGGATCCCCTACTTTGTTGGTATCAAGCTCGGGAGGTGGGGGGGGGGGGGGGGCAAGGCTGACAAGCGTAACTTCGGCGTACGGCGGAAGCTGAAATTACGTACTCCTCGCGTTGAACCAAGACTTGCACAAACAACTTGCCGTTGGCCGTTACCGTTGGCCCGTGCATGCTCCACTGTCACCGTGACGGGCCGAGGCCGGGGCCGCCGCTGGGCTCTGGGAGGGTACATTGCTCGGTTTGGGATGGGGGGTCCGCGGTAAAGCCCCCCCCCCCATCCGCTCGGTCGAGGTTTTACCATCGAAATGCGCTCGGTCGGGGCGTTTTAATCTTTTGCGGCAACCCGTCTATGAACGCACATTTTCAGAGCTACCCCCCTCCCCCCCCACTCCCACCCCGGTCAGAAGTTTTTAAACATCGGCTCTATAGCTATAGGGATATCTTTTTCATCACAAATATCCACTCTCTCCGGCATCAAGGCACTCCAAGGAACCCTCCCACCAACTTTGTATACGAGGCCTCCCCCCCCCCCCCCACCGGCCGCCGGGTTACTGACGGTTTTAAATATTCCGAGATCCACACCCCTCCCGCTGTCATTTGCTCAGTGAGATGGTCTTGAATGGAAATTAAACATCAATGGAACGCTGAAAGAACTTCCACTTAAGTTATGCTTTCAAAGATTTTAATGCAACGATGTCACTGATCTGGTAAAGTCGGACCATTTGAAACAAACGACATGCTGTTTGATGTGATGTAAAATCCGTACTTTACATTTTCCAACCAAAAATGTGCGCGCGCCCAACGATTATTTCTTCCGGTACGCGTGAACCCCCAATCAAAGCATGGCGCCCGCGGCAGCCAAAAAAGGTCAGAAATCACACAGCAGAGGGAAAAGTTATCAAAACACAAGCATCAAGTAACGTCATATGCCAGATTGGTAACAAATCAACAGAGAATATGTTACTTTATGTAAATATGTAGTTCATTGCTGAAAATATCGAGGTGAAAAAGTAGTTTTATGACCGTGTAAAGGCCGACCAGATTTCGGGCGGAATTCTGCTAATGGAAAGAGATTTCTAGGAGATGTAACGTAGTTCCGCGACTGGACCCATATCGGAGCGGACTACGTTACATCTATGGAACTACGACCAGCCGAATGTAACCTAACGAATGAAGCACGATGGATGCCTTGTAGCTAGTATTATATATATATATATGTTACCGTACCGACCAGAAGCCGAGGCTTCACAAGTTGTTATCAAAGGCCGCTGTTGCTGATTGCTAAAATCAGAATTGGGGCCTCGTGAATTAGGATTCACAAAAAGTTATAAGTTGTTATCAAAGGCCACTACACATGTGTTGTGGATTCCTATAATACCAATCAAAAATTAAATGGCCGTTGAGAAAGCCACGAAAATGAAATCGCGTAAAATCGGAATGAATGAAGCTGAGTTTCCGTGTGAAAAATGTTTCGGGCTGCGTGCAAATTCCGCGTTATCAATGCTCATTACGGTCCGCGTAAACGTTATCCATGCTCGTTACGGGGCCGTTGACAATTCCCCAAAATTTAGTGATTACTTAAGCTGTTAAGTGGCCCGGCCGTGAAGATTTCTCCTAAAAATCAGTAAATATTGGTCCCACACACCCAGCAGCCAGCAACACAAACACAAGTGACACCAAACACCAGAATAATCCACGCGTGCCGGACGCAGCCCCCTCCCCACTCCCCCACCCGATGCCGAAGCCATCTTGGCCGACGCCAAGCCAGACACCCAATCGTCGAGGCGCAGACTAATCCGCTGGCGGCTCGGGCTCGACGACCCCCCCCCCACCCCATTCACCCCCCCACCAAACCACCCCATTCCACCTTCCCCCCACCCCCCTTAAATACCTCGGCCGTTTCGCAGTTCGGCCATTCCGAGTATACACCGTAGCGAATACAGGTCTAGTTAGGAGCGGACCAATTGATTACCAGGACGGTGGGCGGTATGGTTTTCTTTTGGTTTGAAATGAAACAAAGATTTTGTTTGGGCCGATAGGAGAGTAAGATTTGTTTTCCTTAACGTAACAAGTTATATTTGTGCGCATATTTTGTTCATGTAAAATGTAGAATCCAGGGCCAGATTTTGATTAAAAAAACAATATGCCCCTCCCTAGCTCCCTCCCCCTGAATTTTAAATACATGATCCGCCCCTTAAAGTTTTTTTGGCCCGTTTTGTGCACACAGGTTGCAAATAAGAGGATGGGGGTGGGGGAGGGGGTCAAGAAGAACTGACAACTTTTCCTGTAAAAAACCTCCACAAAAGATATTGTAGTAGGGTAGAGTGTGGCAAGATGCTCAGGTGGGGTAAAACGCCCATGCCGAAAATAACCCAGACGCGCATGTTCCGGAAGACTATGAGTGACGCATATGTGTCACGTGATCATATCCGAACGTCTTCTTGAAGCGATGGGTCGAGTATGCAAAATTAAGTATAACATTGACAATTTTCCATTATGACCTCCTTTTTTTGTAAAATTGCTCTAGAATTATTGGCTCACCATAGCTGATATATCAGGAATCAGGTCTGATTACCAGGTCAGTCACAATAACAAGATTATAAACTGTAACGATGTGTCTGTGAATTTGGCCGATAATTGCATAAAGGCGGGCTATACTAAAATAACTTTACTGTTGTCTGATGGGGTAAAACGCCCACTTCATTGGTAGGCGTTTTGCTCCATTATCAATTCTCTCATTAAAAATATATTTAGATCAAAAATTCATCTACTGTATTAATGTTCATCATAATAGAACATAAAGGAAATGATTAAAGCTGCTCATACATATATTATTCACCTATTTCATGCCTGAAAACAGGGCGTTTTGCTCTGGTGTGGGGCAAAACACCCCCAAAGGGAATTTTGTCTTTTCGTTTTCCACGCCTTACAGTTAATATTTACAAAGAAATCCATGTATCATTAACGTAGAGCCATGCGTGATGAAGGTCTCTGACGTTATCTAGATTTGCTCGTATCATACTGAAATAAAAATATGGCGCATCTTGCTTAAGGTAGGCGTTTTGCCCCACTCTACCCTATTTCTGGTCCCAGGCCCGAATGGACGCCGAAAGTTCCCTACCCGACCCGGCGACCCTTCGCATCCAAGGCGAACACCTAGCGCATTAGACCAAAGGGAACTTCCCATTTGGCCCGAGGTTCTTGGTGTGTTTTAGTCACCGGGCCTGGGCCGAGATGCCACAATATGGGCATGTAATCAAAATCCTCTCAGTCTGGGCGTTTTACCGCCAAAATCCGCTCAAAAGGGGTATTATTCCGCGGCAACCCGTTCTATGAATGCACATTTTCGGAGCCGCCCCCGCAAGTTTGAAAATATCCGCTCTGCAGGGGTATTTTTTTCATCACATATGCCCGCTCTTTCATGCATTAAGGCACCCGAGGAACCCCTCACACCAGATTTGTTCCCCCCCCCCGGCTTATGGCAGTGCATAACAGGGGTTATCCCCCCCCCCTCCCACCAAAAAAAAAGGAACGGAGCTCCACCTAGCTCCGATTCACCTGGTGTAGCTCCACCAGTATTGACTGGTTGCGCGGCGGCAGGGCGGACCGGTATAGCATGATCACCTGTCGAGCAGGGGTGGATCTAAAGGGGGGGGGGGGTGGTTAGGGGCGTTGCAATCCCCTTTGGAAATTTAAACATACTTCGGTCGCAAGTTTTCAGAGCAGCCCCCCCACCCCGGTCGCAAGTTTTCCGAGAGAACCGTCCCCCCCCCCCTTTGCATATTCCTAGATGCGCCCCTGTCCAGCTTGATAACGTGGCTGGTTGACGAGTGCGCATGCGCAGAGAATAGGAAAGCTAGAGTTAGGTTAGTGCTAGGTTAGGGTAATGAAAAGTGTTCTGGTTAGGTTTAGTGACATGAAAGAAGCGTGGCCAGACAGGTTATCACGCCGGACATGTTATTATGTTACACCGGATCTCGAGGGCCATGGATTGTTTATCCCCCCGACCAATTTGGTGGTGGCGGGGGTGGGGGGAGGGGGTCCCAGGTGCCCCTTGATGCCTGAGAGAGCGGACATTTGTGATGAAAAAGATAGCATGTAGAGCAAGATAGAGCGGATATTTGTTTTAAACTTGCGACCGGGTGGGGGGGGGGGGGGCGACTTGCAACCGGAGAGGGGTGACTCGAAAAAATGGGCGGTGTTCATAGAGCGGATTTACCGAGATTAGACCGAGCGGATCTGCATGGAATGGCGACATAGAGCGGGTCAAAAACACTTACGTTAAAATATATTTTACACCAGTTAGATATGGTGCTGCTATTTCCAAAATAAGGATTATTATTTATTGGATATCCCCGCAACAAATGAAAATAGCTCGATGGGTCCAATGTCATTCCATAGCAAGTTCCCAGTGAGCAAAACTGTACGCGGCGGTCGACCGTGATGCTGAACTTGGCCCAGAGATATAATGGAGCACCCAGCGGCGGTATTGGTAAATCCCGAAACCGACTCCGTTTCACGAATCGGAACTCACTTACGCGAAAAGGAGTCATTGGCGAAGTGCAAGGCGATCAATTGTTGTAGTTTGTGATGATTTACTGTTTATTCAGTTCATACCGGAAATCTAGCACATTTAGTATCCATTTGATTAAGTTATACGTGCACTGCTGTTGGTGCTGGTGCTAAAATGACCCGCAAACTGGATGCGGCATGACGGAAGTCTCGTTTTCTCGCCCTGAAAGTCGCGCCCGCGGCTGCCAGCCGGAGTGGGGGTGGAGTGGGAGGGATAGGATTAAGTGGGGGTAGGGCGGAAAGAGGAGACGTTTAAGTGCAGACAGGTTGAGGATGGGGATTTACGTTGGCCTTCATAGTCCCGTGTTGTGTAAATGCGCAGATGGCTATGAGACTGGCTTCATGGCTAGGAGTTTGCAAAAAGACTTCTTTTCGGCTGTGTTCGGTTTGGATGCAATTATGTTGGTTTTTTTAAACTATATTTGCGAAAGCTGTTAGACTGGCTTCAGACTGGTTTCCGGGCTTTGAGGCCTTGATGTGTGCGTTCACACATCTGTTAAGCTGCAATTCAGACATGGATACAAGCCGTAACCGTGAGATGGCACCACTGCAGGTTTTTATTCTCAATAAACAAGATGGCGGCTGCCTTGGTGGGTGAAAGGCATTACGACTCCGAAATGTTCGATTTTCCCCCTCCATGATGGATTTTCCTTATTGAATAACAGAATACTTCGTAGTTTATAACGTAGCACTACAAACACCGCCACCAACCACTTCGTTTCGCCTATTATTGTTCCGTGTTGCGAAAAGGGAGTCCGTTTCGGGGTTTACCCATGCCCCCTAGCGGAGCGAGTCGAAAACAGAGAGTGAGCCATCACTGGCCATACTATATATACGGTACGCATCCCCGTTCCTCCGCTCAGACCGACACAACGCCCAGCTGAGTGCATCGAGGAGCTGTCACCTTACAAGACAGGACGGTATTTTAGTTTATTATGTCCAGATTGTAGGAAATAGAAACCACTTTAACAAGGATAGAGTCCAACAATTTCGATGCTGCTTTTGTTTATTACTGGCCGGTTTTTAGTGAGAAGAGTTGCAAGTTCATAAACTGACACTCCTGCATCGTTTAGGTGGCTCTAAGAATGCATGCTGTGTAAGTTTTACTTTCACATATTGCACGCTCTTATCGACTTCAGAGTTGGACCGAAAAAGTGGATGTATGCTAAATGTATGACAAATTCCAGGGAACCCGTAGTTGTAATGATCAGCCACATCAGATTTAATTATGACTTTGTATTTTAAGGAAGATAATGCATGACGTGGCTGTACAAACTGATGGTGTAGAAGATGAAGAACCGAAACCGAAACCACAAGATGAAGACCCAAAATCGAAACCACAAGATGAAGAACCGAAACCGAAGCCATGGGGAAAATGGTGAGTAGGGCCCGGTTAGGGACAGAACATTTATACAGGCTAATCATTGCTAATTCTTAGGCTGTGCAATACCAGTGAAGAAAGCTATACTGAGTAATATGTCGTGCTTACTAGTACATCGATCAGTTGTTGTTCCAGAAGGGCGGTGGCGACGTTGTATGGCAAATGAAAAAAACTAGATTGCAGATAAAGGGAGCTAAGGGCTAAATGGGCTGATGATAGCGCCCCCTTCCCCCCCCCCCCCCCCCAGCCCCCTCCTGGAAATGTTGCCCCACCACAGTAGATATTGATAACGCCCACGGAAGCGAGTAGTACGACGAGAGCGGTATAAAGTAGAGTGAACAATCCTGCCTATTTCTATTTCAGACTGTATCACTTAGTTGGTATACTTGAAGACTAGTTTCTCTTTCGTGTCGTCTGTTACAGATTAGTCATTGTACATTCATCTGAATACATCTAGTGAAAATGTTTTCATCGGTGCAAACATGAACAAAATAAATACATGTAGTTCGAATAATACTTCGATTATATGCTGATCAGAAGCGGCTCTTTTCCTGTGTTGGCAGGCACTACGTAGGACTGGCAGCAGTGGGTGCGGTCGTTGCCCCCTTGGCGGCGCCACTGGCTTTAGGCGCAGTGGGGTTCACGTCTGCGGGCATCGCGGGCGGCTCACTGGCAGCGTCCTGGATGAGTGCAACTGCGGTGGCCAATGGCGGTGGCGTGGCGGCCGGCAGCGTGGTGGCCGTGCTGCAGTCGGTGGGGGCGGCGGGGCTGGGCCTGGCGGGCACTGCCGCGACCGCGACCGCTGGGGCTGCCGCCGTGGGCGGCATTGGCGCCGGTGTAGGAACGGCCGCCAACGCGTTGAAGAAGGAGAAGCAGACAACCTCAGGCCCCGATGACGGTGGAAACGAGGATGAGAACGAAGGGGATCCAAAGGATAATGCACCAAGGAGAGATGATGGGTCATGCGGCACAAAAGGGAAGACTAGTGAAGCAAAGAGGAATAACCCACGCGACAATTTCGAAGTGCAAGGCATGACGTACAGGCGGGGAAGCCACGTTGTAAGCGACGTTTCCACCCAAACGGAGAAGTAAATTCACAAATTTCCTAGGCTGACAGCCTACAACGAGCTGAGCAAAGACATCTACACTTTTTCTGAACTGCGGCAAATTCGCTGCCACGGAGAGTTCCAGAATCATGATCGTTATTCAGAGCAGTTACTTCACGACTTGACATTTCACAATAGTTTCGCGCGTCTAACAATTATTAATCAAGGTCGAGATTATTTTAAAATAAAGTTATGACATCCCCTCCCAGTTCAAATTGCTATCTTATATCGCGTGACCTCAGGGCAGTACGTGATGTTTGAAGGATCCGTTTGTTGACTACGTTTGACTATAAAGTTTAAAAGCGGACCGCTTAGGCCAATGGCCGGGTTGGCGTCTTAAGCCACGTTTTCACACCGTTATCAGGGTTCGAACCGACACATCGACCGCAAACTGGTAATAGGCCTTAGAGACGATGAACATCTGGAGGTTTCCCTGCAGTCGGTGATTGGCGATGGCAGTGACCGCTAGTAAGCTGATATTTAGCGTTTTTTGGTTTGAAAAGATTTGACCAACTAAAACAAAAAAACATACACATTTATAAACCGAACATAGCAGTATATTGACTGAAGACTTCTGTTAGTAATAAAAAAATCGTTAATGTTGAGGATCGATGGGGTATATCTAGGAGTCCTTTAAATTCCCCCAAAACACTATGGTAACTTTATCCCACGCACAAACAGCGATATTTGCACGGTAGGACGCGAAACCCTTAAATTAATAATAAAATAAGCGAAGGCCAGTCCGCTTATCGTAAAGGCCGATCGACCACTGATAACATCTGCGCTTTATATGGTCCAGCTCAAGTATCTATGTAGGGAGCGAGGTCGTTTTTATCGCGCCTTTGTCGATTTTTCCAAGGCTTTCGTCTCCGTATCACACTATAAATTATGGCATCGACTGATAAATGAGGGAATTCATGGTTTCTGGCTATATTAAGATCAATGTACCCAAAACTTAAATCCTGCATCAAAACAAAAAACAGACCCGGTGATTTCTTTCACTCTAAAATAGGAACGAGACTAGGCTGCATGCTTTTTCCATTTCTCTTCACCCTTTATATAAACGAACTTGAGAATATGCTTCGGGAACAAAATTCACATAGCCTTTCTTTTGATGAGATATATCCTGGTATTTTTTTATTAATGTATGCTGATGTTCTGGCTCTTTGTAAATGACACGGTTGGGAGGCTGCAAAGTGAGTTAAATGTATTAGACGATTTTTGTGAAAACTATGATTTAAAATTGAATCTGAGGAAGACTAAAGTTCTTGTATTCCGTAGATGTGGTATTCTAAGGCGAAATGAAAAGTGGTTCTTTGATGGTCAACCAGTCAAGGTCACAACTTATTATAAATATCTCGGCATTGTGTTTTCTTCGTCCTTGAGTTGGTCCCCCGCGTTAAAGAACCTCTCCAGTCAAGCTGAGCGAGGAATGTTGCTTGTAAAGAAAGTAATCAAACAGTGTGGAGATATTCCAATTAAGATATGTTTTGATCTCTTTGATAAAATGATTCTGCCTAGACTCCTGTACGCGTCAGAAATTTGGGGATGTGAGTACAGAGAACCCATAGAAAAACGCCACATCGGATTCTGTAAATATGTTCTGCAGCTGCCGCGGCAAACTCCCGACTGTGCTGCTCTTGGGGAGTGTGGGCGGAAGCCTCTGTATGTTTGGTGCATCAGCAGGTGTGTGAGATTTTGAAAAAAGAGAAAAGCAAATTTAAAATTAAAACACTACTGTTTGGATTTGGCCATGTTTGGCTCTCACAGGGAGTTATATATAGCAGCTGATGTTGGCTTATTTTTAAATTTATTTAACCAACGGCTGAATGATGTTTCCTTTCCGGAATGGCGAGCAGATATCAATAGCCTGTCTAAGCTTGATACTTATTGTTGTTTTAAATCAGTTAAAATGTGAGCTATATCTAACTTGTGTTTAAATCGGAAGCATATGACCGCATTAAGTAAATTTCGGTGTTCTTCTCATAAACTGGCAATCGAAAGTTTAAGGGGAAAGGAACCAAGAGAACGACGACTCTGTAAATACTGTTTAACTTTAGGTGTCCGTGAAATCGAAGATGAAAATCGTTTGTTAACTACGTGGCCTCTACATGCGAATATAAGATCCCACTATCTCAGTTCTTGCAACCTGTCTAAATTTGAGGTTCAGCAACTTATTAAAAATAAAACTGCTATACGATTGTCAGAAATGTCGCGTCATTCATTTATCTAGCACCAACCTTGTTGCATTGTTGCCGAGAACAAGAACCCCAACCTTGTGGCGTTGTTGCCGAGAACAACAACCCCAACCTTGTGGCGTTGTTGCCGAGAACAACGCCACCATTCGTATCGTTTACTTTTGCGTTGGAACAAAATGAAAAGTTTTTTGGGAGAGTTTCAGTTTTAGAAGCAAAGTTGGAGAAAAGACTTACTCTACAAACGTACAATGACAGTTAGGTCTAAGTCGCACTGCATATATATGTTATGGGCATTTTGGGGACGGAGCTGACTGAGAGCGCACTCAAAAAGTCGCCGTTGCAGTCGGAAGTCTGCGAAGTTTTCTGGAGATGGCTAGCTTCATATGCTGAAAACCGAAAAAGAATTTGTTACCGAATTTTTTTGGAACCGAGAAAACGCCGATACTTTAGTGCGAGTAGCGGGGTAGCTTGTGGCCCTTTAAGGCTATACGAATCCGAATATCTCTATGTAAAATGCAAAGAAAACAATTTTGCATTTTATACACTTCATATTTGGAAGCAGTTGACAACACAGTAAACAACTTAAGGTCTAGATTCCGTGATTGGTGCCATTTTTTTGCTTCAGTGGAACATGGGGGGCGGCTTCGCAAATTTTCGGTATTTGGTTATTGGGCACAAAACATACACGACTTCGCAATTATACACAGTCTTCGAAAAATCGAGACTGGCGCAAAGAGTTATGGGCAATATATACTTATTGGCAAGGCATGTATATTGGCAAGGCATGTATAACATTAATGAGCATATCTAACTTACATTCAGATTACGTAACTTTTCCGTTATGTAGATGACACTATTTCATGTTTAAATGTCTACAAAATACGTTGTCGGGCGATGACGCCATCTTGACATCTCGCAAAGACCAAAATAATACCTAGAATGCATTGCACATGCAGTGGCGCCCCACGGTGGCAAAATTGGAACTACGATTAGCGAAATGGTCTATGGGGGCAGGGATTTACAAATGTCCCCAGTCAACTGAAAATTTTAGACGAAATACTTAATTTACAAGCAGAAGTTTGCTATTCTTTGGTGCAAATAGTTTTACTGCCATTCAAGGTCCGAAATGCATTAGCCAAACACTCCTCTCCATAAATAACAAATATTTCCCTGTCGTGAGAATGCGTCCAACAGGGCCAACCAACGTAAGGAGACGTACGTACTGTTGTCAGGCAAGGAGGGAGGTACGACTGGACGCCTGTTAAAACTGGCACGTAACGGGACTATCATTTATCAGGCTTTCAAGTTGCACTGTAACATGTAATTGTAAGTCTGTTCTTACATCGTTCATTTATTGTTGTACACATGTGGCTAAGTACAGTTAGAGACTAAACTAAAACCGCAACCGGTGTAATTTCCGTTGTTTATTAAAGCGGTGGAAAATGGTGGCCCTGCAACATAGTTAACCAAAATTCAAACAAACATAAACACTCATGCAGTTGACCACTATAGTAGGGGAACATGGGGCAAAATGACCCATCGGGGTCAAATGGCCCACCACAATATCGCGCAATTGCGGTGCTGCCACCTGTATTGGAGATGAAAAAGATACCCCTATAGAGCGGACATTGGGGGGGGGGGGCTTTGAAAATGTGCGTTCATAGAGCGGATGTTGGAGGTGAAAAAGTGGGGGCTTTACCCCGGAACCCTCCAAACCCAGCAATGTATTAATTACCCCCCCCCCCCCGTCCCTTCAGGGTCGAATCCAGATATGCTGGATAGGGGGTAGGAGGGGGGGGCCGGTAAATGGTATAAATTATAAAAATTTCCGCCCTAAAAGGGGGGCCAGGGCCGGGTCGGCCCCCCTTTGATCCGCCCCTGCCCCGGGCCTGTTCAACGGTAAGACTTCGCATGAAAGCGCCTCAGATGGCCTAAATTTTGCACTGAAAAATGGTAAAAAGTGGGGGAAGGGGGTGTCCCCCCCGACCGATCCGCCTCTGCTGACTTAACCGTTATTTGTAATATCTGTGTGTGTTCCTTCTGGGTCAAACTGTTCCAGAGAGTTAGGAGTTAGCCTTCTTAGACTGTTTAGTTCACTCATTAACATGCTGAAATAATGTGCTGATCATTTTGCCCCTTTAGGAGGGCAAAATGACCCACTGTGACATAAAACATGTTTTTTGTGCTAGTACAAATTTTGTTCGTGTCATGTTATTCACAATACTACTGTTGTCAGTTTACAAAAATTTGGCTCTTTTTATAGCATTGCTTGTCCCCCCAAAAATGCAAATAAAATGAAGGTGGTCATTTTGCCCCATGTTCCCCTAAAACAGGGTTGCAGACGATCAAACCCTGTAACGCTCAGTAATCATCACAAAGACGATTCACTGTGCTATGCGTCAGTCCTACTATCCAAATACATGTAAAACAATCTAGGGATGAGCTTAATCTATAACATATAAGCGTGCATGGTACGAGACAAGTAAAGCGATGTAATTGCAACTTAAAATATAAACACACGTTGTGTAGTCAACTGTGTGGGTGCCGAGGAGTAGGCCGTTATAGCGAAAAGACGGTATTTTCGCGAAAAGACAGGAGAATGAGAGGTTATTGCTGAGATAAATACTAAACCGCTTGATATCCTGCATTTGGGTGTCCGTGTAGAGTATGACAGATAGGACCATGCTCTCTCCAAGACACACGCGTCTAACAAAGGGGTCCCCTCCCCTCACACGAGTCAACAGCCTCTGAATGTTGTCGGAGAAGTTTGCTGTGCCCCCAGCGTCACCTCCAGCATCAGTTTTTTTCTGGTGATAACGTGCATCCTTCACATGCTTCACCGACTTCGGAAGGGCGTAGATATCGTCACTTGCCTTCTTGCTTACGTGAGCGAAGGCCTTTCGCGGTTATTTTGCCTTCACCTCCGCTTTGATGGACTCCATCACTTCCGGCCTGGTCCTTACATACGGCCCAGCGTCTGTGGCTTTCGCAAAAATGTCTCTTCGCTATAAGGGCCTACCGGGTGCCGAGTGCCAGACAAAGAAACGTTAACAAAGCAGCGTAATCCCTCGACACAATAACAATTAAATGGCCGTCGCCCTAGAGTGGTCCTGGCCTACAGACAATACAATAGCCATTTTGGACAACCACCGACTCCGACAGGTAAAACAACTTAAGATCCGACAGAGTAAACCAATTTAGTACCAGCTCGCCAATAAAGAATTAAATTGCAATATAGCCTCACTATACGTGGGAACAGATATAGATTAATCCCAATGCGGCGTAATGGCCGCCACAACCCGTACTAACGAACCGCACGAAGACAATATAAAGATCGCGGCCCATAACGGTTGCACGTAATAATTTATCCTCCCACTTTTAAAATACGTCATCTTCAAATCAAACTAACTCACCTGGAAGTCAAAACCTATACAAGGTACCGAACCAACCACTACAACTGGAGGTTTAAACCAAGGTTTCATGCAAACACTAATTAAACCTGTAAACATTAAAGCAACTCTGGATATAAACAAGGAGATATACAGGCCTAGACGGTCAAGCAGAGCTTGAGAAGGGACGAAAATCGGAGTTTTGGGACTAATTCGACCATTTTAAGACCCATCGCCGCTCGCTTATTGGTTGTTCGGCCTGGCGTTCGAGACCATATCGCCCACTGAAAGCTGTAGCCAGGCCAAATTGCTGGCTGAAAGCGCAAATTAGCCCAAATTGGACCCCAAGTATCGCGATGTGCTGGATGAGCACCATCTAACGGCTGCTGTTCAACGCGGGCTACTTTTTCCAGGTCGAGGACGTCGTTTAGAGTGAATACGTTCAAATCCAGACTTCTACGTGTCCTTGGTCACGCCCTAATCGCTGATCTCGGACTCGTCATCGCTGAATTACGGAGCCCCCTAGCGGCGGAACTAAGCGTGATAGGCTAAAAGCGAAGGCGGATTGCATACCCAAGTCGACGTTTGCCCGTCTTTTGCAACCGGTCCCGACTCTCCAGCGTCGCTATTAAGCGAACGGCGGCCATCGCAACCCCGAAAGAGTGCCGGTCCATATCGCCGTTGACTCATAATGGGAGCGTCGGCATGGAGGGGCGTGCACCTCTTGCGAGCGCTCTAGCGGCCAAACTAAGCGTCCTAGAGCAATTCTGAGGTGGTTTCGAGGTACATAGCTGACACTTCTCTCTCCGTTCATGCCAAATCGGGGCTCCCTAGCTCAAATATTGACCGAGTTATGGCCTTGCAAAGTTCAAAACGCCACTTGACACGTGCGCTGAATATTGATTGGCCGATTACTCGAAAATCGTTCAGTATCCGGAAAATCTGAGCGGGTCATGCGTGTCCGCCTCTCTCTGCAAAATACTCTCCAACAAACGGCGAATCTCTAGACGCGATATTAACGAAGTTACGCGGAAAAACATGTTTCGTGACCTTGACCTTGCTGTGACATTGACCTTGGAAGCGTGACCTTGACCAATATAGTTATTGGTGCCCAATTACTGATGTCCCGTATCACGCAAGGTGACGTTTGTCTCACTTGTACCCTTCATGGAGAAATTGAGACCATTTTCCCGCCAAAATGCTGCCGTAGGATCTCATGTTAAACTTTGGGAATTTTTAGCGGAAAAACTATTTGGGCGATTTGCACAAATGAAAGACGACATAGAAGGTACTAATCGGCCCAATACGTGAAATAATGTGCAGCGTGATTGAATGGAAACTGCGAACGTTATAGCGATTTTCCCGTTTTTCTATCTTTCAATAGTTAAGCGAATTTCGAAAAATTCCTGTGACCTTGACCTTTGACCTACATGACCCATCTACGAACTTTGCCTGACGATTGCCATTCCGCATCACTTTGTGAATTTTGAAGTCGATATCTTAAGGCATTCGACAGATAATGGCCACGTGACAAACAGACACTAACCGTACACACCGACATAAGACGAAAATGGAACATTTTCGTTATAATTCCATTTTCGTCTTAATAATGTAAAACCCTCAACGGTAATCTAAGTAAATCTCGATCCTGTGGTGATCCACCGTAAGTCGGCCGTTACTATCCCGCTGATCCAGAAACCGCAGCCAAACTGACGCTACAGTTTAAACCGCGCGGTTTTGTCTTAAGTCGCCAGAGATTGTGGGTAACGGGACTACTTAAGCCGGCGGACCACCACACAGGCGGACCACTGCGCGAGTGTATCACTACGCGGCAGATACCTGTCCGGAATCTACCGACTCCGAACCTACCCGGTTACACATATGTGGGTTGAGTTCGGATATGCGACCGGAGTAATCGGCGCAGATATTTGGAGCATGCTGACTCATACTTTCCGCTCATGTGCGGACCCAGTTAAACCGAGCGCAAAAACTTGCGATCCGCGTGAATGTTGCACTTGCTGCATTGCACAAATCATGAAAATCGTTAAACAGTCCCATAAATTAAATCAACAGATACGTGTTGTGTTCCTTATTATGACGAAAATTTTCAATTTTCGTCATATGTCGGTCGGTCATGTTTGTTTGTCTGTTATGACGAAAATTTTCAATTTTCCCGATTTCAATTTTCGTCATATGTCGGTCGGTCGTGTTTGTTTGTCTGTTTCTATATATATATATATATATATATATATATATATATATATATATATATATATATATATATATATATATATGTATGTATGTCTGTTTCACGCAAAAACGGGAAGTCTTTTTATGGCCTAACAACTGTATGCATCGGTTCGCAGTCTTCAGTACCTTATAGCCACTCAGTAGGGCTAGAACATACTCGTCACACAGGTTGAAAGGTCAAAGGTCAAGGTCACAGCGATTTTTTGAAAAAATAACTAAAAACGCTTGTATCTCCGTTAATATTGACGCTACAGACCTCTGGTCAGTTTCAAAATGTGTTAGCATTCATGGCGCAGTTTTCGGGTATTGTTCACTTTTTGCTGCGTAATACTAATTTTCGAGTAAAATGAGGTAATAAGTTTTGCGGAAAACGCACTAAATGACCTCTGTCAGTTTTCTCGCTTTTGGATCCATTTTCCATCAAGCTATCGCTATGATGTTCTAATATGCCATAGAAATATGAATTGAGATGCGTTGTGTCGAATCTTAGAGTTTTCTGATGCGTCACGTGACGTCACGATGACGTCACTTTTGGTACTTACAAAAAATCGTCATAAATCAGAAAAAAATCATAAAAATGAGAAAGTAGCATCATATTGTAGGAAACGTAGTTCCTCGTATAGCTGCAAGCTAAAAACAATATGTTCCTATCTTAGTTCCGGTTCCAGGGCCGACGGCATTTCTCTATGGGACTTCCCATGTTAAAGCGCTGCATCTTCAGGCTGGGAAAACTGTTTTGTCGTGTATTTCACAAGTGCCTCCATCAAGGCACACTGGGATTTTTTCCCTAGTTAAACATGATATATAGTAGCCTAAGTGCTTACCGCATGCGATTGGATCAAATAGTGACGTCACACGATTTTTTTGAAATTTGGCCAATGGTGAAAGATACGGCTTTTTGGTGTTAGCAGAGGCTCCCACATGCGTCCTTTTCAAGCCATCACTCAATGCTTGCATCTGTGGATGGATAATACTAAGCTGAGTCATAATCTGTCCACATGGTTCCATAGTCATATTACTTTTCGGTATATAGTCAAAATCGTTTAACATGGGATCCTATGGGGAAAAATGAACTTGAGTGAATATGACCTACTTCCGCTCAAGCTATTTCAGTCTCCTTCACCACACAGTGAGGTAATATCACCTTAAAGCAAATTGTAAGAAACACACGGCGATCTCTGTATTACTTTTTGTTTCCATGGCAACGAAGCCACTGGCCTAATGATAAACATACAGATTCTTGCCATTAAAAGAAAAATCGTCAAAAATCAGATAAAAATGCTAAAATTGCATTCTTTTCGCCAACTAGTTGCCAATAAGCATCTACAGATCACTTTATGCTTCAATCAGGCGGATGTTGCTCAGTTATGGCGCTAGAGCGCTTCAAAGTGGGACTACACCTTTGAGGGCCACCAATGATGAGTGAATGGAGATTGTGTCCATCTTGAAAACAACGTCAAAATTAAGAAAAACATGGGAGAGCTGTGATCTTTAGGCCAAATGGTAGGGACCGTTGATTGGCAGAAACCTAGTAAAAGAAACAACTGAGTTGCTATATCACTTCGCCTGCAGTGTTCGTTGTTCTTGTCCTAGGTCTCCGTGTCTCCGCAATGATGAACTAATGCAACTTTTGGCCATTTCGTCAAGCCATAGCTGAAGGACTATTCTTTCTATCGCCTAGCTCTTCAATCGAATAAGTTGTGGCAGTAAACCTTGGCGTATTGCCACTTGGACGTTGTCGTGCGTCACGTCATAACGTCACTATGACGTCATGACGTCACACATCGTACGTAAGCTATTACTCAGCTATTATAAGGTATGGCGTCTTTCGGGTCGCTTTACGTTGCAGGTCGTGTTCAGGGACAGTTTGTGCCGTGTGTAACTGTTTTGGCGTAGGGGATATGCATGCGTCAAAAATGACGTCATAGCTAACGTGCCCCTACGAAATGTTGGGCTTGCTTTACTTTTAGCCACTTTGGCAATAGCTGTCATAACCCGAGTTGATAAGTAGACATATTAAAGAAATAGAAGCCATCTTGAGCATTTGCGCGAACGTCAAATGACGTCATGTCACGTCACGATGACGTATTATTAGATAAAAAGTAAAATTCGTAGCGCCATTCATAATGAGTCAAGCAATCGCTCTTGAGAACAACATTTCATGTTCACTTAAACACGTCGTCTTCAGAGACACCTTTGGCGAGCTGGCTAAGTGTGCGTCAACGTCATAGCTTACGTGCTCCTACGAAAGTTTGGGCCTGCTTGATGTTCAGCTAATTTGGCAATAGCTACCATCACCCACAAGTTCATGAGTTCACCCATGATTTCGTAAGTAGGTATACTTAACAAAATAGAAGCCATCGCGAATATTGTCGTGATCGTCAAATGAAGTTCGTGAAGTCACGAAGACATAATAAATAAAAGATACGAAAGTACCGTTAATATTGCGCCTTGGCTTCAAACTGGATGTCCAATTAAGCTCCGCCTACAGTGCCACACTGCCTGTCGAAAGCAGCATTTAGCCCAAATTGCCTCTATAAGGCCCTTTAGCCAAAATTGGCCCTGACGACTCGTAACGTCGCCATTAATACAGCTTCCAAATGTACTTATGTATTTTCGTCCTCGACCTATGGTCGAATATCTCTTGTTTTATTCTACTTGTTATAATATTATTTAGAGATTTGTTGCAGGTCGAAATACTACCTTATATATATATTACGTATTACTGGGCCTGGACGCCATGTTGGAAATCCTCGTGATCCTCCCCTGGGTGAGGAGTAAGGTCCGGGAGTAAAATGTACCACGTAACCGCGCGATCGGAAAACAATCTCCGCGTTCGGTTATGCACTCCACGGAGTCAGACTACTCCGCTAGTATACCCGAACTCACCCATGTACTCTTTGGCCCAAGGCCTACAGGGGCGGATCTAGGAATTTGCCAAAAGGGGGCGGGGGTTGCTGTCTGAAAACTTGCGACCGGGGGGGGGGGTGCTCTCTTTTTGCCAAGGGGGGTTGCTCTCTGAAAAACTGGCGACCGGGGGGGGGGGGGGGGTGCTCTCTGCCTAAAACTTGCGACCGTGGGGGTGGTGGGGGGTGCTGCTCGGAGAAGCCGACTTTAACAGTGTATGTTCAGGCTCCCAAGGGGGGGGGGGTTGCCTCCCCCCCCTGGATCCGCCACTGGCCTAAACGGTGCAATAAAAGATTCTTTTGTGCAGGAAGTAAACAAACTTTGTAAACAAAGGCGGCGTTTGTTGACGTCCGGCAAATGGCGGAGCATTGGGCACATTTCTTTGGGCCAGGTTCGGTATCCCGCCCCGGGCCCGCAACACGTGACAGGGAACTTCCGAGTTTGCCGATAGGGATATGCCTATTTCAATGAAATGCACACACCGTTCACATCCGGTGCACGTTACGGCACTGGAACCAACCTTCTCTCATCACCTTTCAATCAGCCGCCATCTTCTCCCGAATGTCCCGGGCTGTTTTGAACGGGGCACATCGGCATACCGAATGGATGCGCGCGCCCCCTTACCCGGGTGAAAGAAGTGTCGGGCGGTGAACCGATGCGTAATATGTGCGTATTCGGTCCACCGTAGGGATACACCCGGGTTACCAAAGAAATGCGCCCACTGAAAACAAAGCGAGAGGTGACAAAAATCGCCCGGATTACAAGAAAATACACTATCGACCAAAGAAATGACTGTCCGACGAAAGTCATAAAAGCTTCAGCAATCTAATGGAGCACCTTTACGGGTAGGCACTGCATGTTTATTCTGTTAGGAACTTTCAACTTGAGCCACCGGTCCGCGATTTCTAATTTTAGGCCTGGTGAGCGGCATGGCTCTCACCCTTGCTCCGTTTACGGGCGTGGTCAAAAAGGCCTGTAACTTACCAGGGTTGAGTTGCGGAGCCCGATCAACCGCCGCGAACAATTTGTTGCGGGCATATATCCATAATTAACCCTAATTTGGAAATAACAGCCGACTCTAAATAGTGTAAAATATTGATAAATAAAGGATAATTATTATGCATCGATATTTACGGGTTATCCCCACGTATTTCAGAAGAATCGTCGTCCAAAGTTGAATATTATGATGCGGAACTACTCTCGCTGAGGCGGTCGATCGTGTTCTGCAACTCAACCCAGGGCTAGCGTAGCGCCACCGTGCGGGGAGCTTGTAAAAGCGGAGCCTGCGGAGCGCCACCGGGCGGGGAGCTTGTGACACCCCCACACGTTGACTTCCGGTCCATGCGAACGTAAACAAGCAGTTGGCGACAACCGGAAAAATCAGTACTGATCAGTAGAATAAAAACCGGCACTGAGTGGTACGCAACAGCCGTGCGAACTAATGTCTAAGTCAATGTGTTTTTGTTAGCCTAAGGTAATAAGCAACATATCTATTGAGCATCAGATAATTTGGTTCCTCCCCTGTGTCGGTGACCTGGCCCGCCGACCGCAGGGCGGACCGTAGCCCTGTTGCATGCCCCTCCCTGGCTTATCCGCTCTCTCTCGTCTCTTTTAGGTGCGAGGTCAAGAGAGCCATGTGTCAATGCTAGGTGGACCAGAGCACTGGCGCCGTAAATCAACTGACACCTGTCGGGGACGAGGGAGGAAGGGGGTCCGCACCGCCTACATAGAACACTTGTTCTATGTAGGTGGTGTGGACCCCCCCCTCCCCCCCCCAGCCTGTGTCCATTGATTTATGGCGCCTGTGGACTGGAGCCAGTGCAGTGGAGGGCTGGTAGGAACTCGCAGGAATAGGCAGTGGTGGAATAAGTAGAATAATGGTAATACGGTGACACGTAGATGATTAGTATAATCTGCCCAGTCTCTATAAATAAATATCCAGCACTATAGGTATTCATTTGATCAAGTTAAATCAAGATATATTTATACGCTGAACCGTTCAGCGATCAGTGGGCTACTGCCATGTTTGATCGATACTCACCAGATGGTAACCTGTTTAGACAAATGACAAATATACACATTTGTGTTATTAGTATGCAAAAACTACAAGTACTGAGTTCAGCATCAGAGTTACCAGCTGTATACAATGTTAGTCAAATTTAGGTATGTGTCAATGATTAAAAGATTTAGTGATAAAACGTTACAAAGGAATTCAAACCTATCGCCCAGTCACAGTAAACAATAAATGTAGTGGCTATTCATACAGGTCCTTATGAATAAACCATGTGACTATTTATATGGCACATGGCCACATGACTGACACCTATCTAAATGGTATCGCCCAGTCACAGTAAACAATAAATGTAGTGGCTATTCGTACAGGTCCGTATAAATAAACCATGTGACTATTCATATGGCATATGGTCACATGACTTACAGATTATCGCAGAGCTGAGTGCCGTATGAATAGTCTGCCATATTATTTGTAATTGGCGCCAAGTGCTGTATGAATAGTTCGCTGTATTATTGGTCTATGTGAAGAATTATTCATCTCTATCCATATAGAGCCGAGTGCTGTATGAATAGTCTGCCATGTTATTGGTACTTGAAGAATTAAATCATCTCTATATCTAAATAGAGCTGAGCGCTGTGTGAATAGTCTGTTGTGTTATTGGTATGTGAGGAGTTAATCTACATGGGCTCAGTCAGCTGGGTCAGCAGGGAGAGGGGGGTCCACATGACTGGGCCCTGATTGGCCAGCGTGTTAGGGGGCTGCAGATAATGTGAGTGGAGTAGCAGTCACGTTATCGGTGCCAATAGCAAAGCAGCTTATTCATACTGACCCGTGCGAATAGCCACTAGCAACTATAAATGGTGCCATGAAGCCGATCTGCTGCTTCGAAATGCGGCAAAGTAATATTTGCTTATATTTTAAGTGCAAGTGTCTCAGAAAACATGAGTTGGCATATACTTATTAGGGCCTGAGTTGACGTCCACATAGAAAGTATTCTTTTTACACAAATCAATGAATATTTTCTCGTAAGAAATTTCATTGTCTGGAGAGTTTCCGTGGTGATTTTAGGTACAAAGATTGAAGGCCCCAAGTCTTTTACTCGCGAATTTATCAGCCCACTAAATATCCTCCAAAACAAACCACTTACCGCCATTTGACAAATATCGCTCATTCCAGGGCGTCACAATATCAAGGTTGGTTCCACTCTCATGGCAATGGGAGCTTAGCTGCTTGTATAGCAATAGCGACGCAAATGATGGGCGCCCTCTGGTGTGAGAGTTACTCTTCAGTGGAACTAGCCTTGCTTTTGAAGAGTCCCGGAACTAGCAATATTGTTAAATGGCGGTGAGTGGCTGAAAATTTGGGCCATGTTACAGGACTACCCCCCTACTGATTTTCGGCCCCTGTGAAGCTTTGTACTACTAATTGTGTACTAAAGTGCCTCTCCTACACTCATCCGTCAGCAAGCATCCCAAAATCATCTACAAGCATTCTCATTGGTCTAGAGCACCTCCCTCCCCCCTCCCTCAGCCAGCAGCCCAATAACAGCAACAAACATTCTCATTCGCCTAGAGCACCTCCCGCTCCCCCCCCCCCCCACCCCTCTTCACCTGTCTGAGTCTGAAATAATATGGTGGAGAAAGTCTGAGGTTAGAGGCAGTCCTGTCAGTCCCCCCCCCCCCCCCCCCGCCAGCGCTCTTGTAAGAGTATCAAAATGCTGTATTTAAAGCTGCAAACCAAATTTTGGGGGAAACCTCAAAAATGTGTCCTACAGCTCTCTAATGAAAGCTGCCACATTAAAAATGTGTAGTTTGTTTTGTAATTAAATGTAAAATTAAATTTATTTACATAACTACAGATTAGTGTACAGAGGTCCCTCTATTATATGATCCTTCATTATATAACTCCATTGTGTCTCCATCATATGGAGTCTTATGTCTGGAATCTGATACAACTATTACCTGTTAAACTATCTGCTTGTACAAACCATATTATACACAACCTGTCCCCCACAGGTTTGAATTATCTGCTAATGTACGGCAGAGACCGCTGTGTATTGCAATGACACTGATCTTGTCTCTATTCTTACCAGGTTCAAGGATGAAGTGGCCATCCTTCACTGTTATCATCAGTAGCCTGTTCATCGCCTACATCGGAAATTCCATATGGACTATTGGATCCCTATTCTTTCCGAAGACATGTAGTCATGGAGGACAATGTATTACATCTTACTTAGCCAAGAATCCTGACTTACAGGTCTGTGCCACATATTCATCATCAAAAAAAAAATGTCCTTTTTTGCTCTAACATTACTGTATTTATAACTTTACAAAAATGTAAGAGAAATTGCTGAGCTTAAGCGTAGCCTACTGTACATACTGTAGTTTACTATTATCACTGCAGCGTTTCAAGATTTGTCGGACTGACATGTCACTTTTTAATTTACAGATTTCAGTTTACACCTCAAAGAAAAGTAAGGTCACATCTGAAAGAGGGATGAACCTGGTGTGGAAATCGGACAATTTCGCTGCCCTTGTTGACGAAGAACGGTAAAAATGATCTTGGTTATTATCTTGCGATAAACATGATAAAGATAACTGTGAAAGAACAGGCCTATGTCGTTTTAAACAGATAGCAATTATACAAGCGCTTCCATTGTATCTTATTTAACAATAACATTTTGTAGTACTGTCATAAATCTGTTTGTGTGTCAGATTGCTGTGCAAATATTTTGTTGGTCTGCAGTTAAATGTGTGAAAATACACCCCACAATGATTTGTGCATGTACACATTTTCAGCAATTTGAATGTAACCATTCCAAAGAGCACACGTGACAATGGAACGTTGTTCGTGCACGTGTTTCTGACGCCGCAAGGTCATGACCCTTTGGACAGCCCCGCCTGGCAGATGTATGACACGAACATCGTCACCACATATGCCATTCAACAAGCCGAGACCTTCAAGCTGATGGGTGATGAAGGCGAAGACTTGCCTCAAGTACGCACTACAATTCCTCATTAGAGTCGGTTATTCCATGTCCAAAATAGAGAGGCGGGCTATGATGATCATGTCAAAGTAGCAAAAAGTGGAGAGATAATGTATCGTTTTTAGGCAGGCGTCCTAAGATCTAATCTTTGGAGACGTACAACCAACTTTGCTTGGCACCTATCCAAGAAACAATAAAGTAACTGGATATCATAGCAATGTTTTGCAACAATTTTACCCAAAGAAATGGTTTGACTGTCTGAGTCATGCATACAGCGTAGCGGTTCTTCAAAACGCAAACTTTATTGTCGTCACAAAACGAATTACCACCTGTTGACATATGTTTTAATATCTTATTGGCGTCTTATTGGATAATTGCCAATGTTTCTAATACATATTGCTCCCGAAAAAAATGTAAACGGTTTTCTAATTTGATGGCAAAATATATTGGGATCCATGTCTTCAAAGTCTCCATGGATCCAGCAACTGGACCTTAATATCTCTGTGATCTCTCCAGGAAATCCCAAGGAAGGAAGTGCGAAGAGACAAGCCGGTGTCCCACTGGCGATCCAGACTGACTATCAGTATTATGACGGATGACCTTGTGCTAGATAGACGGGCTATCCCGGCGGAAATCGGTCACCTTGTGCGAGTGTAAGTCCTCACTTTGGCTACCTTTCGCTTTCTCTCCTCCTACAATGAGTGGTGACGTATATCACGCCATGAACTTTTGAGCTGAAAGCGTCATTATATATATATATATATGGAGTGGTAGTGATAAAAGTTCGTCACTGTTTAAAATGCAATGTACGTATGTCAATGTCATCCAATGTGATATTTTTATATGTCCATCCTTCGAGCCAGTCGACTTGGAACATGTTGAATTAGGATTTTTATGCATATATATGTATATATTTCCGGTGCCCATATGGTTAAAGCTGGTTTATAATTGGTTGCAGTGACCGACAAGGCGCCTATCTCCCCATACTGTACATCGACCGCCTCAGTAACAGGATCAGAGACCTCCTGGTGAGCACACTGTCTTCTCGACGTCAACAGTGGATTGAAGTTGGTTCTCGCAGCAATGACACCATCAATAACTTAACAAACCTTCATGTGTTTAGTCCCTTAAAGATGCCGACGGTCACCTTTGGGTTCTGCTGACGTGCTGTGAGAGGGATGTTCTAGGCTGACTTTCAAACGTATCTGCCATGAGCCTCGGCACGTGCGCTGTACTGCGGTGTTCGGGCCAAAACTTCGACACAGTCTGTTAATACAGGTCATTTGTATTCATTGGATGGTGCAAACATATAAAGCAATAGTAGGTCGTATCGAGGGAGCACGCCTTGAAGACGTACTTGTCTGATAAATCTACAAACAGCAGAGGAGCGGATTTGTAATGATGAGGTTGTGATCGATGTGCAGACATCCTGTACCGTGTGGGTGTCATACAATGTTAATGCGCCCTCTCGACGCCGAACAAGAGCATCAATGGCACGGGATCCTGGCTAACGCATCCGCGACTACTGGTGGTCTAGGGGCCGCCTCGATAGCTCAGTGGGTTAGAGCGCTCGCCTTGAATGCTCTGGCCACCTGAGAGCCTAGCGGCTCGTGGATCGGTGGTTCGAGCCCCGCTGTGGCCATGTCTGTGTGGTCGCAGGATGAAGATCCCATGTCTCTCTTCGCAAAGAGTAAGGGGTTACCCCCAGGGACATGGCTCCACTCTCTCTTCCTTTTCCCATTGACGCGATATTACCAAAAGTGGTTCAAGCGTCTTGAATATACAACCAGCCAACCTCATGGTCTACTCATGCCAAGACAGCCTCGTGGGCTCCACACTGCACTGTGTTTAGTCTTGTTGTGAACACATTGGGTTTTTTTCAGCCACTCAATGACAGCTGCAAGGAGATGCCTCTGACGATTCACTACCGACCCATTTCTGTAGGCAAGCTGCGTCTCTGGATCACGATGTCTGAAGCTATGAGGAATCTACAAAACCTCGGTACGCGCCTGTATGAATCATACTGCATGTGTCTCAGTATTGTAGGCGCAACGCTCGTGCTACAATAACAGTTGAAACATGCGTGCACATTTTTGAAGCATGGGGAAGCCACAGAACTTTATATATTATCATGCCTGAAGCCATAAGGACCCGTGGCCTGGGTGCTGCTACATAATATCAAGTCTGAAGCTGTTAGAAATCTAATCGAATGGGTAGCTTATATATATACCGTTTTGTCTTAATAGACAAATAGAAGTCTTCAATACCTCGGGTGCCTGTAAAAAGTCGCGGTCTGTATTACTTTGTGTCTGGTTCCTCAATGGATGTTCTATGCTCCATAACAAATATCAACAAAAGCATTGGGACTTGCCATTAAGTCCATGTTTATCGATTAAAGTTCATAGCTGCAAGTGATTACCGATTGGTAAAGGTGGAGAGAAATCGGTGATGGACCAACCATGGGTAACAAAGACTATAATAATTATATTTTATTGTAAGTCACTGACCTTCAGGCTTCAGCGAAAAGGACGTAGACGAGATGAAGGGAATCTTCGCCGACACAAATTTCTACTTCCTGATATTGACCTTCACGGTTGCGGCGTTCCATGTAAGTCGACCTTCACAGATTTCGGGCAAGTTCCACAACATGTAACTATTTAATTTTACCAGTACAATCTTGTATTTTATGCGTATTTTTGTATTTTTCTTTCGTGATATGGCAACATTGTTAAAGAATAATTGCTTAAATTGCAAACTTTCCAATTGACGACGACTCGACCATGTATTTACACCACTATACGTCTCCACAGACACTTTAAACCTATTTCTTGCGCTTCATTCAAATATTCATGCAAGGATTAGTGAACTAATGTTTACATATAATGTGCATGTAATTCCAGCTTCTATTCGACGTGCTGGCATTTAAGAATGATATCAGCTACTGGAAGAATCGAGATTCAATGGTTGGATTATCTTCCCGGACAGGTTGGTCGCCGACCATGATTACAGCAATAGCGACTATAATGAATATTATCCTGCTGAATAATACATCAATCTACTAACTGGATTTGCAACTGTAGATTTCAAATCATGACAAATTCAGTGTCAAAACAGATTGTTCTTCCTTCGCGAGCTTAATAGACATGGCAAGCTTCAAACCCATATTCATAGCTCACCGCCGTTTTCTACATTGATATTATGAGAACTACGTTAGCCACTATGGAATATGTGCCTGTGAGGATGACGTCCTGGTTGTAGTTGTGTGGCGCTGCGTGAGTACCTTCATCGTCTTCCTGTACCTGATGGATGAGGAGACCAGTCTGCTGATTCTCATCCCCGCCGGCGTCGGCGCTGTCATCGAGGTAGGTGACCTAGGACTTGCAGGAGACATTGAGACTGCATTCAGTAGCTGGCCACCGGTAGTTAGTCGGACAATTGACTCTTTGCACAGTTGTTGTTGGCTGCTTGTGGAAGCTTTAACCTCTGAGGTAATATTGGGACAGTTGGAAGGTTATAGGCGTCATGAAGCCATATATCTCTCCTGGGGATATCCTCTGCTCTTGCGAGAGAAATACGATTGGTTTGTACCCTGCCCTAGTTCCAGGACTACACCATGGATCTGTAACCTGCCCTAGTTCCAGGACTATACCATGGATCTGTACCCTGTCCTAGTTCCAGGACTATACCATGGATCTGTACCCTGCCCTAGTTCCAGGACTATACCATGGATCTGTACCCTGCCCTAGTTCCAGGACTACACCATGGATCTGTACCCTGCCCTAGTTCCAGGACTATACCATGGATCTGTACCCTGCCCTAGTTCCAGGACTATACCATGGATCTGTACCCTGCCTTAGTTCCAGGACTATACCATGGATCTGTACCCTGCCCAAGTTCCAGGACTACACCATGGATCTGTACCCTGCCCTAGTTCCAGGACTATACCATGGATCTGTACCCTGCCCTAGTTCCAGGACTACACCATGGATCTGTACCCTGCCCTAGTTCCAGGACTATACCATGGATCTGTACCCTGCCCTAGTTCCAGGACTATACCATGGATCTGTACCCTGCCCTAGTTCCAGGACTATACCATGGATCTGTACCCTGCCCTAGTTCCAGGACTATACCATGGATCTGTACCCTGCCCTAGTTCCAGGACTACACCATGGATCTGTACCCTGCCCTAGTTCCAGGACTATACCATGGATCTGTACCCTGCCCTAGTTCCAGGACTATACCATGGATCTGTACCCTGCCCTAGTTCCAGGACTATACCATGGATCTGTACCCTGCCCAAGTTCCAGGACTACACCATGGATCTGTACCCTGCCCTAGTTCCAGGACTATACCATGGATCTGTACCCTGCCCTAGTTCCAGGACTACACCATGGATCTGTACCCTGCCCTAGTTCCAGGACTATACCATGGATCTGTACCCTGCTCTAGTTCCAGGACTATACCATGGATAAGCATGACATAGACATAAAATGACAAATCATGATGAATCTGCACTGTGTAATTTTTATTTAATATTATTTTTAGGTGTGGAAGGTGACTAAGGCCTTCAAGGTCACCTTGCATTGGATTGGATGGCGCCCATCCATTCGCGTGAGTCACATGCGGGTTTCTTAATGGCCATACGATGTGATCTTTTATAAGGACGTTTATTTGGTCCTCATACAATATGGAAACTGCTACTAAAAATGCCTCATTTATATATATATATATACTTTGTACGTACCGGGTATGTCCGATATGTCTTTCACATACTAATTTGAGAACCTACCCAATATAGTATATGGCTAATTACGTTGAATCGTGTTTTGATTACGAACGACGCATTTCCTTTATTTCTCAATGTTTGACACCCTTCTGTTGGTCCTTCTAATGGTGGATTGGGATTGTCTCCTCCAGCTGGGTGCTACATCCGACAAAGAGAAGGAAACGCAGCAATTTGATTCTCAGGTGAGAAGCCGTTGATAAGGAGGAGACATAATTGACTGGGAGCTGAAAGGTCCTGTATGTATCTCCCACATGTCCTGAATCCTCTGTACTATTGGCTGCCGGACATACAGGAATATTAGTGCGTTATATTCACAATGTTATGTGATATTTCTACATAGTAAACATTACCGATCATGTAGAAACTGTAGCAGGCCGTGAAATAACTTTCTATGTTTTCTATTCACTACATGATTTATTTTAGTTATTTATCACGTGCCGTGTGATATAGCAATATAGCACTTGTTATTTCTTGCAGGCAATGAAATACCTTTCATATGTGCTGTATCCGCTGTGCATCGTTGGCGCTGTGTATTCACTAGTGTATACTCCACACAAAAGGTAATGTTGTACATTACGTGTATACGGTAAGGTATCTTATTATACGTTATTCTGTACTGGATTTATTATGTTATTCTGTACTGGATTTTATAATATGCTATTCTGTAATGGATTTCATAATATGCTATTCTGTATTGGATTTTATTATATGGTATTCTGTACTGGATTTATTATGTTATTCTGTACTGGATTTTATAATATGCTATTCTGTAATGGATTTCATAATATGCTATTCTGTATTGGATTTTATTATATGGTATTCTGTACTGGATTTATTATGTTATTCTGTACTGGATTTTATAATATGCTATTCTGTAATGGATTTCATAATATGCTATTCTGTATTGGATTTTATTATATGGTATTCTGTACTAGATTTATTATGTTATTCTGTACTGGATTTTATAATATGCTATTCTGTAATGGATTTCATAATATGCTATTCTGTATTGGATTTTATTATATGGTATTCTGTACTGGATTTATTATGTTATTCTGTACTGGATTTTATAATATGCTATTCTGTAATGGATTATATAATATGCTATTCTGTAATGGATTTTATTATATGTTATTTTTTAATGGACTTTATTATATGTTAATGTATTATGCGGTACATGTAATGGATTTTATTGTAATGTACTGTATTATGCGGCAATGAATTTCATTATATTGCAGTAATTGATTACGTTTTACGGTATCCTACTACGATAACATCTATGTTCATAACTTATGTACATTGATTGTTATACACCTAGTTATTTGTTAAAGGTACATAGTAGGTATGTTAGTTCTTTGGAATGCCGTCACGATAGCGTTGACAGTCCAGTTACGATGTATCATTTTTACCTGAACAAAAGTCCCTTGTATTTCAGTTGGTACAGCTGGTGTGTGCAAAGCCTAGTCAATGGTATGTGAAAGGAAGGGTTTCCACCCCCCGGTTATTAGAAAGAGGCCCTTTCGTGGACGTGTGCATGCTTTGTACATGTATAGGTTTAACAGAATAGAGTTGATGTTCCATATTGATAAGCCTACCGCTCCTGTAATTGTATAATGAGTAAGCTAAGGTGGTATTAACGGTACGACATACACGCAACATATGTATCTTTAATTTATAATGAGTCACCCGAACTCCTATAACACCAATACTGCAGAATTAAGAAAATATATAAATTATGGTGCTGATGAGATCATTTCGGTGAACCATTCTGTCAATTTATCCCCGTCACCTTAAAATAATATTTAATAAATTTTCTAAAAGGTACGTAGTGATATGAACATATTCAAATATTTACGTAATTCTCAGATTGATCACCTTACTTCTTATGTTTCAGGAGTGTATGCTTTTGGATTCCTCTTCATGCTTCCGCAGCTGTTTGTCAACTATAAGGTATGGACCGAAATTCTTGTATTCGATATACCTTGTCATGAAGTGAGTAAATAACAACAATGATGTAGCTTTTATACAACAATTGCTTCAATAATTGCAACTAAAATGTTGGTGTTTTATGCCACTTTGGTGCAATGAAAGCTTAACCAGACCAAAAAACTTTCCGAGACAATGAAATAAAAATGAATATGAGGCATCTTGCCACCAGTGAGCCAACACTAAAGCCAGCATTACCGCGTTGAAACGACGTTTTGCCCGCGTGCTATAGAAATGCATTAATATGTGATACATTTTCTCTCCTTTCAGCTCAAATCTGTAGCTCATCTGCCATGGAGGGCATTCATGTACAAGGTAAGCAGGCTGGCTTAAAGAAAACCGCCAGCCTGGCCTCCAACGCTGCTTTACCGATTCATATCATACCCAATTGTCTATCCTCTAAATTACAGAATTTTTCGTTCTATCTGTAGCTCACAATAAAATTTAAAAGTGACCGCCAGGCACGATTTCGCCGCCTACTCGGGCGGCAGCCCTTGTTGGAGGCGTGTCTGTGATTGACCAATCAGGAGGCGATACTCTAATTTATTCAAACCGGAAATTGCGCCTATTGTGTGAGCAAAACAAGAGCGCGTGATAATCGCTAATATAAATAGTTGCGATTCTAACTCCAATTATGGCATTAATGCGGAGTCAATCGTCTTAAGACGTATATCAATTTGTTTGGACGGTACTTTTCCATGAAAGGCTAAGATCTTGCGCTACTGCGAGGCATGGAACTGCCGCTGTTAATCTGTAAATCGCGGCTCTGATCTATCTCTCCGCGAGTTAAAACGTAAGGCGGCGCCATATAAATAGTCACAATATGCGTCAATGCTCCCGGCAAAATGGCGCTCTGCTTGACATTGCTGGGGGCGGGTTGCCTTAATTTGTTCTCCTTACCAGTCGGTCGAAACGAAGCGTTAACACTCACCAATTTCATTTTAAGATGTAAACTTTCGGTGCAGATCGCGATTAAATTAGGTTGGACACCCGCTTTAAGCAAAGTATTGGAAATGGAAATTGCATTTGATACTGAATTAATAATATAAGTTAATTTGTAGTGAATAAAGTGGCCTGTACATGTAGGTTAGTAGGCCGAACGGACACTAATGCGCGTGTAATGTTATCTCCTCGCAGATTTATCTCTTTCAGAGTGAAGAAAGAAAAACAATTTTGATGGCAGTTACAAGGTTTTATGGAATCTACATTTATCAACACGTCTTAAATGCAATGTATATAAATATATGCATTTCTTTAGTCATGAATCACTATCGTTATATTTCAGGCATTCAACACATTCATTGATGACGTCTTCGCGTTCATCATCACCATGCCAACGGCCCACCGCGTGGCTTGTTTCCGTGACGACCTCGTCTTTCTCGTCTATCTATATCAGCGCTGGTAAGGAGTCAATCCATTTAGTGTATTGACGTTTTCGTTACCCTCTAGCGAAACGAGCAAGCATATGTCAGCAGTAACTGCTTATCTTGAAGACCAGTGGCAGCTATGCAAAATTGTCAACTGTATCGAAGGGGGTAAACCACAGATATGTGTGTCCCGTTCATAACGTGAATTCAGGAAGAGAGTGTAAGATGCCACAAAGACAAGCACATAGCTGACCTCCCGTTACTCACAGGGCCATTCAAAACAGTTATGTAATTATGATAATAGATTTGTATTGGGAACAGCATTTATTTCTGGAATGTCGCAATGGTAAATCTTACGAGTACAAGTGTATATACTTCCAACTAACTTCTACCTATGGGATCCATAACAGATCACTATTGGTGCCTTTAACATCCTTCAATAATAAGTAACTGTGTCGTCTTTCAGGTTGTACCCAGTCGACAAGAAGCGGGTTAATGAGTACGGACAATCATTCGAAGACGAGGAAACCAAGAAAAAACAGTGACCATTTCCAGTATTAGAAGTGATTAGGAAATCTACATTACGGATGTGGGGGGTGGGAGACTGCTTACATAGGGGTGGTTTGCGATGATGAATGCGTTGGCGGGGTCTTTATAACTTAATTAGATCATGTTCGTTTAATGTATGCTTTTACTATATTAGGTCATTATATATGATGTTTTTATGTTAGTGCTATTTATCAAACCCATATGTCCAGTGTTGTCCATTACGTTGTTTGTCAAACAAGACAATTACAAGACACACACTATTTATGAGAGAAGAAGTTTTTTAGCAGATAACAGGGGGGAAACAGTGTTGGATCTTATTGTTTTACCACAGATGTAACATTGGTTCCAACTGAAATTGATATTAATGGTACTACGCCCCGCCCCGTCTCCTTGTTATATCGCTATCATCTTCCGCCAAGGTTTTACATGATGATCTTCAAATAAATAGTAAAAGTGGGGCCAGGTAATTTGCGATTAGCATAAGACATATTTACGTCCGATATTCTTAAGTGAGTGAAAAAAGTATGCCAACGTCTCATAATGAAATTGCAGTCCGATTCGGATCTTGGAATTTGACAGGTATTTTATACATATATGTTTCCGCCCATAAAAAAAATGGCACAATATGTTGCAATGAAAGAGTAATATTCACATTTAACAGGACGGTAACCTTTCTTTCAAACTAACACCCAACCAATTTAATTTCGCAAAATGACGCTTGAATCAAATGTTATACGAGAAGCTTTCTTTAGTGGCACATCTCGCTGTGACTAGTACATTCCTACATCACACCCACAGTGATTCCAGGTAGGTCTGCTCAACATTGGGTAGTTTGCATGTCATATTTATTTAGTGCTGCATCCAGCTCATTTATCTACCGGAGCCTGCCGCCATAGTAATGTTGTGTGAACGTCACGTATTTCTTGTCAGATAAATGTATGTGGGTTGGCGATAAATAAATATTCTGTATATCATGTGTGTTGTTTCCATGTATTGACCGATTTTGTGAGACCGGGCCGACAGATTTTGTATCAGATAAGTGATCATTATTATTTGAAATAAAGAACCAGACTTAATTACTCTAGGGCAGGGTGTATGTGGCCAGCGGTCACCTCCAATATCCACATCTTTGCTGTTTGCTTCCAAGCTCATTATTTCTGCAATTGATGTCTTCCGAATAGTCTATCACTAGATATTACCACCATATTATTGCAAGTTACCGGTAATGACTACCGTAGCTGCTGGACCTGAATGCACGCCGCAGAACAGCATACGGTAATGCAGCAATTTGTTTATGGCATGGGCTCGTCGAAATACGTGATTTTAGGTAGACCATTTTGCGTTCACTCTTAATGCAAATTGTACAGATGTGCGAACTAATCCAGTTTAGAACTGTGCGTGCGGAATGAGCGCCACGGGCGGTGGGCTGTGATGGAGACCGAAGAACATTTTTACTCCACACCCCTCCCCCTTCCACCGTTAGGGTTACATTATGTACCCACAATGTGGACAGCACTGCACCGCAAGGTATACAATATGTATCATATATATGCCAGGTATATCATCTGTATTACCGTGAAAGACTGGATTTTGCTATTTTCACCGATCTGGCTCGATCATATCATAACGCACCCGTTATAGGTCTGTATCATGCATGTAGAGCTTCCATAATTTGCTAGATGGTTAAACCTTTCATAGAAAGGCCATTGTCACCAAGTGATCTCACGAAAAGACTTCCTCGTCTGTTATGAGAAGAATTTACGGTGCCCGGTTTAGGAGATTGCGATATTTTTTTTACACAAAAAATGTCTTTTTAAATTTTCTTGGAGCAAGACTTATTTAAAAAAAAAAGTCCTTCCAAACTTTGTCGCGGAAAGAGTTAATTTTTCCCCCATAAAAACTTGAATTTTGTTTTAGTTAAAAGAGGGCACGGATTGGAAGGGAATAGGGGAAGCTAGGCCCGGTAATTATAGGTCACACTGGTACGGCAGCATGGAGCTGCCATTCTCTTTTGTTCTCAATGCGTCATTCGTCTTTCCCCGGTCCTTTCCTATCCCAGATAGCATGTAAACGTACGTTAATGTAATGTTACATTTTGATTGAATGGTTGATATATGGTTTCCAGCTACTTTACAACCTTAACCTAGCTTATTTTTCGTTTACAAATAAACCTGTGACTGGTGAGATTCCCCGTGTTACAAACGTTTGCAAGTTAGACTGAAAATTAACGTTTGAAAAACGTTTACAAAAAACACCTAGGGTCGCAAGCAAACAGTGATCTCAACTAAAATATTGAAAACTGAAGGCCAAATAAAATCAGATCTATTTCAATACATAAATTAATGATTGATACAAGGTTTCCGGTTACTTTACAACGTTAGGCTAACGTTTATGTTTCGTTTACAATAAACGTGGGCAAGTTAAAACCGACAATTATAACGTTAGAAAAACATTTACAAAAAAACCTAAGGTCGCAGTTCTGATCGAAATTTTAAAACCTATTGGAAAAAGAAAGTAAATAAGTTTTTTGACTAAAAGTTAGGGGGCTAGAAGTCAGATAAAATTAACTTTGCCTTCATATTTATTTTACCATTTGATACATGTCTAATATAAAGCCGGCTTCAGTAGCACGATGGTTAGCGTCCGTGCCTTGTAATCTCGCGACCGGGGTTCAATCGCCGACCTGGCGGGGATGAACTTTCGGAGGCCAAGCTATAAGACTTAAACTACCACACTGATGCCAATGGTGACAAACCTTGGGCCACCCTCTCGGAAATATGCAGTGACACCCGGTGTACAGCGGCAGATATTCGTTAGAAAACGGTTTACTGTTAACGTTAAAATGCAAACGTTAATTTCATTTAAAGAAATTACCAAAATTACGTGAGAATAACGTTAACATATAACGTTATTTTAACGTAGCTGCTCAATGATAACGTTCATCTAACGTTAACTAAACGTTGGCTTGATATCTGGTATCCTCGCCCCAGTTCGATCAGCCCTTCCCTCCCCCCCAAAAAAAGTCGAGATGCAACAAAAATTAACTCGTTAATTCCGCGACCAAATTGGGAATGACATTTTTTATTAACACGTTCTGCGACGAAGTTTCGAAACGAGTTACTTTTTGGGTTAGATCGATTAGTGTTTTAGGTCGCCTTTAGACATATGGGAAAACCGCGCCATGCAAGCAACCCCAGACAGATATGGGGGTTGCAACCTATTTTAATGCAGTCGACAACGCTACGACAATGGGGGTTTCGAAAGAAAATAACTCGGGAATCGAATCTGAGTTAGGAACGATCGAGTTAATTATTTATTTTGCCGGTGAAAGAAAAATAACTTGTGCTCTGACAATCTGACAAAAAAAAAATAGGGCACCGTAGGAATTAAGTTTGAACGGTTTGTATTTTTTTTTAGTAAAGACAGTGAAGAATTAACTTGGCAAATGAACATGCCACGTGTTGCGAATAAATATGCGCACGGGGCCATTATATCTGATTGAGTTTGGGTAAGTTATATATGATCCAATTCCAAAACTATAATAGTCTAGCATTTTTGCCATTGATTATTTAAGCTAAATTGCACATCATGGAGACCTCACAATATTCCATTGATACGACCAGAGATATTGCCTGTGTTATTGAGTCTTCGCTTTATTATTGGCGTTCCGCATGGTTAAACTGCAAGGGGGGTTTGGCCAGCATACATGTATGGCAAAGTTAACGTGGGGGGTGACGCTCACGTTTGAACAAGCTGTCCCGAGAGCCTCTGCGGGTTGCCGACAGGTGGCGCGCATGCGCTAATATAGCGTGCATTCGAAGCGCAACGCCCTCGCGTGACGAAAACCTGCGACTCGAGGTGAGTTTAGTTGGATTTTCTCATAACTAGACTATCTGGTCAAATATCATCAATTATACAGTCAGCTATATGTGCAAGCTATCAATTTCAGACTCTCGTAGTGTGGCGTTCGGTTTATTTCGCTCAAAAACTTCCTCATTCTTTGTGTGACCTCATTTGCATACGAAGAACGGCGGGTTTTCACGCGGCGATTTCATGTTTTATGTTGATCTCTGTCGATATTTGTGCCAAAATATGCAAAACAAAGTTGTGAAATCCTAATTCGCACACATATTTTACATCCCGAATGGTTCCTGCTTGCGTAGAGGTTAGTATTGGTGTGGGTGTCGGGACAAAACTTGCCAAAATCGACATTTTATTGCGGAGGTTGAACTGTTATGCGGCCACTTCCATGATGGCGGTTGGTTCTGCGGTCTGACCCAGATGGCGTTGCCGACAAGATGGGGGCGCTGACAGTTGGAACCTCGGCAGTGACACCAACGGTGAAACTGTGTACTGACGGTCTTGAGCTCCATCTAGCAGCGAAAACTACCAACTACCCGGGAAACACACTCAAAAACATGAAACCCTTTTTTAAAGTTTCTGAATGAATTGTGAAACGATTTCGTTGACGTTGCCATTTTTCGTTTTGTAGAGAAATCCAAAATGGCGACTCAAAGGCAAAGGTTTTGGCATGTGTCCTTGTGAATGTGGTTCGCCATGATGAGTGTGAATGTAAATTTTAAAATTTGTTTTTGGGACTTGGATGACGGCCATGATCTGCATACACACTCATAGACACCACGATAATATTTTCTACATATTATTATTAGACCACAACATTCACATTGGTGATTTAGACAGTTTAAACCCTGAATTAAGCATGTGTATAAACTAAAGCCTATAGCCTAGGCCTAGAATATACAGCTTGTCACGCAGTAATCTGGTAATGAATCCCTTTTGTCTACAGCTTGATTGAGAATGTTTTCTAAGGAGCTGGTGCATCATCTTAGGCTCATTCTTTTCAGAAAAGCAGGCTCTTTCCATGTGTAGTGAACTTGCCAATTATCCGGCGACAACCTGTTTAAAAATGGTCCATCTTGTAGGGTACAGCAGTAGGCAGTAACGGATCACTTTAGGTAGTAGCGGATCACACCATCTAGCGGCCTGTTTTGACAGTGAAGCAGGTATCTGAATGCAAGGACGGTCTCAAAAATCTGAAATTAGGTTGTAGACGATTTAATATTACATATAGTTTATAGTGTCGTATAATAATTCATAGCTTATTTTCCTCTTTTCGGAGTACCGCTACTGAAATTAGGCCAATGATTCATGCCATGCCGCCTGGTACCAAAGCTTTGAAGTACCAATGAAGGTCACTGATGCGCTACTGCCGAGAAAGTAGCGAACGCAATTTAAATGACAACAGCAATTCTGTTTTATGGAGGGATCTGATTATTTTCTTGAAGGTTCAAGGTATATACAGCTATGTAAAAATTACTTCAGTTGTGTACAGACGTATTCAATTTAGCAAGAGTAGCCTGTTGAAATAAAAGTTGCTGTTTCGTGCGAGTAATTGCAGAGCAAATAACTCGCTAACGGAAGTGCATTTGAGATAAAAAATAGTGTAAACATTGGTAGTGCCTCACATTTTTGTTTTTATTTTATGTCTGTGGTTAATTATCTATATAGTCTCTATATATCTATATAAAAATTGATAAATGCAGAAATAGGTTCCTGTAGTGATCTTACTCAATAAGCTTAGCTATATTTATAAGAATAGTTCTAACCTTTAAAGCATCTTCATACGAAAAGAAAACAAATTGAAGATTTATTAGCAGATAGCATCTAATCCATCACTATTTATTATTTACTGGTATTGTATGAGACAAATTCATTTGATTTACATTAATTCAATGCCACATTTATTTTTCAAACTAAGTAAAAAAACTAAGTGAGGTTAAAGGTGAGTAATTTTAACCCTTTGTTATTTTGAATTTATTTTCTGCATAACACTTCCATGGTTATCATTCGACAACAGAATGTCTATATTTTTCTAATTCTGCATTGAAAGTACAAAATTCTGCCTAAACAACCCTATAAAACCTTTTGTGACCCCAGCACCGTTGAGGTCAACCATGACGTAAGCCTGTTTGCAGAGTGGTAGCCAGATAGCTTATCTTATTTTAATGTCTGCATCTAGAATCAATCTCCCTATAATATTACTGTTGCCTATATAAAATTGGTTCAATTAGGATTAAATCTTAGTTAAGATTCATTAGTGGGGTTACTAAAATGAAAAAATATTCACTGGTATCTATATCAGATAAATATTAATCCTATCTGTTAGTTTACGGCATTCCACAAACCAGGGTACTAGAGTTCTGCCTGCCCATCCCAATGGCTGGACAGTCTCAATTTTGAGCATACAGATACTCAGGCAGGCAGGCACTCGACTGCTAGTTACCCACCCAACCAAAAGGGCCTTTTGGCCACAAGGTCTAGAAGAAAAGCATTGCACTTCTAACCATGTCAATTGCTACTATTTATCTACATACTAATTTAGATGTAGCGTGAAGGGGGACCATGAACACTTTAATGCTATTATTCATAGTTCATGCATCCATATCATACTAGGAAATGCCAGGCAGGTAGGCAGGCAGCACTGAACATTTCCAATATTTTGGCCACAAACCTTATTTTGTTAGCTGGAAAACTTTTATCAAACAAAATATATTAGCTGGTAGCTAGTTAGGCTCCCAAGTTTAAATTGTAGGTTTCCGAACATCTCTATGAGGGGTTCAAATTTGTGACTAGCATTCAATGCCATAGGATTTCAAGTACCTCACATCACATTAACCCTGTCAAACTGACCATTGAGGTCTCTTAATAGTGATTAACTTTGTGGCCTACAGAATTGCAGCTCTGACATGTTCCAGTGAAGGTGCTTGTAGAGGATCAAAAGATGTATCAGGCTTGAAGTACCGGTAGTTGAAACAACACATAACTTGTATAAACATGATAAAAAGAAGTTCAATTATATATGTAATGGGGCAATTGGTTGGAACCTTAATTGTTCAGACCTTTAAAACATATTGGACATTGGATATTTCATTGACTAGAGTTGACAATGTCATACCATGTCTCAGGATTGCTAGTGACTTTAACACTTTGGTGGGATTGAAGGATCAAGTTCAAGGATATCATGCTTTTGGATTTATTTATTTAGTAGGATGGTTCAACATCAAAGGTCATACCGCAACAATATCTGCGAGAGTAACCCCCCTTTGTGACCTTTTTGTGGAGGGAGACCTGGCATCTCTATCCTGCACAAACTGCACAATTGGGGGTCGCACCACACACCAGTCACTTGGGCTGGCCTAGTAGATCACACTCAACAATAGGTCATATGCTACCTACTAGGCCACAGGGCGCCCTTGCCCCTCCCTCCTAGCTCTGGAAGCCATAGATCTAAAGACATAATGATGTTCTAGGCCATATGAAAAGTTATGCTTTCGTATTTTACCTAGTCTAATTTCTTGTTTCACAATTTGAAATGCATCTTTTCCACTTGTAGATTGATTGTGATTGAAAGATGGATGCCGCTGCTGCGGAGGGGGCTGTTACAGACAGCCAGGCACTCAACGACATTCAGAACTACCTGGTCAGCTTCAACAAGGAGATCTCCTCCGGCACGGGCCAGACCTTCATCCTGACCAGCACCGAGAACGGGACGACGGTCACGGCCCAGGCGACCGCCACCACCGCCAGCAGTGGCGCCCCCGGCGGCGGTAGTGGAGACAACATGTACGCGACCGACGGCAGCCTGCTGCAGAGCGCCGCCGAGGTCCCCAAGCTGAAGGTGGAGGCCGGCACGTCTCAGGCCGACTCCATGGTAACGCCGATCACCATCACCCCGAGCGGCGCTCAGGTAGCCGGGGACGAGCAGCTGGGGCCGCTATTCGCCATCCAGCAAGGGGGCGGCGAGGGCGGGCTGCAGGTGCTGCCCGCGGCGGGCGGCGGCCAGACTCTGGGTGTGCAGCAGGAGAGCATGCTGCCCAACCAGCAGATCGTCACCATCCACGGCGCGGCGGCTCAGGGCAGCCAGGCCAAGGCGGTGGGGCTGACGGGCGGCCGCTCGCCCGTGGCCGCCCACGGGGCGCGCCACCTCTCCCCTCCCCAGCCCCAGCTGGTGACGGTGCAGGAGACAGCGCCGCAGATCGTGGCCGTGCAGGGCGGCGGCATGGCGACCGCCGTGCCGCGGCAGCCCGAGAGCAACTACCAGACGGTCACCATCGTGCCGTCCGACATGAACCAGGGCGGCGAGGTGAGCTACGTGCTGATCGTCTCGCAGCCGGACGGCGAGGCGGCCCTCAAGGGCGACGTGGACGGTAATATCGACATGTCGGTGTATGACTTCAAGGAGGAGGCGCGGGGCGGCGCCGCCGGCCTGGGGGAGGACGAGGACGGCGAGGAGGCGGCCGCCCGCCACGGCGACAAGTTGACGCCCAAGAAGGCGGGGCCCATGCTGCAGACCCAGCTCATGTGCAACTACTGCAACTACACGAGCCCGAAGCGCTACCTGCTGACGCGCCACATGAAGACTCACTCCGAGGAGCGGCCGCACAAGTGCCACATCTGCGCGCGCGGCTTCAAGACGGTCGCCTCGCTGCAGAACCACATTAACACGCACACGGGCGTGCGGCCGCACAAGTGCAAGGAGTGCGACGCCTCCTTCACCACGTCCGGCGAGCTGGTGCGCCACGTCCGCTACCGGCACACCTTCGAGAAGCCGCACAAGTGCCCCGAGTGCGATTACTCCAGCGTGGAGCTGAGCAAACTGAAGCGCCACTTGCGTTCGCACACGGGCGAGCGGCCGTACCAGTGCCCGCACTGCTCCTACGCCAGCCCCGACACCTACAAACTGAAGCGCCACCTGCGCATCCACACGGGCGAAAAGCCGTACGAGTGCGAGATCTGCCATGCGCGCTTCACGCAGAGCAACAGCCTGAAGGCGCACCGGCTGATTCACACGGGCAACAAGCCCATCTACCAGTGCGAGCTCTGCCCGACGACGTGCGGCCGCAAGACGGACCTCAAGATCCACGTGCAGAAGCTGCACACCTCGGAGAAGCCGCTGCAGTGCAAGAAGTGCGGCAAGTCGTTCCCCGACCGCTACACGTGGAAGATTCACGTGAAGACGCACGAGGGTGAGAAGTGCTTCCGCTGCGAGCTGTGTCCCTACGCGGCGCTCTCGCAGCGCCACCTGGAGAGCCACCTGCTGACCCACACGGGAGAGAAACCCTTCCGCTGCGGCGAGTGCGACCAGACATTCCGCCAAAAGCAGTTGCTGAAGCGCCACCGCAACCTGTACCACACGCCGGACTACGTCCCTCCCCCGCCCAAGGACAAAATCCACGAGTGCTCCGAGTGCCACAAGACCTTCGCCCACAAGGGCAACCTGCTGCGGCACATGACGCTTCACGACCCGGACAACCCGGAGTACCAGGAGGCCCTGGCCAACATGAAGGCCTCGGACTTCCCGGACGAGGACTCTGACGACGAGGACGGCCTGGATGATGACGACGACGATGACGGGGGGCTCGGCGCCCTGCAGACCCTGGTCGCCCACCCGGTGTCCAGCGCCAGCCTGATGACGGAGACGGGCATCGGGGCGGAGGCCGGCGCCAACGTCCAGTACGCCAACATCAACGGACAGCAAGTGCAGGTCAGGCTCGGCTCGCCCCTCCCGACCTGCGGATACCTCTTTAAACTTAACTGAAGTTTTTGTCTTAACTTATGACATCATACCATCCTAATCTATCAGGATGGTCAACTATAAAATGAAAACATGTTGACATCATGCAATCCTATTTGAGCTTCCCCTTCAGCTGTTGACATCATCACTGTCTGTGCTGTTAAGACTTAGTTATGGATCATTAAGTCCTCTATTTAGCAACATTTAGCGGCATTCTTTATTCCGGTTTTTGCCGCGTCGTATTACCATTTGTTTGATGTTGTGTAACGGTCCATTGTGTAACCGTCCGCTGTATAACCGTCCGCTGTATTACTGCTGTGTAACCGTCCACTGTATAACCGACCTTTGTGTAACCGTCCACTGTATAACCGACCGTTGTGTAACCGTTCGCTGTATAACCGTCCGCTGTAAAACCGACCGTTGTGTAACCGTCCGCTGTATAACAGACCGTTGTGTAACCGTCCGCTGTATAACCGACAGTTGTGTAACCGTCCGCTGTATAACAGACCGTTGTGTAACCGTCCGCTGTATAACCGACAGTTGTGTAACCGTCCGCTGTATAAACGTCTGCTGTATAACCGATCGTTGTCTAACCACCCGCTGTATAACCGTCCGATGTATAACCGTCCGATGTATAACCGACCGTTGTGTAACCGTCCGCTGTATAACCGACAGTTGTGTAACCGTCCGTTGTCTAACCGTCTGCTGTATAACCGATCGTTGTCTAACCACCCGATGTATAACCGACCGTTGTGTAACCGTCCGCTGTATAAACGTCTGCTGTATAACCGATCGTTGTCTAACCACCCGCTGTATAACCGTCCGATGTATAACCGACCGTTGCGTAAACGTCTGCTGTATAACCGCCCGCTGTCTAACCACCCGCTCTATAACCGTCCGCTGTATAACCGTCCGATGTATAACCGACCGTTGTGTAACCTTCCGCTGTATAACCGACAGTTGTGTAACCGTCCGCTGTATAACCGTCCGCTGTATAACCGTCCGCTGTATTACCGTCCGCTGTATAACCACCCGCTGTATAACCGCCTGTTGTGTAACCACCCACTGTATAACCGCCTATTGTGTAACCGTTGTGTAACCGGCCGCTGTCTAACCGCCTGTTGTGTAACCGTCTCCGTGTTTACTCCTCTCACAGCTGCAGCTGGTGAACCTCGGGGACCAGAACAACACTCAGGTGTACATCCAGATTGAGGGTGACCAGCCGCTGCAGAGCCTGCTGGCCCAGGCGGCCGCCCAGGAGGCCGCCCAGGAGAGTCAGGAGGAGGAGGAGGAGGAGGGCGAGGAGCTGGAGCAGGACGGCGGCGGGGTGGTGGAGGGGGTCGTGCAGGCCATCGCCGTGGAGGAAGGCGACCCGGTGGCCGAGGAGGTCGGCGCCCTGGTCGTGCAAGAGCTGCCTCCGGCCCCGCCCCCAGCGCCGCAGCCCGCGACGCCCGCCGCCCCCACCCACCCCATCGCCACGCCGCCCGCCCTGGAGGAGTCAACGTTGCCACGACGGGGGGCTCGAACCATTACCATTAAACCGGTATGTCTGGACAGAAAGGTGTTGAGGCATTGATTAGTGGCCAGGCTCTCAGGGCTAATCGGCTATTCAGTCCCATTCCCTAGTTCTTCCAACGTAGTCTCAAAGGTCAAGTGAAAGCGGTCTAGCGTTTCCAAAGTTTTCCAGTCATCAATCAGTTACTTGTCTATGGTAAACTTCTGGCTCGCACTGCTCTTACATCTTGTATGAATTCTTTATGACTGGACGTCTTACTTCATAATGTGTGGTAATGTAACATGGTATGACTGTTAGGTTAGGTAATATTTCTTTCTGTTGCCAATGGTGCCACTCTCCATGCTAACGTTTCCACCCTGGCGCATTGGGTTCTCGCAATGTCTCTCTGCGCGATGTGTGTCCCAGAACGAGTTATATATTACACCCGCCACCCGCAGAGCTTCCTAACCCGGTTAATCACTGTTACTTACCCCCACTCTGCCTCCCGTTGTCTAGGAGGACATCAAGCAGGAGGAGGTGGAGGCCCCCGCCCGCCGCGCCACCCGGCGTAGCGGAGGCTCCCCGGGGGTGGCCGGCGGCCGGGGCGGGCGGCGCCCCAGCGAGCAGGCGGCCGAGGTGACCACCATCACCCTGGAGATCCCCGAGGGTCTGGACACGGCCGAGCAGGATGTGGACCTCGTCACGCGGACGCGAAGGTAATTACGATATCAGTGGGACTCGGTGATGGGCACTTAAAAAAAAAAACATTTTGATTACTGAAGTCAAATCGCGCACCGGGGCCGCCTCGATAGCTCAGTGGGTTAGAGCGCTCACATTGAGTGCTCTGGTCACCTGAGAGTCGAACGGCACGTGGGTCGATGGTTCGGGCCCCGCTGTGGCCATGTCTGTGTAGTCGCAGGATGAAGATCATGTCTTTCTTCACAAAGAGTAGGGGGTTACATTCGGGGACATGGCTCCACTCTCCCCTCCTTCTCCCATTGACGCGATATGACCAAAAGTGGTTAAAGCGTCCTGAATATACAATCAACCAATCAAATAGCGCACTATGTGGCGGACTCTACGAACGCAGTTTAGCCGACTACAACGCTAAGTCGGCTAAAGTTACCTTGTAAATTATTTTAGCCAACTAAGCCTCGTAGCCGGCTAAACTGTGCACATGAAAGAGGCCGCAGGAATCAGAACATATCTCTTTGAATTTAAAAGTTCGACCACGTGTTCAAGTTGGGCGATAATAAGGAGATCGTGTGATGTCTCTGTTTAGCTGTCGTGCCTCCTGCGTTGGCTGGCTGGCGGAAAGTAGACGTCGTTTATATTTCAACTAACGCCGCTACAATAATGTCTTGTATAACATGAACAGCGCTTTTACTAAATATTGACTGTTGCGATAAATTCTATGCGTGATCTTTGTTTGACCTTTGACCGTGATATGTCGTCGTTGTTGCCCGGCAGCATCAAGAGACGGCTGGACATGGAGGAGGCGAATAGCAAGAAACCCAGGCGAGAGTCGCCGCGCAAGAAGAAAGGCGATGACGGTAAGTACGGCGGCCTACCGGGGTAACCACACCCTGCTGCCGCCTACCGGGGTAACCACACCCTGTTTCCACGAGTAAATGTATGCGTGTCGAGTGTATCGACATCGCGCCTGGAGGGGCCGAAATTTACTGCCCTTAACTAATTACAGTGGTAACTATTCCCACTTCTGCCCGTAGTATCACGTGTACACGAGGGCGTGGAGCTTTAATCTAGCGGCGGGAATTCTAAAGATCAGTAAATCTAGAGCGGTTTTTGAATTGAGAGCGTTACCTATTAGCCTGCTACATGTTCTTGATGTAATTGGATGGACCCTGTTGCTGCAGGACACTCGAGTTCCTCGGGTTGTAGTGACGACGGACATATAGTGTTAGAGACTCAGCAATAGGCAGGTAACTGGCTAGTTAAGATATTTAACCTTACTCAGTCTCAGGCATTTCTCTCATAAGCATGTGTTGGGTTAGGCGCGTTGATGGTACTTCGTTGTTATGTTACGACTAGTCTTCACTAGTTATATTACTAATTACTAATGCTCGCACAGAACTGTTACGTATGTTATATAAGCTGTTTATATGGCTGATTTTCTGCGCTTTTCTAATAACAAAAAAAGCCGTTTTGTTTATATTTACTAGCAATGTGAGTAAGATAATTTGATGACTTGCTCTGGTCGCCCTCAAAGGCCAGATGTTAAGGTTTATTTTTCTAATCGACCAGACTTAAGGCCGGATTCCCTGTGCGCTGTCATATTGACCGCCACTTATACCACACCCTGTATATAAATGAGGAGTAAGGACGTTACAGATAAATGATATAAACTCGCAGCAAGCATCATCGAGGGTTGAATCTGGGTCGGAGGGTCCCGTGTTCGGGGTGTTTTCGTTTTTCGCAGCGTGTCTAGTCTTGCTGTTTGTGGCCCTGTGTCTAGTTGTGGTTTGTGTGCCAGGTGAACCTCTGGCTAATAGTAATGGTGTTCCCCGTCACAGGCGAGGAGGATGAGGACCGACGGCGCGAAGCCCAGAAGAAGAAAGACATCGAAACCTGCTTCGGCTTCGACCAGGAAGAGACATGAGCGCCCTCTAAGTGGAGAATGCAGCCACAAAGCAAGAGGAGATTGATCTCGTCGCAGCGCCTCCTACTTGGAGCGTTCTGGGGAGGGGCTGGAAAGATTCGGCCAGGGCCATGGCAGCGCGTGCGTCACGGGTCCACGTGAAAACCTGACGCCAACAGACGTGACGCGTAGTGAGAAGGAATGCACGTGCGCCTTGTATTTGGGGGCTGTCAGCGGTCATGACGTCACGTCCCACCGTGACTGCCTAACCTGGGTACAATCATAGCGTCACCCCGTGACTGACTTCCTAGCTTCGTGCCATCATAGCGTTGAGTGCAAGGTGCCGCGGCGCTCTGTCCCCCCGCGGATTCCGTCATAGCGTTGAGTGCAAGGTGCCGCGGTCGGGTGCCAGCGCGCCGAGCGACTGACTCCCCGTCAGCGACTTGCACGGAGAGATCATCACCATACACAACCTCAGACGCGCCATATCGACGCTATGTTTATTTTTAACAGTCCCAGTGTGTTTTGACATCGGTATCTTGTAAGGAGCACGTTTTGCTTAGAACATTAAGATATTGTAGTTAAGTCAATGAACGGATACGTAATGATTCACGGCCTGTTTGACCGGTGGCCCTTCGCCGCTTGAGTCTCTTTTTTTAGAAAAAGAATTTCCGTCGGTATTTTACAGTGTACGAATGGGGCAATAAGGAAATACAATAATGTTGTGATCGAATACAGCAACAGAGAAGGGTTTGATTCAGTGATAAACAGAACTGTGGCAGCCGCAATTGTAAGCTTTCTACGCCTTAATAGACGGCAGTACTATGTTATGGTCAGATCTAGATCTGCCCCCCCCCCCCCCCCCCGCCACCGTCTTTTACTTGTGATAACAATCCCCAACACGTGGCTCACGATTTCCCCAGTCTAGTATGTATTATACTGCAACGACTACTTTTACAAGCAATCTTTCCTGTTAATAAGATTCCGTTATACCGTACAAGCTAGAAGACTGATTAAGAAAAAACAGAAGGTTGTGGTAGATACATCATGTAGGGAGGAGGGGGTGGGGTGCGAGGGTGTTGGTTGTACATACCATGTTCATTGCTGGTGTTTGCAGCGCTTTGCTCCCCGGGGGTCGTGGCGTGGGCCTGCCGGAGGGGAGGGTGGAGTGGGCTGTTTGATAGTCCGTGCACCCCCAGGTTTGACGGTTTTACTGAATGAAGGGTGACGCCCGCCGACTGTGTGAGTGAATGCGTGTGTCTGACTAGATATCGCCGCCTGGAGAAGCAAATAAAGACATTTAATTTTTGCATTTGTGACTTATTTTTATTATATTTACGTTGCTCACCTTGTCATCGAGGTTCATTGTAATGATAAACAACAAAGGTGAGATTACCTTTAGTAGTAATAGCGCGACGGTAAGTGTGTCGGGCACTTGTGCTTAATGATGATAGCTACTGAAAGCTTGTCTTCATAGCACGGAGGAGAGCGGGAAGGGGAGGGCATTTTGTAATATTCCAGTCTGGGCTTAATTAAACATAAATCGAACTAGTCCTACAGTTGTAAGATCCAACGTCACAACTTTAGAGGCGCCATATATACTCTCGCTCTCTTTACTTTCTGGTCCTATGCTTTGCCCGACATTAAGCGCTTTGGCAGCTGACATCCCACACGTTGGTTGGATGTCACGAGCTGATATTCATAACGAAGCGGTCGATCCGAAAAAAAACTAGGGGACAAGCCATCGATCTGTTTTCGGCCACTGCTGTGGTTTTTACACAGATATATATAGCGGAATTAAAGGTAACATGTGCCTGGTGACATGTCTGTTGTCATGACTGCGGAAGCGGAGAAGACTATCCTCATTACCCTGCACGTGTTGGGGGCCGGCCCGATAGCTCAGTGGGTCAGAGCGCTCGCCTTGAGGGTATAATTCCCACATTGAGGCTGCTTCATGGACACTGACTTTTCCGAAAGCAGGTATCCTCAGATTTGCTGCTTAAAGCGCTGGAGACCGGCATCGCGGTGGGATGTCCAATGAACAAGAGGAGCCAGCCTGTCGCGGTGGGATGTCCAATGAACAAGAGGAGCCAGCCTGTCGCGGTGGGATGTCCAATGAACAAGAGGAGCCAGCCTGTCGCGGTGGGATGTCCAGTGAACAAGAGGAGCCAGCCTGTCGCGGTGGGATGTCCAGTGAACAAGAGGAGCCAGCCTGTCGCGGTGGGATGTCCAATGAACAAGAGGAGCCAGCCTGTCGCGGTGGGATGTCCAATGAACAAGAGGAGCCAGCCTGTCGCGGTGGGATGTCCAATGAACAAGAGGAGCCAGCCTGTCGCGGTGGGATGTCCAATGAACAAGAGGAGCCAGCCTGTCGCGGTGGGATGTCCAATGAACAAGAGGAGCCAGCCTGTCGCGGTGGGATGTCCAATGAACAAGAGGAGCCAGCCTGTCGCGGTGGGATGTCCAATGAACAAGAGGAGCCAGCCTGTCGCGGTGGGATGTCCAATGAACAAGAGGAGCCAGCCTGTCGCGGTGGGATGTCCAGTGAACAAGAGGAGCCAGCCTGTCGCGGTGGGATGTCCAGTGAACAAGAGGAGCCAGCCTGTCGCGGTGGGATGTCCAATGAACAAGAGGAGCCAGCCTGTCGCGGTGGGATGTCCAATGAACAAGAGGAGCCAGCCTGTGGCGGTGGGATGTCCAGTGAACAAGAGGAGCCAGCCTGTCGCGGTGGGATGTCCAATGAACAAGAGGAGCCAGCCTGTCGCGGTGGGATGTCCAATGAACAAGAGGAGCCAGCCTGTCGCGGTGGGATGTCCAGTGAACAAGAGGAGCCAGCCTGTCGCGGTGGGATGTCCAGTGAACAAGAGGAGCCAGCCTGTCGCGGTGGGATGTCCAATGAACAAGAGGAGCCAGCCTGTCGCGGTGGGATGTCCAATGAACAAGAGGAGCCAGCCTGTCGCGGTGGGATGTCCAATGAACAAGAGGAGCCAGCCTGTCGCGGTGGGATGTCCAATGAACAAGAGGAGCCAGCCTGTCGCGGTGGGATGTCCAATGAACAAGAGGAGCCAGCCTGTCGCGGTGGGATGTCCAATGAACAAGAGGAGCCAGCCTGTCGCGGTGGGATGTCCAATGAACAAGAGGAGCCAGCCTGTCGCGGTGGGATGTCCAATGAACAAGAGGAGCCAGCCTGTCGCGGTGGGATGTCCAGTGAACAAGAGGAGCCAGCCTGTCGCGGTGGGATGTCCAGTGAACAAGAGGAGCCAGCCTGTCGCGGTGGGATGTCCAATGAACAAGAGAAGCCAGCCTGTCGCGGTGGGATGTCCAATGAACAAGAGGAGCCAGCCTGTGGCGGTGGGATGTCCAGTGAACAAGAGGAGCCAGCCTGTCGCGGTGGGATGTCCAATGAACAAGAGGAGCCAGCCTGTCGCGGTGGGATGTCCAATGAACAAGAGGAGCCAGCCTGTCGCGGTGGGATGTCCAGTGAACAAGAGGAGCCAGCCTGTCGCGGTGGGATGTCCAGTGAACAAGAGGAGCCAGCCTGTGACGCAATAAGCAGGCTGTATCCGATATTCGGTGCTGAAATGTCGGACGACCTGTCCGGTGATGCGTCTCACTCATTGCGTTAATCTCCTGCAGAAACGGGGCAGAAAAAATTAACGGAGACCGTTATGCAACCATTACGAGGCTGGCGATCGAGGCAGAATAGGAGGGGAGAGGGGGGGGGGGGGCTGGGGGCGTGGTGGCCGGATCCCTTCGACTCCTACCGTACAGAGCTGGAACTAACGAGGCGAGAGACCACGTAACGTAACCGTGGAGCCGCGATCGAGCGGAGAACACTAGGGAGGGATTTACGGGGGGAGAAAACGCTAACTCATCCCAGGGTAAAGGAAGGGAGTCTTAATGAAGGGGAATTATGGGCATATTTGTAGGTTTTGCTGGCTGCGGGTCCATGTCAGATCGTCCCTTCCGATAGCCTTTACACACTTTACAGCCCCAAATTAGGGTGTTTTTGAGGCGTCGGCGGTAAATCGTGATCATGGGGAGACTAACGAGTAACCACAAAAATGAAGGGATTGGACGGTATGGGGTGAGCAGGCTTGGAGGGTGAGCGGGGGGGGGGGGGGGGCTGGGGCGCTGACGGTGCGGCCAACCCGGGGAGGGAGACAAAAACAAGCAAGGCACGAGCGTTGTTGGTGTCCAACACAGCGAAGGCATGCGCAAAACCCGATGGGCGAGGCGCGAGAGGCAGGGGCCAGCGAGAGGCAGGGGCCAGCGAGAGGCAGGGGCCAGCAGGAGGCAGGGGCCAGCGAGAGGCAGGGGCCAGCGAGAGGCAGGGGCCAGCAAGAGGCAGGGGCCAGCGAGAACCGCTTTTAGGAGTAACGAAAGATACGCCAGCCGACACAGTGGCAAAGGTAGAAAGACGCGAGAACCAATAGTAGCCATGGAGAAATCAGAACCTGTAGAGGTGCAATGGAAGACACGATAACCGAGAAAGTAACCATGGAGACATCAGAACCTGTAGAGGTGGAATGGAAGATACGGGAACCGAGAGAGTAACCATGGAGACATCAGAACCTGTAGAGGTGCAATGGAAGACACGAGAACCGAGAAAGTAACCATGGAGACATCAGAACCTGTAGAGGTGCAATAGAAGATACGAGAACCGAGAGAGTAACCATGGAGACGTCAGAACCTGTAGAGGTGCAATGGAAGATACGAGAACCGAGAGAGTAACCATGGAGACATCAGAACATGTAGAGGTGCAATGGAAGATACGAGAACCGAGAGAGTAACCATGGAGACATCAGAACCTGTAGAGGTGCAATGGAAGACACGAGAACCGAGAAAGTAACCATGGAGACATCAGAACCTGTAGAGGTGCAATAGAAGATACGAGAACCGAGAGAGTAACCATGGAGACGTCAGAACCTGTAGAGGTGCAATGGAAGATACGAGAACCGAGAGAGTAACCATGGAGACACCAGAACATGTAGAGGTGCAATGGAAGATACGAGAACCGAGAGAGTAACCATGGAGACGTCAGAACCTGTAGAGGTGCAATGGAAGATACGAGAACCGAGAGAGTAACCATGGAGACATCAGAACCTGTAGAGGTGCAATAGAAGATACGAGAACCGAGAGAGTAACCATGGAGACGTCAGAACCTGTAGAGGTGCAATGGAAGATACGGGAACCGAGAGAGTAACCATGGAGACGTCAGAACCTGTAGAGGTGCAATGGAAGATACGGGAACCGAGAGAGTAACCATGGAGACGTCAGAACCTGTAGAGGCGCAATGGAAGACACGATAAACGAGAGAGTAACCATGGAGACATCAGAACATGTGGAGGTATAATGCAAAACACGAGAACCGAGAGAGTAACCATGGAGACATCAGAACCTGTAGAGGTGCAATGGAAGATACGGGAACCGAGATAGTAACCATGGAGACGTCAGAACCTGTAGAGGTGCAATGGAAGATACGAGAACCGAGAAAGTAACCATGGAGACACCAGAACTTGTAGAGGTGCAATGGAAGACACGAGAACCGAGAAAGTAACCATGGAGACATCAGAACCTGTAGAGGTGCAATAGAAGATACGAGAACCGAGAGAGTAACCATGGAGACGTCAGAACCTGTAGAGGTGCAATGGAAGATACGAGAACCGAGAGAGTAACCATGGAGACATCAAAACATGTAGAGGTACAATGGAAGACACGAGAACCGAGAAAGTAACCATGGAGACATCAGAACCTGTAGAGGTGCAGTGGAAGATACGAGAACCGAGAGAGTAACCATGGAGACACCAGAACATGTAGAGGTGTAATGGAAGATACGGGAACCGAGAGAGTAACCATGGAGACGTCAGAACCTGTAGAGGCGCAATGGAAGATTCGAGAATCGAGAAAGTAACCATGGAGACACCAGAACATGTAGAGGTGCAATGGAAGACACGAGAACCGAGAAAGTAACCATGGAGACATCAGAACCTGTAGAGGTGCAATGGAAGATACGAGAACCGAGAGAGTAACCATGGAGACATCAGCACATGTAGAGGTCCAATGGAAGACACGAGAACCGAGAAAGTAACCATGGAGACATCAGAACCTGTAGAGGTGCAATGGAAGATACGAGAACCGAGAGAGTAACCATGGAGACACCAGAACATGTAGAGGTGTAATGGAAGACACGAGAACCGAGAGAGTAACCATAGAGACATCAGAACATGTAGAGGTGCAATGGAAGACACGAGAACCGAGAAAGTATTCATGGAGACATCAGAACATGTAG